>CM032156.1:17624453-18098458 GCA_018901935.1 Pugionium cornutum
GCAAAACAGAAAGAGGCAAATATCCAAATTGAAAACTTACCTTTCTTACCTCACGGCCAAGAAATGGAAGGTGGCCGTTCTTGTAGCATGCACGCGCCTTGCTCCTAGTCTTCGACTTGGAGTAGGGTTAGGAATCTTTGGGCGCTGACCACTCTTGCCACTAATGCCCAAGTCTCTGAAGTTCCTTGCATCGTTCAGAAGCCTTTGGACTCTTCTTTGCACTTCTGGCCCACTGTCCTTTGTTGATCATCCTCTAGGAGCTTGTCGACCCATAAGCTGAATTTGTGGAAGAGTGCTCTTGATCTACACCTTGTCATTGCTCCTGGTGGCACTACTGGTGTAGAGACTTCCTCTAGATGCATGTCCTGAAGATGGTAGCTTATCTGGTCCGAGTCTCCTTGTGTAGAAGTTGAAATGCCCGTGTACTCGGCTGGATCGCTTGTACCGGCTGGACTGTGCGAGGTACTGGCTGGAATGCCTTCTGGACTGGCCAAGTTGATCCCAGAGTCGGCGGCATCACCACTGGGACCGGCGGTGTCATCCACATCGGCACCAGTACGGCCAGAGGTTTGGGCCTCTCCGCCGACAATGCTGATCGGTCCGGTCCTGTTGGTCGAGGGTCCGGCGGTACCGCTTGGGCCTGTAGACATGCCAAATGCCCCGGCTGTCTAGGGCAAGCTTCCTGGTCAGCCAGTCTGGTCTCCTGGCCGGCCATACAACCTGATGTCTCCATCATCCCCTCCCTCTTCACTAGGTTTTGACCTCAAAACTGGTTCATCTGCATGGAAAGGGGCTAAGTCAGTTACGTTGAACGTGTTGGACACATTGAACTCACCTGGGAGCTTGATCCGGTAGGCGTTGTTTTTGATCCTCTCCAGCACTCTGAATGGTCCATCTCCTCTTGGTGCTAGCTTGGAACTCCTTAGGTTGGGGAACCTCTTCTGCCGTAGGTGTAGCCACACCCAATCGCCTGATTGAAAGATCACCTCCTTTCTTCCCTTGTTAGCATGAGTTTGGTCCTCTTCTCCAAGTTCTCTGCTACCTTCTGGTGTAACTTCCTTTTGAACTCTGCTTTGGATGCTCCATTGAGGTTGGTCATTTCTGCTGTTGGCAGTGGTCTTTGCTCCAATGGGGTGAGAGGGTTGAAGCCGTATACTACTTCAAAGGGTGTCTTCTTGGTTGCTGAGTGCACGGCTCGGTTGTAAGCAAACTCTATGAATGGCAGGCACTCCATCCAAGTCTTGAGGTTCTTCCCTGGTGTAGTCCTGAGAAGAGTTGATAGTGTCCGTTTGACAACTTCAGTTTGGCCATCGGTTTGAGCATGGCAGGTGGTAGAGAAGAGTAGCCTCGTGCCTAGCTTCCTTCAATGGGTCGTCCAAAAATGGCTGAGGAACTTGGTGTCCCTATCTGATACGATGGTTCTTGGCACTCCATGAAGCCGTACTATTTCCCTGAATAACAGCTCGGCTATTTGCGTGGCATCATTGACATTGGCACATGGAATGAAATGTGCCATCTTGGAGAATCTGTCCACCACTACAAAGATTGCATCTTTGTGGTTGATCATGGGCAGACCTAGAATGAAGTCCATTGAGATGTCCGTCCATGGATGTGTAGGTATGGGCAGTGGGAGATACAACCCGTGAGGGTGCACTCGGGACTTCGCCTTTTTGCAAGTGATGCACCTTGCACAATGGGCTTCTACTGACCTTTTGATGTGTGGCCAGTAGCAGTGCTCCTTGACCACTGCTAGAGTCTTGTCGACACCAAAGTGGCCCATGAGTCCTCCTCCATGAGCTTCTTCTCGGATGATAAGCTCTCATAATGATCCTTGTGGTATGCAAAGCCTTCTTTCTCGGAACAAGAATCCCTCATGGGTGTAAAACTTGTCATGACTCCCTGTGCCACACTCCTTGTAGCTCTCAGCAAAGTCAGGATCATCCTTGTATATGTCCTTGATGTGCTTGAATCCTAGGACCTTTGCCTCCATGGTGGATATCAAGGCAAACCTCCTTGATAGTGCATCGGCTACCACATTGTCTTTGCCCTTCTTGTACTTGATGACGTACGTGAAGGTCTCTATGAACTCCATCCACCTGGCATGTCTCCTCTTGAGATTGGTTTGCCCTCTGAGGTGTTTGAGGGTCTCGTGATCAGTGTGGACCATAAACTCCTTGGACAGCAAGTAATGCTGCCAAGTCTCCAATGCTCCGACAAGGGCATAAAGCTCCTTGTCGTAAGTGGGGTAGTTCAGTGAGGCACCACCTAGCTTCTCACTGAAGTATGCCACTGGCCTCCCTCCTTGGGTTAGCACTGCTCCTATGCCTATTCTAGAGGCATCACACTCCACTTCAAACGTCTTGTTGAAGTCGGGCAGGACTAGCACTGGTGGATGTGTAAGGCTGTCCTTCAAGGCTTGGAATGCCTTCTCCTGAGCTTCTCCCCAGCTGAATCCCACGTTCTTCTTCACTACTGCCATGAAGGGGGAGGCAATACTGCTGAAGTTGGGCACAAATCTCTTGTAGAAGCTGGCCAGTCCGTGGAAGCTCCTCACTTGGCTGATATTGCTTGGTGTTGGCCATTCTTGAATGGCTCGAATCTTCTCTTCATCAACCTGTAGGCCCTGTGAATTTACAACAAAACCTAAGAAGACAAGTTTATCAGTACAAAAGATGCACTTCTTGAGATTGGCATAAAGCTCTTCTTGTCGAAAAGTTTTAAGCACCAACTCAAGATGTGTGAGATGATCCCTTAAGCATTTACTATAAACTAATATGTCATCAAAATAAAGTACAACGAACTTACTGATGTACGCCCTAAGAACTTGGTTCATAAGGCGCATGAAGGTGCTTGGGGTATTAGTCAAGCCGAATGGCATGACTGTCCACTCGTAGAGCCCTTGCTTTGTCTTGAAAGCAGTCTTCCACTGATCACCTTCCTTCATCCTGACCTGGTGGTATCCACTCTTAAGGTCTATCTTGGAGAGGACCGTGGCTCCACTCAGCTCATCTAGCATGTCATCCAGCCGTGGTATCGGATGCCGGTACTTGACTGCGATGTTGTTGATTGCTCGGCAGTCCATGCACATACGCCAAGTCCCATCCTTCTTGGGCACTAATAGCACCGGTACGGCACATGGACTGAGGCTCTCTCGAGCATAGCCTTTCTCCAGGAGCTCCTTGACTTGCTTCTCAAGCTCCATAGACTCCTCTGTACTCATCCGGTAGGCTGGTCGGTTGGGCAGGGCTGCTCCGGGCACTAGGTCGATCTGGTGTTCTATGCCACGTAAAGGAGGCAAGCCAGCTGGTATCTCCTCTTGGAACACATCCTGGAACTTGTTGAGGAGGGTTGCTCTACCTGTTCCTGTTATATACTCAAAATTTCTTTGAAGACCATTAGTAACATTAAATCCTTCGAGGCTAAACCTCTCCGGACATGGCTTGGTTGAATAAGAAAATTAGACTTGATAAGTTTCTTTTCCTTACTCATTTGGAGTTGTAGCTCGTGTACCTGGGCAGGTGTAAGAGGAGCTAGGCTGACCTTTCTTTTATCATGCACAAAACTGTAGAGATTGGTTCGGCCATCATGCCTGGTTTCTTTGTCAAACTGCCATGGCCATCCTAGCAGAAGATGGCCAGCTTGCATGGGCACCACGTCGCACACGACTTGGTCTTGGTACTTCCCCACACTAAATGGCACAGTGACTTGCTCATGGATATTGAGCTCCACTTTGTCATCGAGCCATCTCACTCTATATGGTCGAGGGTGCCTTGTCTTCTCTAGACCTAGCTTATCAACCATGTACGCACTAGCAACGTTAGTGCAAGAACCACCATCTATGATGAGGTTACGTACCTTGCCCTTGATGGTGCAACGACTATGGAAGATGTTCTCCCTCTGGATGGTCTCTGAGGGATCCACCATTGCACTGAGAATGCATCTAGTGACCAGCAATTCCCCCACATCAGGGTATTCAATGTCACCGTATTCTCCTTCTGGTTCATAGTCTTCTTCATGTTGGGATTCATACTCTCCAGCTTCCGTAATCAACATGACCCGGTTGTTTGGACACACCCTTGAGATGAGTCCACGACCCCTACACTTGAAACAAGTAATGTCACGTGATCTTTGAGGGTTAGAGGACTTACTAGGCTCTCTCTGGTCACGGGTTGGCTCAGGAGGCTTGCTCTTAAACCGTGACTCGATCTCTATGCCTTTGCCTTTTTCTACGGGCTTGGGAATGTTGCTTGGTGCCCAAGGCATCTTAGGCTTGCTGCGGATGTCTTGGTTCTTATATTTGATGTGAAGCTCAGCCTGGACAGATAGGTAGAACAAGTCCTTGAAGTCATTGTAGATTTACCTTTCCACCTTGCGGCTGATTCTTTCTTGAAGTCCATCAAAGAATTGTGCCATCAAAGCTTCCTCATCGTCATTGAGTTCCAGCCTGTTCCTTACTCTTTCAAACTCTTCATAGTACTCCTCTACTGATCTGGTTCCCTGCTTAAGAATTCCAAAACGTCCTTGCAAATCTCTATGAAAATATGGTGGAACAAACCTTTGTCTCATGAGGTCTTTCATGTCAACCCATGAGTCTACGGGCCTCAATCTTTTCCTCCTTCTGTCAGACACCTCACGATCCCACCAGATGAGGGCATTGTCCATGCGTTGTACTACTGCCATGGAGACTCTCCTAGGGCCTGGTTGGTTGTAGTTATCGAAGATGTGATCCATCCTTCTCTCCCAATCTAGGTAGGCCTCGAGGTCTACTTTTCCTGCAAAACTCGGAGGTGTTAGCTTAACATCAGGATGAGTTACCCGGTTGTAGGCGTGTTCATCTCCATCCTCATGATGTCTAGGAGGCATCCTTGGTCTCTGGTGATGACCATATGGCTCGAAGCCGTGGTCTAGGAGGCATCCTTCTGCCTCTAGTTGCCGTGGAGGTCTTCTTGGCCGAGGGTGATAGTTATGAGGTGCTACGTCCTCATCTCCATCTGGCTGGGGCTCCTCCTGTTCGTGGCATGTCTTGAGGTGCTCAGGACCCTCAGCACGGTCTTGCTCAGTTCTCACGTGCCTTATGGCCTGGAATCTCACAGGCCTCTCCACGCGCTCCAACCTCTCGCCTATTGATGCGAGTTGCGTTTGGAGGGTTGTGAACATGGCCATCATGGCTTCGGCTGCTTCTCCATTCCCTTCTGCCATTGTGCTACAAGAAAGAAACACAAGTTATTTTGCTCCTAAGTGGATTAGTAGGGTTTTCTTTTATAAGGCAATTCAAATTTGCAAAAAGGAAAAAGTTGAGAAAAAGGAAAAACCTGAAAAAAGGAAAATTTAGAAAAAAGGAAACTTCCTACAACTTGTGCTAGCTGTCCAATTCGAAGTCTTTTGGTATTTTTCCTATTTTCTTTTTCTTTTCTTTTAAACTTAACTTAAAAATAATGGAAATATGACTTGAACAAAAAGGAAAACGTGAATGGCAATGCAAAAGTGAATCTAAGCCTTAGTGATACACGTAGAAGCTAGATGCACTCGGTTTGGAGTTTGATGTTTTTTTTTTCTTGAATGCGACTTAAACTAATGCAAGAACTAAAAACAAGATTAGTTAATGGATAGAAACAACCTGGTTTAGGAGCTTTAAGCTCTGATACCAAAATGATACAACCTTCGATTCAAGGCTTATATGCGCGTGGGCTGTTTGGAGAAGATTAGGTGAGAAACTCGACCTTAGACTTCTTGGATAGGGGTTTTTGGGTTGGTATTTGATGGAAGGGTGAAGTGAACCACACGAGGGGTGATGAACTTCGTGATAAATCACAAACTTAGAGCTAGGAGGGCTGGTCTCAACTAGGTTCTAAGCGCACAAGTCTCTTTTGAGAGAAAGCTTGTAGGAAGAAAGTTCTACTTTATTAATATAAATAAGGTTGTCGAACTACAATGCTGGGAGGAGCCTTATTAATATGCTCGACAGCTTGACCTTCTAGGGTCGACTCAAAGAAAGAAAAGGAAAATTTACAAAAGTGCACAAATGGAAAACGTACAAAAGTGCATAACCGAAAAAGGACCTATTCCTAAAATGTCTTTGACTCAAAAATGTAAAGAATCTAAATTTTACCCTACAAAACAGAAAAAGGCAAATATCCAAATTGAAAACTTACCTTTCTTACCTCACGGCCAAGAAATTGAAGATGGCCGTCCTTGTGGCATGCACGCACCTTGCTCCTAGTCTTCGACTTGGAGTAGGGTTAGGAATCTATGGGCCCTGACCTCTCTTGCCACTAAAGCCCAAGTCTCTGAAGTTCCTTGCATCGTTGAGAAGCCTTTGGACTCTTCTTTGCACTTCTGGCCCACTGTCCTTTGTCGATCATCTTCTACGAGCTTGTCGACCCATAAGCTGAATTTGTGGAAGAGTGCTCTTGATCTACTCCTTGTCATTGCTCCTGGTGGCACCACTGGTGTAGAGACTTCCTCTAGATACATTTCCTGAAGCTGGTAGCTTATCTGGTCCGAGTCTCCTTGTGTAGAAGTTGAAATGCCCGTGTACTCGGCTCGATCGCTTGTACCGGCTGGACTGTGCGAGGTACTGGCCGGAATGCCTTCTGAACCGGCCAAGTTGATCCGGGAGTCAGCGGCGTCACCACTGGGACCGGCGGTGTCATCCGCGTCGCCACCAGAAGGGTGGGAGGTTTGGGCCTCTCCGCCGGCAATGCTGATCGGTCCGGTCCTGTTGGTCGAGGGTCCGGCGGTACCACTTGGGCCGGTAGACGTGCCAAATGGCCCGGCTGTCTCGGGCAAGCTTCCTGGTCGGCCAGTCTGGTCTCCTGGCCGGGCATACAACCTGATGTCCCCATCACGGGCCATTGGGCACGTCTGCCGGCCCAAGCGGTACCACCGGACCTTCGACCAACCGGGCCGGACCGATCAAATTCAGCTCATGGGTTGACAAGCTCCTAGAAGATGATCGACAAGAGGCATTGTGCTAGAAGTGCAAAGAAGAGTCGAAAGGCTTCTAAAAAATGCAAGGGACTTCAGAGACTTGGGCTTTAGTGGCAAGAGAGGTCAGGACCCAAAGATTCCTAACCCTACTCCAAGTCGAAGACTAGGAGCAAGGCGCGTGCATGCCACAAGCAGGGCCACCTTCCATTTCTTGGCCGTGAGGTAAGAAAGGTAAGTTTTCAAATTGGATATTTGCCTCTTTCTGTTTTGCAGGGTAGGATTTAGAACATTTACATTTTTTGAGTCAAAGACATTTTAGGAATAGGTGCTTTTTCGGTTATGCACTTTTGTACGTTTTGCATTTGTGCACTTTTGTAAATTTTCCATTTCTTTCTTGAGTCGACCCTAGAAGGTCAAGCTGTCGAGCATATTAATAAGGCTCCTTCCAGCATTGTAGTTCGACAACCTTTTTGATAATTAATAAAGTGCGAATTTTCTTCTACAAGTTTTTCTCTCTAAGAAGCTTGTGCGCTTAGAACGTAGTCGAGACCAGCTCTCCAAGCTATAAGTTTGTTATTTATCACGAGGTTCATCACCCCTCGTGTGGTTCACTTCACCCTTCACCCAATATTAAACCAAAAACCCCCAATCCAGAAGTCTAAGGTCGAGTTTCTCACCTAACCTTCTCCAAACAGCCCACGCGCATATAAGCCTTGAATCGAGGCTTGTATCATTTTGGTATCAGAGCTTAAAGCTCCTAAACCAGGTTGTTTCTATCCTCTAACTAGTTTTGTTTTTAGTTCTTGCATTAGTTTAAGTCGCATTTAAGAAAAATAAAAAAATAACATCAAACTCCAAACCGAATGCATCTAGCTTCTACGTGTATCACTAGGGCTTAGATTCACTCTTGCATTGCAATTTTCGACTTTCCTTTTGGTTAAAATTATATTTCCATTATTATTAAGTTAAATTAAAGTGAAAAAAAAAATAGAAAAATACCAAAAAGAATTCAACCAAAAAAACAGCTAGCACAAGTTGTAGGAAGTTTCCATTTTTCTA
Organism: Pugionium cornutum; assembly: GCA_018901935.1. Taxonomy (NCBI): domain Eukaryota; kingdom Viridiplantae; phylum Streptophyta; class Magnoliopsida; order Brassicales; family Brassicaceae; genus Pugionium; species Pugionium cornutum. Next base: position 17,632,443 of record CM032156.1, read on the forward strand.
AACTTTCCATTTTTCAGGTTTTTCCTTTTTCTCAATTTTTTCCTTTTTGCAATTTTCGAATTCCCCTATAAAAGAAAACCCTCCTAATCAACTTACCAGCAAAATAACTTGTGTTTCTTTCTTGTAGCACAATGGAAAAAGAAAATAGAGATGCAGCCGAGGCCATGATGGCCATGTTCACCACCCTCCAAACGCAACTCGCATCAATCGGCAAGAGATTGGAGCGCGTGGAGAGGCCTGTGAGATTCCAGGCCATAAGGCACGTGAGGGCTGAGCAAAGACCGTGCTGAGGTTCCTGTGCATCTTAGGACACGGCACGAACAGGAGGAGCCCCAGCCAGATGGAGATGAGGACGCACAGCCTCATAACTATCACCCTAGGCCGAGAGGACCTCCACGGCAACCAGAGGCAGAAGGTGATGGCTTCGAGCCATATGGTCATCACCAGAGACCAAGGCTGCCTTCTAGACATCATGAGGATGGAGATGAACATGCCTACAACCGGGTAACTCATCCTGATATCAAGTTAACACCTCCTAGTTTTTCAGGAAAAGTAGACCCCAAAGCCTATCTTGATTGGGAGAGGAGGATGGACCACATCTTCGATCACTACAACCAACCAGGCCCTAGGAGAGTCTCCATGGCAGTAGCAACACTCATGGACAATGCCCTCATCTGGTGGGATCGTGAGGTGTCTGAGCGATGGAGGAAAAGATTGAGGCCCGTAGACTCATGGGTCGACATGAAAGACCTCATGAGGCAAAGGTTTGTTCCACCTTATTTTCATAGAGATTTGCAACGACGTTTTCGTACTCTTAAGCAGGGTACCAGATCAGTAGAGGAGTACTATGAAGAGTTTGAGAGACTAAGGAACTGGCTGGAGCTCAATGATGATGAGGAGGCTTTGATGGCACAGTTCTTGGATGGACTGCAAGAAAGAATCAGCCGCAAGGTGGAAAGGCAAATCTACAATGACTTCAAGGATTTGTTCCACCTATCTGTCCAGGCTGAGCAGCACATCAAACGTAAGAGCCAAGACATACGCAGCAAGCCTAAGATGCCTTGGGCACCAAGCAACATTTCCAAGCCCGTAGAGAAAGGCAAAAGCATAGAGATCGAGTCACGGTTCAAGAGCAAGCCTCCTGAGCCTACCCGTGACCAGAGATAGCCTAGTAAGTCCTCTAACCTTCAAAGATCACGTGACATCACTTGTTTCAAGTGTAGGGGTCGTGGACACATCTCAAGGGAGTGCCCAAACAACCGGGTCATGTTGATTACAGAAGCTGGAGAGTATGAATCTCAAGATGAAGAGGACTATGAACCAGAAGGAGAATACAGTGACGTTGAGTACCCCTATATAGGGGAAGTGGTGGTCACTAGACACATTCTCAGTGCAATGGTGGATCCTTCAGAGACCATCCAAAGGGAGAACATCTTCCACAGCCGTTGCACCATCAAGGGAAAGGTATGTAACCTCAACATAGATGGTGGTTCTTGCACTAACGTTGCTAGTGCTTACATGGTTGATAAGCTAGGTCTAGAGAAGACAAGGCACCCTCGACCATAAAGACTGAGATGGCTCGATGACAAAGTGGAGCTCAAGACCCATGAACAAGTCACTGTGCCATTCAGTGTGGGCAAGTACCAAGACCAAGTGGTGTGCGACGTGGTGCCAATGCAAGCTGGCCATCTTCTGCTAGGAAGGCCATGGCAGTTTGACAAGGAGACCAGGCATGATGGCCGAACCAATCTCTACACTTTCGTGCATGACAAGAGAAAGGTCAGTCTAGCTCCTCTCACACCTGCCTAGGTACATGAGCTTCAACAGCAATGAGTAAGGAAAAGAATATCATTAAATCTAATTTTCTTATTCAACCCAAGCCATGTCCGGAGAGCTTAAGCCTCGAAGGATTTAATGTTACTAATGGTCTTCAAAGAAATTTTGAGCATAGAAAAGGAACAGGTAGAGCTACGTCCTGAAGTAGCAGCTCTCCTCAACAAGTTCCAGGACATGTTCCCAGAGGAGATACCAGCAGGCTTGCCTCCCCTACGCGGCATAGAGCACCAAATCGATCTCATGCTCGGAGAAGCCCTGCCTAACCGACCAGCCTACCAGATGAGCCCAGAGGAGTCTCAGGAGCTTGAGAAGCAAGTCAAGGAGCTCCTGGAGAAAGGCTACGTTCGAGAGAGCCTCAGTCCATGTGTCGTACCAGTGCTGCTTTGCCCAAGAAGGATGGGACTTGGCGAATGTGCATGGACTGCCGAGCTATCAACAACATCACTGTCAAGTACCAGCATCCGATACCACGGCTGGATGACAGGCTAGATGAGCTGAGTGGAGCCACCTTCTTCTCCAAGATAGATGATACAAGCCTTGATTCAAGGATGTATGCGCGTGGGCTGTTTGGAGAAGTTTAGGTGAGAAACTCGACCTTAGACTTCTTGGATAGGGGTTTTTGGGTTGGTATTCGATGGAAAGATGAAGTGAACCACATGAGGGGTGATGAACCTCGTGATAAATCACAAACTTAGAGCTAGGAGGGCTGGTCTCAACTAGATTCTAAGAGCACAAGATTCTTGAGAGAAAACTTGTTGGGGAAAAAGTTCTATCTTTATTAATATCAAAAAGGTTGTCGAACTACAATGCTGGAAGGAGCCTTATTAATATGCTCGACAGCTTGACCTTCGAGGGTCGACTCAAATAAAGAAAAGGAAAGTTTACAAAAGTGCACAAATGGAAAGGATACAAAAGTGTATACCCGAAAAAAGGACATATTCCTAAAATGTTCTTGACTCAAAAATGTAAATGATCTAGATCCTACCCTGCAAAACAGAAAGAGGCATATATTCGAATTGAAACTTACCTTAACTCACCACATGGCCAAGAAATGGAAGGTGGCCGTCCTTGTGGCATGCACGCGCCTTGCTCCTAGTCTTCGACTTGGAGTAGGGTTAAGAGTCTTTGGGCCCTGACCTCTCTTGTCACTAAATCCCAAGTCTCTGATGTCCCTTGTGTTGTTGAGAAGCCATTGGACTCTACTTTGCGCTTCTGGCTCATTGTCCTTAGTCGATCTTCCTCTAGGAGCTTGTCAACCCATAGGCTGAATTTGTGGAAGAGTGCCCTTGATCTGCTTCTTGTCATTGCTCCTTGAGGTACCACTGGTGTAGAGACTTCCTCTAAGTGAATGTCCTGGAGCTGGTAGCTCATTTGGTCTGAGTCTTCTTGTGTAGAAGTGGACATGCGCGTGTACTCGGCTGGATCGGCTGTACCGGCTGGATTGTGCGCGGTACAGGCCGGGATGCCTTCAGGACTGGCCGAGTTGATCCCGGAGTTGGCGGCATCACCAGAGGGACCGGCGGTGTCATCCACGTCGCCACCATGTGTGCCGGAAGCTTGGGTCTCTCCGCCGGTAATGCTGGTTGCTCTGGTCCTTGTGGTCGAGGGTCCGGCGGTACTGCTTTGGCCGACAGGCGTGCTAGATGGTCTGGCTGTCTCGGGCAAGCTTCCTGGTCGCCCAGTCTGGTCTCCTTGCTGGATGTACGACCTGATGTCCTCATCATCCCCTCCCTCTTCAGTAGGTTTTGTCCTCAAAACTGGTTCATCTGCATGGAAAGGGGCCAAGTCAGTAACATTGAACATATTGGACATATTAAACTCACCTGGGAGCTCGATCCGGTATGCGTTGTTGTTGATCCTCTCAAGCATTCTGAATGGTCCATCTCCTCTTGGTGGTAGCTTGTAACTCCTTAGGTTAGGGAACCTCTCCTGCCATAGGTGTAGCTACACCCAATCGCCTGGTTGAAAGATCACCTCCTTTCTTCCCTTGTTGGCATGAGTCACGTACTGTCCGGTCCTCCTCTCCAAGTTTTCTGCTACCTTCTGGTGTAACCTCCTTATGAATTCTGCCTTGGATACTCCATTGAGGTTGGTCATCTCAGCTGGTGGTAGTGGCGTTTGCTCCAATTGGGTGAGAGGGTTGAAGCCGTATACTACTTCAAATGGTGTCTTCTTGGTTGCTTAGTGCACGGCTCGGTTGTAAGCGAACTCTTTGAATGGCAGGCACTCCACCCAAGTCTTTAGGTTCTTCCCTATTGTATTCCTGAGAAGGGTTGATAGTGTCCTGTTGACAACTTCAGTTTGGCCATCAGTTTGAGGATGGCAGGTGGTAGAGAAGAGTAGCGTCGTGCCTAGCTTTCTCCAAAGGGTCCTCCAGAAGTGGCTGAGGAACTTGGTGTCCCTGTCTGATACGATGGTCCTTGGCACTCCATGAAGCCATACTATCTCCCTGAAGAACAGCTCAGCTGTTTGTGTGGCATCATTGACATTGGCACACGGAATGAAGTGTGCCATCTTGGAGAATCTGTCCACCACTACAAAGATTGCATCTTTGTGGTTGACCTTGGGCAGACCTAGAACAAAGTCCATTGAGATGTCCACCCATGGATGTGTAGGTATGGGCAGTGGGAGATACAACCCGTGAGGTTGCACTCGGGATTTTGCCTTCTTGCAAGTGATGCATCTTGCACAATGAGCTTCTACTGTCCTCTTGATGTGTGGACAGTAAAAGTCCTCCTTGATCACTGCTAGAGTCTTGTCGACACCAAAGTGGCCCATGAGTCCTCCTCCATGAGCTTCTCGGATGATAAGCTCCCTTAATGATCCTTGTTGTATGCACAGCTTTCTTTACCGGAACAAGAATCCCTCATGGATGTAGAACTTGCCATGACTCCCTGTGCCACACTCCTTGTAGCTCTCAGCAAAGTCAGGATCATCCTTGTATAGGTCCTTGATGTGCTCGAACCCTAGGACCTTTGCCTCCATGGTGGATATCAAGGCAAACCTCCTTGATAGTGCATCCGCTACCACATTATCTTTGCCTTTCTTGTACTTGATGACGTACGGGAAGGTCTCTATGAACTCCATCCACCTGGCATGTCTCCTCTTGAGATTGGTTTGCCCTCTGAGGTGTTTGAGAGTCTCATGATCAGTGTGGATCACAAACTCCTTGGACAGAAAGTAATGCTGCCAAGTCTCCAATGCTCGGACAAGGGCATAAAGCTCCTTGTCATAAGTGGGGTAGTTCAGTGAGGCACCACCTAGCTTCTCACTGAAGTATGCCACTGGTCTCCCTCCTTGGGTTAGCACTGCTCCTATGCCTATTCCATAGGCATCACACTCTACTTCAAACGTCTTGTTGAAGTCGGGCAGGACTAGCACTGGTGCATGTGTAAGGCTGTCCTTCAAGGCCTGGAATGCCTTCTCCTGATCTTCTCCCCAGCTGAATCCAACGTTCTTCTTCACTACTGCCGTCAATGGTGAGGCAATATTGCTGAAGTTGGGCACGAATCTCCTATAGAAGCTGGCCAGTCCGCGGAAGCTCCTTACTTGGCTGATGTTGCCTGGTGTTGGCCATTCTTGTATGGCTCGAACCTTCTCTTCATCAACCTGTAGGTCCTGTGAACTTACAACAAAACCTAAAAAAAAAAGTTTATCAGTACAAAAGATGCACTTCTTGAGATTGGCATACAGCTCTTCTTGTCAAAGGGTTTTAAGTACCATCTCAAGATGTGTGAGGTGTTCCCGTAGGCACTTACTATAAATTAGTATGTCATCAAAGTAAACCACTACAAACTTACTGATGTACGCCCTAAGAACTTGGTTCATATGGCGCATGAAGGTGCTCGGGGCATTAGTCAAGCCAAATGGCATGACTGTCCACTCGTAGAGCCCTTGCTTTGTCTTGAAAGTAGTCTTCCATTCATCACCTTCTTTCATCCTGACCTGGTGGTATCCACTCTTGAGGTCTATCTTGGAAAAGACCGTGGCTCCACTCAGCTCATCTAGCATGTCATCCAGCCGTGGTATTGGATGCCGGTACTTGACTGTGATGTTGTTGATTGCTCGGCAGTCCACGCACATGCGCCAAGTCCCATCCTTTTTGGGCACTAGTAGCACTGGTACGGCACATGGACTGAGGCTCTCTCGAACATAGCCTTTCTCCAGGTACTCCTTGACTTGCTTCTCAAGCTCCTTGGACTCCTCTGGACTCATCTGGTAGGCTGGCCGGTTGGGCAGGGCTGCTCCGGGCACTAGATCAGTCTGGTGTTCTATGCCACATAAAGGAGGTAAGCCTGCTAGTATCTCCTCTGGAAATACATCCTGGAACTTGTTGAGGAGAGTTGCTACTTCAGGATGTAGCTCTACCTGTTCTTTTTCTACACTCAAGACTTCCTTGAAAACCATTAGTTACATTAAATCCTTCGAGGCTAAAGCTCTCCGGACATGGCTTGGTTGAATAAGAAAATTAGACTTGATAAGTTTCTTTTCCTTACTCATTTGGAGTTGTAGCTCATGTACCTGGGCAGGTGTAAGAGGAGCCAAGCTGACCTTTCTTTTGTCATGCACAAAAGTGTAGAGATTGGTTCGGCCATCATGCTTGGTCTCTTTGTCAAACTGCCATGGTCTTCCTAGCAGAAGATGGCCAGCTTGCATGGGCACCACGTCGCACACGACTTGGTCTTGGTACTTGCCCACACTGAATGGCACAGTGACTTGCTCATGGATCTTGAGCTCCACTTTGTCATCCAGCCATCTCAGTCTATATGGTCGAGGATGCCTTGTCTTCTCTAGACCTAGCTTATCAACCATATATGCACTAGCAACGTTAGTGCAAGAACCGCCATCTATGATGAGGTTACATACATTGCCCTTGATGGTGCAATGGCTGTGGAAGATGTTCTCCCTTTGGATGGTCTCTGAAGGATCCACCATTGCACTGAGGATGCGTCTAGTGACCAGCACTTCCCCCACATCAGGGTACTCAATGTCACCATACTCCTCTTCTGGTTCATAGTCCTCTTCATCTTGGGACTCATATTCCCCAGCCTCCGTAATCAACATGACCCGGTTGTTTGGGCACTCCCTTGAGATGTGTCCATGACCGCTACAGTTGAAACAAGTGATGTCACGTGATCTTTGAGGGTTAGAAGACTTACCAAGCTCTCTCTGGTCACGGGTGGGTTCAGGAGGCTTGCTGTTGAACCTTGACTCAATCTCTATGCTCTTGCCTTTGTCTACGGGCTTGGGCATGTTGCTTGGTGCCCAAGGTGTCTTAGGCTTGCTGCGGATGTCTTGGCTCTTACGTTTGATGTGCTGCTCAGCCTGGACAGATAGGTGGTTTAAGTCTTTGAAGTCATTTGTAGATTTGCCTTTCCACCTTGCGGCTGATTCTTTCTTGGAGTCCATCCAAGAATTGTGCCATCAATGCTTCTTCATCATCATTGAGATCCAATCTGTTCCTTAGCTTCTCGAACTCTTCATAGTGCTCCTCTACTGATCTAGTACCCTGCTTAAGAGTACAAAAACGACGTTGCAAGTCTCCATGAAGGTAAGGTGGAACAAACCTTTGTCGCATGAGGTCTTTCATGTCGACCAATGAGTCTATGGGCCTCATTCTCTTCCTCCTTCTGTCAGATACCTCACGATCCCACCAGATGAGAGCATTGTCTGTGAGTTGTGCTACTGCCATTGAGACTCTCCTAGGTCCTGGTTGGTTGTAATGGTGAAAGATATGATCCATTCTTCTCTCTCAATCTAGGTAAGCCTCGGGGTCTACTTTTCCTGCAAAACTTGGAGGAGTTAGCTTAACATCAGGAAGAGTTACCCGGTTATAGGCGTGTTCATCTCCATCCTCATGATGTCTAGGAGGCATTCTTGGTCTCTGGTGAAGACCATATGGCTCAAAGCCATCATCTTCTGCCTCTGGTTGCCGGGAGGTCCTCTCGGCCTATGGTGATAGTTATGAGGTTGTGTGTCCTCATCTCCATCTGGCTGGGGTTCCTCCTGTTCGTGCCGTGTCCTAAGGTGCTCAGGACCCTCAGGACGGTCTTTCTCAGCTCTCACGTGCCTTATGGCCTGGAATCTCACCGGTCTTTCCACGCGCTCCAACCTCTCGCCGATGGAGTTTTGTTTGGAGTGTGGTGAACATGGCCATCATGGCTTCGGTTGCTTCTCTATTTTCTTCTGCCATTGTGTGCTACAAAGAAAGAAGACAAGTTAGGATGCTCCTAAATTATTAGGAGGGTTTTCTTTTTATAAAGATTCGAAAATTTTGCAAAAAAGGAAAAAATCTGAGAATTGGAAATTCAAAGATATGAAGATTTGAGAAAAATGAAACTTTCTTGACAACTTGTGCTAGTTGTCCAACTCGAATTCTTTTAGTATTCTTTCTATTTTCTTTTTCTTTTCTTTTTAATTTAACTTAAAAATAAAGGAAATATGATTTAAACAAAAAGGAAAACGTGAATGGCAATGCAAAAGTGAATCTAAACCCTATTGATACACGTAGAAGGCTAGATGCACTCGGTTTGGAGTTTGATGTTATTTTTTTGATTTTTTCTTGAATGCGACTTAAACTAATGCAAGAACTAAAAACAAAACAAGCTAAAGGATAGAAAAAACCTGGTTTAGGAGTTTTAAGCTCTGATACCAAAATGATACAAGCCTTGATTCAAGGATGTATGCGCGTGGGCTGTTTGGAGAAGTTTAGGTGAGAAACTCGACCTTAGACTTCTTGGATATGGGTTTTTGGGTTGGTATTCGATGGAAAGATGAAGTGAACCACACGAGGGGTGATGAACCTCGTGATGAATCACAAACTTAGAGCTAGGAGGGCTGGTCTCAACTAGATTCTAAGCGCACAAGATTCTTGAGGGAAAACTTGTTGGGGAAAAAGTTATATCTTTATTAATATCAAAAAGGTTGTCAAACTACAATGCTGGAAGGAGCCTTATTAATATGCTCGACAGCTTGACCTTCTAGGGTCGACTCAAATAAAGAAAAGGAAAGTTTACAAAAGTGCACAAATGGAAAAGATACAAAAGTGTATAACCGAAAAAGGACCTATTCCTAAAATGTTCTGGACTCAAAAATGTAAAGCATCTAGATCCTATCCTGCAAAACATAAAGAGGCATATATTCGAATTGAAACTTACCTTAACTCACCTCATGGACAAGAAATGGAAGGTGGCCGTCCTTGTGGCATGCACGCGCCTTGCTCCTAGTCTTCGACTTGGAGTAGGGTTAAGAATCTTTCGGCCCTGACCTCTCTTGCCACTATAGCCCAAGTCTCTGATGTCCCTTGTGTTGTTGAGAAGCCATTGGACTCTACTTTGCACTTCTGGCCCATTGTCCTTAGTCGATCTTCCTCTAGGAGCTTGTCAACCCATAGGCTGAATTTGTGGAAGAGTGCCCTTGATCTGCTTTTTGTCATTGCTCCTTGAGGTACCACTGGTGTAGAGACTTCCTCTAAGTGCATGTCCTGGAGCTGGGAGCTCATTTGGTCCGAGTCTTCTTGTGTAGAAGTGGACATGCGCGTGTACTCGGCTGGATCGGCTGTACCGGCTGGATTGTGCACGGTACGGGCCGGGATGCCTTCAGGACTGGCCGAGTTGATCCCGGAGTTGGCGGCATCACCAGAGGGACCGGCGGTGTCATCCACGTCGCCACCAAGTGTGCCGGAAGCTTGGGCCTCTCCGCCGGCAATGCTGGTTGCTCTGGTCCTTGTGGTCGAGGGTCCGGTGGTACTGCTTGGGCCGGCAGGCATGCCAGATGGTCCGGCTGTCTCGGGCAAGCTTCCTGGTCGTCCAGTCTGGTCTCGTGGCTGGATGTACGACCTGATGTCCTCATCAATAGACCTCAAGAGTGGATACCACCAGGTCAGGATGAAGGAAGGTGATGAGTGGAAGACCGCCTTCAAGACCAAGCAAGGGCTCTACGAGTGGACAGTCATGCCATTCGGCTTGACTAATGCCCCGAGCACCTTCATGCGCCTTATGAACCAAGTTCTTAGGGCGTACATCAGTAAGTTCGTTGTAGTTTACTTTGACGATATACTAGTTTACAGTAAATGCTTAAGAGATCACCTCACACATCTTGAGTTGGTACTTAAAACCCTTCGACAAGAAGAGCTTTATGCCAATCTCAAGAAGTGCATCTTTTGTACTGATGAATTTGTCTTTCTAGGTTTTGTTGTAAGTTCACAGGGCCTACAGGTTGATGAAGAGAAGATTCGAGCCATACAAGAATGGCCAACACCGAGCAACATCAGCCAAGTGAGGAGTTTCCACGGTCTGGCCAGCTTCTACCGAAGGTTCGTGCCCAACTTCAGTAGTATTGCCTCACCATTTGTGGCAGTAGTGAAGAAGAACGTTGAATTCAGCTGGGGAGAAGCTCAGGAGAAGGCATTCCAGGCCTTGAAGGACAGCCTTACATATGCAGCATTGCTAATCTTGCCCGAGTTCATCAAGACATTTGAAGTGGAGTGTGATGCCTCTGGAATAGGCATAGGAGCGGTGCTAACTCAAGGAGGAAGGCCAGTGGCATACTTCAGTGAGAAGCTAGGTGGTGCCTCACTGAACTACCTCACTTATGACAAGAAGCTTTATGCCCTAGTCCGAGCATTGGAGACTTGGCAGAATTACTTGCTGTCCAAGGAGTTTGTGATCCACACTTATCACGAGACTCTCAAACACCTCAGAGGGCAAACCAATCTCAAGAGGAGACATGCCAGGTGGATGGAGTTCATATAGACCTTCCCGTACATCATCAAGTACAAGAAGGGCAAAGACAATGTGGTAGCTGATGCACTATCAAGGAGGTTTGCCTTGAAACCCACCATGGAGGCAAAGGTCTTAGGGTTTGAGCACATCAAGGACCTATATAAGGATGATTCTGACTTTGCTGAGAGCTACAAGGAGCGTGGCACTGGAAGTCATGGCAAGTTCTACATCCATGAGGGATTCTTGTTCCGAGAGAGAAGGCTGTGCATACCACAAGGATCACTAAGAGAGCTTATCATCCGAGAAGCTCATGGAGAAGGACTCATGGGCCACTTTGGTGTTGACAAGACTCTAGCAGTGGTCAAGGAGCACTTCTACTGGCCACACATCAGAAGGTCAGTAGAAGCCCATTGTGCAAGGTGAATCACTTGCAAAAAGGCGAAATCCCGAGTGCACCCTCACGGGTTGTATCTCCCACTGCCCATACCTACACTTCCATGGGTGTACATCTCAATGTACTTCGTTCCAGGTCTGCCCAAGATCAACCAAAAAGATGCAATCTTTGTAGTAGTGGAAAGATTCTCCAAGATGGTACATTTCATTCCGTGTGCCAATGTTAATGATGCCACGCAAACAGCTGTTCTTCAGGGAGATAGTACGGCTTCATGGAGTGCCAAGGACCATCGGGTCAGACAGGGACACCAAGTTCCTCAGCCATTTCTGGAGGACCCTTTGGAGGAAGCTAGGCACGAAGCTACTCTTCTCTACCACCTGCCATCCTCAAACCGATGGTCAAACTGAAGTCGTCAACCGGACACTGTCAACTCTTCTCAGGACTACACTAGGGATGAACCTCGAGACTTGGGTGGAGTGCCTGCCATTCACAGAGTTTGCTTACAACCGAGCCGTGCACTCAGCCACCAATAAGATCCCCTTTGAAGTAGTATACGGCTTCAACCCTCTCACACCATTGGAGCAAACGCCACTGCCACCAGCAGAGATGACCACCCTCAACGGAGCATCCAAGGCGGAGTTCATAAGGAAGTTACACCAGAAGGTAGCAGAGAACTTGGAGAAGAGGACCGAGCAGTACGTGACTCATGCTAACAAGGGAAGAAAGGAGGTGATTTTTCAACCAGGCGATTGGTTGTGGCTACACCTACGGTAGGAGAGGTTCCCCAACCTAAGGATTTCAAAGCTAGCACCAAGAGGAGATGGACCATTCAGAGTGCTGGAGAGGATCAACAACAATGCCTACCGGATCGAGCTCCCTGGTGAGTTTAATGTGTCCAACACGTTCAACGTAACTGACTTAGCCCCTTTCCATGCAGATGAACCAGTTTTGAGGTCAAAACCTACTGAAGAGTGATGAGGACATCAGGTCGTACATCCAGCCAGGAGACCAGACTGGCCGACCAGGAAGCTTGCCCGAGACAGCAGGACCATCCGGCGCGCCTGCCGGACCAGACAGTACCGCCGGACCCTCGACCTATAGGACCAGACCGGTCAACATTGCCGGCGGAGCGGGCCAAGCTTCCGGCACACTTGGTGGGGACGTGAATGACACCGCCGGTCCCCCTGATGACACCGCTGACTCCGGGATCAACTTGGCCGGTCCTGAAGTCATTCCGGCCAGTACCGCGCACAGTCCAGCCGGTACAGGCGATCCAGCCGAGTACACGCGCACTTCCACTTCTACACAAGAGGACTCGGACCAAATGAGCTACCAACTCCAGGACATGCACTTAGAGGAAGTCTCAACACCAGTAGTACCTCAAGGAGCAATGACAAGAAGCAGATCAAGGGCGCTCTTCCACAAATTCAGCCTATGGGTCAACAAGCTTCTAGAAGAAGATCGACTAAGGACAATGGGCCAAAAATACAAGGAAGAGTCCAATAGCTTCTCAACAACACAAGGGACATCAGAGACTTGGGCTTTAGTGGCAAGAGAGGTCAAGGCCCAGAGATTTGTAACCCTACTCCAAGTCGAAGACTAGGAGCAAGGCGCGTGCATGCCACAAGGACGGCCACCTTCCATTTCTTGGCCGTGAGGTGAGTTAAGGTAAGTTTACATTCGAATATATGCCTCTTTCTGTTTTGCAGGGTAGGATCTAGTTGCTTTACATTTTTGAGTCAAGAACATTTTAGGAATAGGTCCTTTTCGGTTATGCACTTTTGTATCTTTTCCTTTTGTGCACTTTTGTAAACTTTCCTTTTCTTTATTTGTGTCGACCCTAGAAGGTCAAGCTGTCGAGCATATTAATAAGGCTCCTTCCAGCATTGTAGTTCGACAACCTTTTTGATTATTAATAAAGTAGAACTTTTTCCCTACGAGCTTTCTCTCAAGAGAGACTTGTGTGCTTAGAACCTAGTTGAGACCAGCCCTCCTAGCTCTAAGTTTGTGATTTATCACGAGGTTCATCACCCCTCGTGTGGTTCACTTCACCCTTCCACCGTTTACCAACCAGAAAACCCGTATCCAGAAGCCTAAGGTTGAGTTTCTCACCTAATCTTCTACAAACAGCCCACGCGCATACATACTTGAATCAAGGCTTGTATCATTTTGGTATCAGAGCTTAAAGCTCCTAAACCAGGTTGTTTCTATCCTTTTGCTTGTCTTATTTCTAGTTCTTGCATTAGTTTAAGTCGTATTCAAGAAAAATCAAAAAACAACATCAAACTCCAAACCGAGTGCATCTAGCCTCCTACGTGTATCACTAGGGTTTAGGTTCACCTTTGCATTATCATTCACGTTTTCCTTTTTGTTTAAGTCATATTTCCTTTATTTTTAAGTTTAATTAAAAGAAAAGAAAAAGAAAATAGAAAAGATACTAAAAGAATTTGAATTGGACAGCTAGCACAAGTTGTCTAGGAAGTTTCCTTTTTTCGAATTTCCTTTCTTTAGAATTTTTCCTTTTTGCATTTTTTCAAACCACATATAAAAAGAAAACTCTCCTAATAATTTAGGAGCACCCTAATTGTCTTCTTTCTTTGTAGCACACATGGGAGAAGAGAATAGAGACGCAGCTGAAGCCATGATGGCCATGTTCACCACACTCCAAACACAACTCGCATCCATAGGCGAGAGGTTGGAGCTCGTGGAGAGACCAGTAAGATTCCAGGCCATAAGGCACGTGAGAGCTGAGCCAGATCGTCCTAAGGGTCCTGAGTACCTTAGGACACGGCACGAACAGGAGGAACCCCAGCCAGATGGAGATGAGGACACGCAACCTCATAACTATCACCATAGGCCGAGAGGACCTCCACGGCAACCAGAGGCAGAAGATGATGTCTTTGAGCCATATGGTCTTCACCAGAGACCAAGAATGCCTCCTAGACGTCATGAGGATGGAGATGAACACACCTATAACCGGGTAATTCATCCTGATGTTAAACTAACTCCTCCAACTTTTGCAGGAAAAGTAGACCCGAGGCTTACCTAGATTGGGAGAAGCGAATGGATCATATCTTTGATCACTACAACCAACCAGGACCTAGGAGAGTCTCAATGGCAGTAGCACAACTCACGGACAATGCCCTCATCTGGTGGGATCGTGAGGTATCTGACAGAAGGAGGAAGAGAATGAGACCCGTAGACTCATGGGTCGACATGAAAGACCTCATGCGACAAAGGTATGTTCCACCTTACTTTCATAGGGATTTGCAACGACGTTTTCGTACTCTTAAGCAGGGTACCAGATCAGTAGAGGAGTACTATGAAGAGTTCGAGAGGTTAAGGAACAGATTGGAGCTCAATGATGATGAAGAAGCATTGATGGCACAATTCTTGGATGGACTCCAAGAAAGAATCAGCCGCAAGGTGGAAAGGCAAATCTACAAATGACTTCAAAGACTTAAACCACCTATCTGTCCAGGCTGAGCAGCACATCAAACGTAAGAGCCAAGACATCCGCAGCAAGCCTAAGATGCCTTGGGCACCAAGCAACATTTCCAAGCCCGTAGAGAAAGGCAAAAGCATAGAGATCGAGTCACGGTTCAAGAGCAAGCCTCCTGAGCCTACCCGTGACCAGAGATAGCCTAGTAAGTCCTCTAACCTTCAAAGATCACGTGACATCACTTGTTTCAAGTGTAGGGGTCGTGGACACATCTCAAGGGAGTGCCCAAACAACCGGGTCATGTTGATTACGGAGGCTGGGGAATATGAGTCCCAAGATGAAGAGGACTATGAACCAGAAGAGGAGTATGGTGACATTGAGTACCCTGATGTGGGGGAAGTGCTGGTCACTAGACGTATCCTCAGTGCAATGGTGGATCCTTCAGAGACCATCCAAAGGGAGAACATCTTCCACAGCCGTTGCACCATCAAGGGAAAGGTATGTAACCTCAACATAGATGGTGGTTCTTGCACTAACGTTGCTAGTGCGTACATGGTTGATAAGCTAGGTCTAGAGAAGACAAGGCACCCTCGACCATATAGAGTGAGATGGCTCGATGACAAAGTGGAGCTCAATATCCATGAGCAAGTCACTGTGCCATTTAGTGTGGGGAAGTACCAAGACCAAGTCGTGTGCGACGTGGTGCCCATGCAAGCTGGCCATCTTCTGCTAGGAAGACCATGGCAGTTTGACAAAGAGACCAGGCATGATGGCAGAACCAATCTCTACACCTTCGTGCATGACAAGAGAAAGGTCAGCCTAGCTCCTCTTACACCTGCCCAAGTACATGAGCTACAACTCCAAATGAGTAAGGAAAAGAAACTTGTCAAGTCTAACTTTCTTATTCAACCTAGTCATGTCCGGAGAGCTTTAGCCTCGAAGGACTTAACTGCTCATTGATGCTCCTCGAGTAAAGGCTTATAAATGAAGCATAATGCATGGCATCACGCAGTTTGGGATAGACTGCATTACTTTAATCCTTTGTCTAGATATTTCAGCCTCAAATGTTTTTGCAATATGGAAAATTAAGCCAGTTTAACGGGGGTATTGGATTCATGTCATCTTCATCTCTAAATAAAGTGTTAAAGACGGTTTAGTGTGGACATGTTAAGTTGATCAGCTATTTAAAATGAGAATTTTAAATTGCACATTGGTGCTCCTCAAGTAATGGCTTATGAAAGAAGAATAATGCATGGCATGACGCAGTTTGGGAAAGATTGCATTACTTTGATGCTTTGTCAAGCCCTTTCAGATTGCATTACTTTGAAGTTTTCAAAATATGAAAAATTGAGCTACCTTAACATGGGCATTGGATTCATGTCATCTTAAGCTCTATATAAAAATTTAAAGATGATTTAGTGCGGACCTGTCAGGTTTATCGGCCAGTTAAAATGATTATTGTAAACTGGTCATTGGGGCTACTTATCAAAAAGAATAATGCATGCAATCATGCAGTTTTGGGTAATTGCATTACTTTGATGCCTTGTCTAACTCTATCAGTCTCAATGTTTTCACAATATCGAAAATTGAGACAGCTTAACGTGGACGTTGGATTCATGTCATCCTAAGCTCTAAATAAAAAGTTAAAGACGATTTAGTGCAGAGATGTCAAGTTGATCAGCTAATTAAAATCATTCTAAACTGATCATTGGTGCTCCTTTTGTAAAGGCTTATAAATGAAGAATAATGCATAGCATCAAGCAGTTTGTTCAAGATTGGATTACTTGGAGGCTTTGTCGTAGCTATTTCGGTTACCAATTTTATCACCATATAGAAAATCGAGTTAGTTTAATATGGGTAGATTGGATAGATTGCATTACTTTGATGCTTTGTCTAGCTTTTTCAGTCTCAAATATTTTCGCAATATGAAAAATTAAGATAGCTTAACGTGGGCGTTAGATTTATGTCATCTTGACCTCTAAATAAAAACTTAAAGACGAGTTAGTGCGGACATGTCAATTTGATAAGCTAGTTAAAATGATCATTCTAAACGGATCATTAGTGCTCCTTGAGTAAAGGCTTACAAATGAAACATATTGCATGGTATCAATCAGTTTGGGATAGATTGGATTACTTGGAGTTTTGTCGTAGCTATTTGGGTCTTAAATTTTGTCACAATATAGAAAATTGAGTTAGCATAACGTGTGTGTTGGATTCATGTCATTCAGAACTCTAAATTAAAAGTTACAGACGATTTAGTGCGGACATGTCAAGATTATCGGCCAGTTAAAATGATCATTCTAAACTAGTCATTTGTGCTCCTTGAGTAAAGGCTTATAAATGAAGCAAAATGCATGTCATCACGAAGTTTTGGATAGCTTGCATTAATTTGATGCTTTCTATAGCTCTTTCAGTCTCAAATGTTTTTGCAATATGGAAAATTGAGCTAGCTTAACGTGGACATTAAATTCATGTTATCTTGAGCTCTAAATAAAAAGTTAAAGACGATTTATTGCTGACATGCCAAGTTGATCAGCTAGTTAAAATGATTATTCTAAAATGATCATTGGTGCTCCTTGAGTAATGGCTTATAAATGAAGCATAATGCATGACATCACGCAGTTTGGGAAAGATTGGATTATTTGGAGTCTTTTTCGTACCTATTTCGGTCTCAAATTTTGTCACCATATTGAAAATTGAGTTAGGTTAACGTGGGTGTTGGATTCGTGTCATTTTGAACTCTAAATCAAAAGTTACACATGATTTAGTGTGGATATGTCAAGTTGATCGACCAGTTAAAATGATCATCTAAAGGTCATTGGTACTCCTTGAGTAAAGGCTTATAAAAAAGCAAAATGCATACAATCACGCAGTTTTGGGTAACTGCATTACTTCGATGCTCTTTCTAGCTCTGTCACTCTCAAAATTTTTAACATTATAGAAAATTGAGCTAGCTTAATGTGGTGTTGGATTCATGTCATATTGAGCTCTAAATAATAATTAAAAGACGATTTAGTGTGGACATGTCAAGCTGATGAGCCAGTTAAAATGATCATTCCAAGGTGATCATTGGTGCTCCTTGAGTAAAGGCTTATAAATTAAGCATAATTCATGGTATCACGCAGTTTGGGAATGATTGGATTACTTGGAGGCTTTGTCGTAGCTATATCGGCCTTTAATTTAGTCACAAAATAGAAAGTTGAGTTAGATTAATGTGGGCGTTGGATTCATGTCATTCTGAACTCTAAATTAAAAATTATGGATGATTTAGTGCGGACGTGTCAAGTTGATTGGCAAGTTAAAATGATCAAGCTAAACTGGTCATTGGTGCTCCTTGAGTAATGGCTTATAAGAGAAGCATAATGCATGGCATCACGCAGTTTTGGATAATTGCATTACTTTGATGCTTTTTCTGGCTCTTTCACTCTCAAATGTTATCAAAATATTGAAAATTGAGCTAGCTTAACATGGGCATTGGATTCATGTCATATTGTGCTCTAAATAAAAATTAAAAGACGATTTAGTGTGGACATGTCAAGCTGATCAGCGAGTTAAAATGATCATTCCAAAGTGATCATTGGTGTCCTTGACTAAAGGCATCTAAATTAAGCATAATTCATGGCATCAAGCAGTTTGGGAATGATTGGATTACTTGGAGGCTTTGTCGTAGCTATTTTGGTATCTGATTTGGTCACAAAATA
Organism: Pugionium cornutum; assembly: GCA_018901935.1. Classification (NCBI taxonomy): domain Eukaryota; kingdom Viridiplantae; phylum Streptophyta; class Magnoliopsida; order Brassicales; family Brassicaceae; genus Pugionium; species Pugionium cornutum. Next base: position 17,650,539 of record CM032156.1, read on the forward strand.
AAAAGTTGAGTTAGGTTAATGTGGGCATTGGATTCATGTCATTCTGAACTCTAAATTAAAAATTACAGACGATTTAATGTGGACGTATCAAGTTGATCGGCCAGTTAAAATGATCATGCTAAACTGGTCATGCAGTTTTTGGATAAATTGCATTACTTTGCAGCTTTGTCTAGCTCTTCCAGTCTCAAATATTGCTACAATAATTGAGCTAGCTTAATGTAGACGTTGGATTCTTGTCATATTGAACTCTAAATAAAAATTAAAAGAGGATTTAGTGCGGACATATCAAGTTGATCAGGTAGTTAAAATGATCATTCTAAACTGATCATTGGGGTGCTCCTTGAGTAAAGGCTTATAATTTAAGCATAATGATTGGTATCACACAATTTGGGATAGATTGGATTACTTTGCGTCTTCATACTAGTTATTTCGATCGTAAATTTGCTAAGAACATAGAAAATTTAGTTAGCTTAATGTGGGCATTGGATTCGTATAATTCTGAACTTTAAATCAAAGGTTACGGACGATTTAGTGCGGACATGTCAAGCTGATCAGCTAGTTAAAATGATCCTTCCAAACTGATCATTGGTGCTCCTTGAGTAAAGGCTTATACATGAATCAGAATGCAAGTCATCACGTAGTTAGAGATTGATTGCATTACATTGAGGCTTTGTCAAGCTCTTTCAGTCTCAAATGTTATCACAATATGGAAAATTGAGTTAGCTTAACGTGGGCGTTAAATTCATGTTATATTGAGCTCTATATAAAAATTCAAAGACATTTTAGTATGGACAAGTCAAGCTGATCAGCTTGTTAAAATGATCATTCTAAACTGATCATTGGTGCTCCTTGAGTAAAGGCTTATGAATTAAGCATGATGCATGACATCATGCTGTTAGGGATAGATTGGATTACATGGAGGCTTTGTCGTAGCTATTTCGATCTTATATTTGGTCACAATATAGAAGTTTGAGCTAGCTTAACGTGAGCGTTGGATTCGTGTCATTCCGAACTTTATATTAAAAGTAACAGACAATTTATTGTGGACATGTCAAGTTGATCGGCAAGTTAAAATTATAATTCTAAACTGGTCTTTGCTGCTGCTTGAGTAAAGGCTTATAAAAAAGCATGATGCATGACATCACGCAGTTTTGGATAGATTGCATTATTTTGATGCTTTAACTAGCACTTTCAGTCTCAAATGTTATCACAATATGGAAAATTGCGCTTCCTTGATGTGGGCGATGGATTCATGTCATCTTTACCTGTAAATAAAAAGTTAAAGACGATTTAGTGCGGACATGTCAAGTTGATTAGCTAGTTAAAATGATCATTTTAAACTGATCATTGGTGCTCCTTCAGTAAATGGTTATAAATGAAGTATAATGCATGGCATCATGCAGTTTGGGATAGATATGATTACTCGGACACTTTTTCATAGTTATTTCGGTCTTAAATTTGGTAACTATATATAAAATTGAGTTAGCTTAATGTGGGTGTTGGATTCGTGTCAATGTGAACTTCAAATCAAAAGTTACAGACGATTTAGTGCGGACATTTCAAGTTGATTGGTCAGTGAAAATGATAATTCTAAACTGATCATTGGTGCTCCTTGAGTAAAGGCTTATAAATGAAGCCGAATGCATGGCATCACGCAGTTTGGGAAATATTGCATTACTTTGCAGCTTTGTCTAGCTCTTTCAGTCTCAAATATTGTTACAATAAATGAGTTAGCTTAACGGCGGCGTTGAATTCATGTCATATTGAATTCTAAATAAAAATTAAAAGAGGATTTAGTGCGGACATATCAAGTTGATCTTGTAGTTAAAATGATCATTCTAAACTGATCATTGGTGCTCCTTGAGCAAAGGCTTATAATTTAAGCATAATGATTGGCATCATGCAATTTAGGATAGATTGGATAACTTGGCATCTTCGTAATAGCTATTTCGATCATAAATTTGCTAACAACATAGAAAATTTAGTTAGCTTAATGTAGGCATTGGACTCGTATTATTTTGAACTCTAAATCAAAAGTTACGGACGATTTAGTGTGGACATGTCAAGTTGATGGGTCAGTTCAAATGATCCTTCTAAACTGATCATTGGTGCTCCTTGAGAAATGACTTATAAATGAAGCAGAATGCATGGCATCACGTAGTTAGGGATATATTGCATTGCTTTGAGGCTTTGTCTAGCTCATTCAGTCTCAAATGTTGTCACAATATGGAAAATCGAACTAGTTTAATGTGGGCGTTGGATTCATGTCATATTGAGCTCTAAATAAAAATTAAAAGACGACTTAGTTTGGACAAGTTAAGTTGATCAGCTAGTTAAAATGTTCGTTCTAAACTGGTCATTGGTGCTCCTTGATTAAATGCTTATAAACTAAGCATAATTCATGGCATCACACAGTTTGGGACAGATTGGATTACTTGGAGGCTTTGTCACAGCTATTTTGGTCTTTAATTTGGTCACAATATAGAAAGTTAAGTTAGGTTAATTTGGGTGTTAGATTCGTGTCATTCAGAACTCTTAATCAAAAGTTACAGACGATTTAGTGCGCACATGACAAGTTGATCGGCGAGTTAAAATGATCATTCTAAATTGATCATTGGTGCTCCTTGAGTAAAGTCTCATAAATGAAGCAGAATGCATGGCATCACGCAGTTTGGGATAGATTGCTTTACTTTGATGCTTTGTCTAGCTCTTTCAGTCTCAAATGTTTTCACATTAAGGAAAATTGCGCTCGCTTAACGTGGGCGTTGGATTCATGTCATCTTGAGCTCTAAATAAAAAGTTAAAAATGATTTAGTGCAGACATGTCAAGTTGATCAGCCAGTTAAAATGATCATTCTGAAGTAATCATTGGGGGTCCTTGAGTACAGCTTATAAATGAAGAAGAATGCATGACGTCACGGAGTTTGTGATATATTGCATTACTTTGAGGCTTTGTCTAGCTCTTTCAGTGTCAAATGTTGCATAATATGGAAAATTGAGCTAGCTTAACATAGGCGTTGAATTCATGTCTTCTTGAGCTCTATATAAAAGTTAAAAGATGATTTAGTGCAGACATGTCAACCTGATCAGCTAGTTAAAATGATCATTCTAAACTGATCATTGGTGCTCCTTGAATAAAGGCTTATAAATTAAGCATAATGCATGACATCATGCAGTTAGGGATAGATTGGATTACTTAGAGGATTTGTCGTAGCTATTTCGATCTTAAATTTGGTCACAGTATAGAAAATTGAGCTAGCCTAACGTGAGCATTGGATTCATGTCATCTTGAGCTCTAAATATAAATTTAAAAACGATTTAGTGCGTACATGTGAAGTTGATTAGCTAGTTAAAATGATCATTCTAAAATGACCATTGGTGCTCCTTCAGTAAAGGCTTATAAATGAAGCATAATGCATGGCATCACACAGTTTGAGATTTATTGGATTACTTGGAGGCTTTGTTGTAGCTATTTTGGTCTTAAATTGGGTAACAATATAGAAAATTGAATTAGATTAATATGGGCTTTGGATTCATGTCATTGTGAACACTAAATCAAAAGTTAAGGACGATTTAGTGCCGACGTGTCAAGTTGATCGCCCGGTTAAAATGATCATTCTAAGCTGATCATTGGCGCTGCCGGAGTTAAGGCTTATAAATGAAGCAGAATGCATGGCATCACGTAGTTTGGGATAGATTGCATTACTTAAAGGCTTTCTCTAGCTCTTTTAGTCTCAAATGTTGTCACAATATGGAAAATTGAGCTAGGTTAACGTGGGCGTTGGAATCATGTCATCATGAGCTTTAAATAAAAAGTTAAAGACGATTTAGTGCGGTCATGTCAAGTTGAATAGCTAGTTAAAATGATCATTTTAAACTGATCATTGGTGCTCCTTCGGTAAATGCTTACAAATGAAGCATAATGCATGCCATCACTCAGTTTGGGACAGATTGGATTACTTGGATGCTTTGTCGTAGCTATTTTGGTCTTAAATTTGGTAACAATATAGAAAATTGAGTTAGGTTGTTGGATTCATGTCATTGTGAACTCTAAATCTAAAAATACACACGATTTAGTGCGGACATGTTAAGTTGATCGTCTAGTTAAAATGATCATTCTAAACTGATCATTGGTGCTCCTTGAGTAAAGGCTTATAAATGAAGCAGAATGCATGACATCACGCAGTTTGGGATATATTGCATTATTCTGTAGCTTTGTCTAGCTATTTCAGTCTTAAATATTGTTACAGTAATTGAGCTAGCTTAACGTGGGCGTTGGATTCATGTCATATTGAACTCTAAATAAAAATTGAAAGGGGATTTAGTGCGGGCATGTCAAGTTGATCATCTAGTTAAAATGATCATTCTAAACTGATCGTTGATGCTCCTTGAGTAAAGGCTTATAACTTAAGCATAATGATTGGCATCACGCTGTTTGGATAGATTGGATTACTTGGAGGCTTTGGAATAGCTATTTCGATCGTAAATTTGCTAACAACATAGAAAATTTAGTTAGCTTAATGTGGGCATTGGATTCGTGTAATTCGGAACTCTAAATCAAAAGTTACGGACGATATTGTGCAGACATGTCAAGTTGATCGGCCAGTTAAAATGATCATTCTAAACAGATCATTGGTGCTCCTTGAGTAAAGCTTATAAATGAAGAAGAATGCATGACATCACGGAGTTTGGGATAGATTGCATTACTTTGAGGCTTTGTCTAGCTCTTTTAGTCTCAAATGTTGTCACAATATGGAAAATTGAGCTAGCTTAACGTGGATGTTGGATTCATGTTATACTGAGCTCTATATAAAAATTAAAAGATGATTTAGTGCGGTCATGTAAAGTTGATCAGATAGTTGAAATGATCATTCTAAACTGATCATTGGTGCTCATTCAGTAAAGGCTTATGATTTAAGCATAATGATTGGCATCACGTAGTTTGGAATAGATCGGATTACTTGGAGGCTTTGTCATAGCTATTATGATCGTAAATTAGGTAACAATATAGAAAATTTAGTTAGCTTAATGTGGGCATTGGATTAGTGTCATTCTAAACTCTAAATCAAAAGTAACGCACGATTTACTGCGGATATGTCAAGTTGATCGGGCAGTTGAAATGATCATTCTAAACTTATCATTGGTGTTCCCTGAGTAAAGACTTATAAATGAAGCAGAATGCATGGCATCACGCAGTTAGGGATTGATTGCATTACTTTAAGGCTTTGTCTAGCACTTCTGGTCTCAAATGTTGTCACAATATGGAAAATTGAGCTAGCTTAACGTGGGCTTTAGATTCATATCATATTGATCTCTAAATCAAAAGTAAAAGTCTATTTACTTGAAACATGTTAAGTTGATGAGCTAGTTAAAATGATCATTCTAAGCTGAGCATTGGTGCTCGTTGATTAAAGCCTTATAAACTAAGCATTATGCATGGCATCGCACAGTTTGGGATAGATTTGATTACTTGGAGGCTTTGTCAAAGCTATTTCGGTCTTTAATTTGGTCACAATATAGAAAGTTGAGTTAAGCTCATGTGGGTGTTGGATTCGTGTCATTCTGAATTCTAAATCAAAAGTTACAGACGATTTTGAGCCGACATGTTAAGTTGATCGGGCAATTAAAATGATCATTCTAAATTGATCAGTGGTGCTCATTGAATAAAGGCTCATAAATGAAGCAGAATGCATGACATCACGCAGTTTGGGATAGATTGCTTTACTTTGGTGCTTTGTCTAGCTCTTTCAGTCTCAAATATTTTCACAATATGGAAAACTGCGCTCTCTTACGTGGGCGTTGGATTCATGTCATCTTAAGCTCTAAATAAAACGTTAATGACGATATAGTGCGGACATATGACGTTGATCAGCTAGTTAAAATGATCATTCTAAACTTATCGTTAGTGCTCCTTGAGTAAAGCTTATAAATGAGGCCGAATGCATCACATCACGGAGTTTTGGATAGATTGCAATACTTTGAGGCTTTGTCTAGCTCTTTCAGTGTCAAATGTTGTCACAATATGAAAACTTTATGTAGCTTAACGTTGGTGTTGGATTCATGTTATATTGAGCTCTAAATAAAAGTTAAAGGATTATTTAGTACAAATATGTTAATTTGATCATTTAGATAAAATGATCATTCTAAACCGATCATTGGTGCTCCTTGAGTATAGGCTTATAAATTGAGCATAATGCATGGTATCACGCAGTTCGGGATAAATTGGATTACTTAGAGGCTTTTTCATAGCTGTTTCGATCTTAAATTTGTCAAAATAGAAAATATATAGTTAGCTTAACGTGGATGTTGGATTCATGTCATTGTGAAATCAAAATCAAAAGTTACGGACAATTTAATGCGGATATGTCAAGTTGATCGGCCAGTTAAAATGATCATTCTTAACAGATCATTGATGGTCCTTGAGTAAATGCTTATAAATGAAGCGGAATGCATGGCATCACACATTTTGGGATATATTGCATTACTTTGAGGCTTTGTCAAGCTCTTTCATTCTCACATGTTGTCACAATATGGAAAATTGAGTTAGTTTAACGTGGGTGTTGAATTCATTTTATATTGAGTTCTATATAAAAAATTCAAAGACGATTTAGTGCCGACATGTCAAGCTGATCAGCTAGTTAAAATGATCATTCTAAACTGATCATTGGTGGTCCTTGAGTAAAGGCGTATAAATTAAGCATAATGCATGACATCACCTAGTTAGGGATAGATTGGATTACTTGGAGGCTTTGTGGTAGCTATTTTGATCTTAAATTTGGTCACAATATAGAAAATTGAGCTAGCTTAACGTGAGCGTTGGATTCGTGTCATTCTGAACTCTATATTTAAAGTTACGGACGATTTAGTACAAATATGTCAAGTTCATCGCCCAGTTAAAATTATCATTCTAAACTGGTCCTTGAGAAAAGAGTCATAAATGAAGCAGAATGCACGGCATCACGCACTCTGGTATAGATTGCTCTACTTTGATGCTTTGGTTAGCTCTTTCAGTCTCAAATGTTTTCAAAATATAGAAACTGTGCTCGCTTAACATGGGCATTGGATTCATGTCATATTGAGCTCTAAATAAAATGTTAAAGACGATTTAGTGCGGATATCTCAAGTTGATCGGCCACTTAAAATCATTATTCTAAACTGCTCATTGGTGCTCGTTGAGTAAAGGCTTATAAATAAAGCAGAATGCATGGCATCACGTAGTTTAGGATATATTGCATTACATTGAGGCTTTCGCTAGCTCTTTCAGTCTCAAATATTGTCACAATATGGAAAATAGCTAGCTTAACATGGGTTGGATTCATGTCATATTGAGCTCTAAATAAAAATTAAAAGATGATTTGGTGAGGAAATATCAAGTTGATCAGTTAGTTAAAATGATCATTTTAAACTGATCATTGGTGCTCCTTTAGTAAAGGTTTATAAATTAAGCATAATGCATGGCATCACGCTATTTGGGATAGATTGGATTACTTGGAGGCTTTGTCATAGCTATTTCGATCTTAAATTTGGTCACACTATAGAAAATTAAGTTAGCTCAACGTGGGTGTTCGATTCATGTCATTCTGAATTCTAAATTAAAAATTACGGACGATTTAGTGCGTACTTGTCAAGTGGATCGGCCAGTTAAAATTATTATATAAACTGATCATTGCTGCTCCTTTAGTAAAGGCTTATAAAAGAAGAATAATGCATGGCATTACACAATTTTGGATAGATTGCATTACTTTGATGCTTTGTCTATCTCTTTCAATCTCAAATGTTTTCACAATATGGAAAGTTGAGTTAGGTCAACGTGGGCGTTGGATTAATGATGTCTTGAGCTCTAAATAAAAAGTTAAAGACGATTTAGTGCGGATATGTCAAGTTGATCAGCTAGTTAAAATGATCATTCTAAAATGAGCATTGGTGTTCTTTGAGTAAATGATTATAAATGATGCATAATGCATGGCATCACGCAATTTTGGGATAGATTGGATAACTTGGAAGCTTTTTTGTAGCTAGTTTCGTCTTAAATTTCGTCACAATATAGAAACTTGAGTTAGCTTAACTTGGGTGTTGCATTCGTGTCATTCTAAACTATAAATTAAAAATTAGGGAGGATTTAGTGCGGACGTGTCAAGTTGATCGGTCATTTAAAATGATCATTCTAAACTAGTCATTGGTTCTCCATGACTAAACACTTATAAAAGAAGCATAATGTATGGCATCTTTCAGTTTTGGATATATTGCATTACTTTAATGCTTTGTCTAGATCTTTCAGTCTCAAATGTTTTCACAATTTGAAATATTTGGAAAATGATCATGACATTTGAGCTCGTTTAACATGGGCGTTGGATTCATGTAATCCTGAGCTCTAAATGAAAAGTTAAAAATGATTTAGTGCGGACATTTCAAGTTGATCAGCTAGTTAAATGATCATTCTAAACTGATCATTGGTATTCCTAGAGTAAAGGCTAATAAATTAAGTATAATGCATGGCATCACACATTTTGGGATAGATTGGATTACTTGGAGGCTTTGTCAAAGCTTTTTCAATCTTAAATTGAGGTAGCTTAACGTGGGTGTTGGATTCCTGTCATTCTGAGCTCTAAATCAAAAGTTACGGACGAATTAGCGTGATATTTTAGTTGATCGGCCAGTTAAAATGATCATTCTAAATTGATCATTGGTACTCCTTGAGTACATGCATATAAAAGAAGCATAATACATATCATCACAAAGTTTCGGATAGATTGGATTACTTGGAGGCTTTTTCAGAGCTATTTCGATGTTAAATTTTGTCACCATATAGAAAATTGAGCTACCTTAATGCGAGTGTTGGATTTGTGTCATTTTGAACTCTAAATACGAAGTTTTGGACGAATTAGTGAGGACATGTCAAGTTGATCTGCTAGTTAAAATTATCATTCTAAACTGATCGTTGGTGCTCTTTAAGTAAAGGGTTATAAATGAAGCATAATGCATGACATCATGCAGTTTGGGATAGATTGCATTACTTTGAGGTTTTGTCTAAATCTTTTAACCTCAAAGGTTGTAACAATTTGTCAAATTGAGCTAGATTAACGTAGGTGTTGGTTTCATATCATCTTGAGCTCTAAATAAAAAGTACAAGACGATTTGGTGCGGTCATATCAAGTTGATCAGCTAGTTAAAATGATTATTCTAAAATGATCATTAGTGCTCCTTGTGTAAAGTTTTATAAATTAAGCATAATGCATGGTATCATATAGTTTTATAAATTAAGCATAATGCATGGTATCATATAAGCATAATACTTTGAAGCTTTGCATATATATTTTGATCTTAAATTTTATCACAATGTGGAAAATTGAGCTAGATTGACGTGGGCATTGGATTCGTGTCATTCTCAACTCTGAATCAATAGTTACGGATGATTTAGTGCTGACAGGTCAAGTAGATCGGCCAGTTAAAATGATCATTCTAAACTGATCATTGGTTCTCTTTAAGCAAATGCTTATCAATGAAGCATAATGCATGGGATCATGCAGTTTGGGATAGATTGCATTACATTGAGGTTTTTTCTAAATCATTTAATCTCAAATGTTGTTACAATATGGAAAATTGAGCTAGCTTAACGTAGGCGTTGGTTTCATATCATCTTGAGCTCTAAATAAAAAGTAAAAGACTATTTGGTGCGGTCATATCAAGTTGATCAGCTAGTTAAAATGATCATTCTAAACTGATCATTAGTGCTCCTTGAGTAAAGGCATATAAATTAAGAATAATGCACGGCATCACGTAGTTTGTGATAGATTGGGTTACTTTGAAGCTTTGCATATATATTTTGATCTTAATTTTTATCACAATGTGGAAAATTGAGCTAGCTTAACGTGGATTTTAGATTTGTGTCGTTTTGAACTTTAAATCAAAAGTTACAGACGATGTAGTGCTCAAATGTCAAGTTGAACAGCTAGTTAAAATGATCATTCTAAACCGATCATTGGTGCCACTTGAGTAAATGCTTATAAATGAAGCATAATGCATGGCATCATGAAATTTGGGATAGATTGCATTACTTTGAGGCTTTGTCTAGCTCTTTCAACTCAAATGTTGTCACAATATGGAGAAATGAGCTAGCTTAACGTGGCCATTGGATTCATGGCATCTTGAGCTATAAATAAAAATTAAAAAAAGATGTAATGCGGACATGTCAAGTTGATAGCTAGTTAAAATGATCATTCTAAACTGATAATTGGTGCTCCTTGAGTAAAGGCGTATAAATGAAGCATAATGTATGCCATCACGCAATTTGGGACATATTGGATTACTTGGAGGCTTTGTCGTAGCTATTTTGGTCCTAAATTTTGTCACAATATAGAAAATTGAGCTAGCTTTACTTGGAGGTTGGATTCATGTCATACTGAACTTCAAATCAAAAGTTACAGACGATTTAGTGTTGATATGTCAAGTTTTTCGGCTCGTTAAAATGATCATTATAAATTGATAATCGGTGCTCATTGAGTAAAGGCATATAAATGAAGCAAAATGCATGGCATCACGCAGTTTGGGACAAATTGGATTACTTGGAGGCTTTGTCATAGCTATTTTAAAGTTAAATTTTATTAAAATATAGAAACTTGAGCTAGATTAACGTGGGCATTAGATTCGTGTCCCTTTGAACTCTAAATCAAAAGTTACGGACAATTTATTGGGGACATATCAAGTTTATCGCCTAGTGAAATTGATCATTCTAAACTTATTATTGGTGCCCATTGAACAGATCATTGGTGCTCATTATTAAGCGCGTATAAATGAACATAATTCATGGCATCACGTTGTTTTGGACCGATTAGATTATGGGCGGCTTTGTCATAGCTATTTCGGTTTAAAATTTTATTACAATATAGAAAATTGAGCTAGCTTAACATGGGCGGTTGATTTGTGTCATTCTGAACTCCAAATCAAAAGTTACGGACAATTTGGTGTAAACATGTCAAGTTGATCGGTTATTTAAAATTATCATTCTAAACTAATCATTGGTCCTCATTGAGTAAAGGCATATAAATGAAGCATAATGCGTAGTATCACTCAGTTTGGGATAGATTGGATTACTTCGAGACTTTCGCATAGCTATTTTGGTCTTAAAATTTGTCACAATATAGTAAATTGCACTAGCTTAACGTGGATGTTGGATTCATGTCATTCTGAACTCTAAATCAAAAGTTACATACGATTTAGTGCGGACATGTCAAGCTGATCGGCCATTTAAAATGATCATTCTAAACTGATCAGTGGTTCTCCTTGATTAAAGGCTTATAAATGAAGCCTAATGCATGCCATTATGCAGTTTGGGATTCATTGGATTACTTGGAGGTTTTGTAGTATCTCGTTCAGTCTCAAATGTTGTCACAATATCGCAAATTGAGCTTGCCTAACGTGGGCATTGGACTCATGTCATTTTGAGATCTAAATCAAAATTTAAAGACGATTTAGTGCGGACAAGTCAAGTTGATGCTCCTTGAGTAAAAGCTTATCAATGAAGCATAATGCAAGACATCACGCAGTTTAGGATAGATTCGTTTACATGGAGGCTTTTCTGTTGCTAGTTTGGTCTTAGATTTTGTAACAATATAGAAAATTGCGCTTGTTTAACGTGGGTGTTGGATTCATGTCAAGTTGTGAACTCTGAATCAAAAGTTATGAACGATTTAGTGCGAACATGTCAAGTTGAACCCTAATTGATATGACTATTCTAAACTTATCATTGGTGCTCCTTGAGTAAATGCTTACAAATGAAGAATAATGCATGGCATCACGCAATTTCGGATACATTGGATTACTTAGAGGCTTTGTCATAGCTCTTTGAGTCTTAAATATTGTCACAATATGGAAAATTGAGCTACCTTAATGTGGGTATTGAATTCATATCATTTTGAGCTCTAAATCAAAAGTTAAATATGATTTAGTGTAGACATGTCATGTTGATCACCTAGTTAAAAGGATCATTCTAAAATGACCACTGGTGCTAATTGAGTCAAGGCGAATAAATGAAGTATAATGCATAGCATCACCCTATTTGGGATAGATTAGATTAGTTGGAGGCTTTTTCATATCGAAATTAGAGCTACCTTAAAATGGGTGTTGGGCTCGTGTCATTTTGAACACTAAATCAAAAGTTAATGACGATTTAGTGCGGACATGTCAAGTTGATCACCCAGTTAAAATGATCATTCTAAACTTATCATTGGTGCTCCTTGATTAAAGGCTTATAAACGAATCATAATGCATGGCATCATGTAGTTTGGGATACATTGGATTATTTGCAGGCTTTGTTGTAGGTCTTTCGGTCTTAAATTTGCACAATATAGAAAACTGAGCTAGCTTAACGTGGGTGTTGGATTCATGTCATTATGAACTCTAAATCCAAAGTTACATACAATTTAGTGCAGACATGTCAAGTTGATCGACAAGATAAAATGATCATTGTAAACTGATCATTGGTGCTCCTTGAATAAATGCTTATAAATGAATCATAATGAATGGCATCATGTAATTTGGGATACATTGGACTGCTTGGAGGCATTTTAGTACCTCTTTAGTCAAAAATGTTGTCATAATATGGAAAATTGAGCTAGCTTAACATGGACTCATGTTATTTTGAGCTCTAAATCAAAAATTAAAGGCGATTTCGTGCGGACATGTCAAGTTGATCAGCTAGTTAAAATGATCATTCTAAATTGATCATTGGTGCTTTTTGAGTAAAGGCTTATAAATGAAGCATGAAGCATGACATCACGCAGTTTGGGATAGATTGGATTAGTTAGAGGCTTTGGCATAGCTATTTCGGTCTTAAATTTTTTCACAATATAGAAAATTGAGCCAGCTTAACGTGGGCGTTTGATTTGTATCATTTTGAATTCTAAATAGAAACTTACGGATGATGTAGTGCAAACTTTTCAAGGTTATCGGCCAATGAAAATGGTCATTTAAAATGATAACTGGTTATAAATGAAGCATAATGCATGACACCACACATTTTGGGATACATTGGATATTAGAGGCTTTGTCGTAGCTCTTTCAATCTCAAATGTTTTCACAATATAGAAAATTGAGCTAGCATAATATGGGCGTTGGATTGGTGTCATTCTGAACACTATATCAAAAGTTACGGACGATTTCGTGCAGACATGTCAAGTTGATCAGCCAATTAAAATGTTCATTCTAAAATGATCATTGCTGGTACTCAGTAAAGGCTTATAAATGAAGCGTAATGCATGGCATCATGCAGTACGGGATGCATTGGACTACTTGGAGGCTTTTTTGTAGCTCTTTCAGTCTCAAATGTTGTCAAAAATAAGAAAAATTGAGCTTGCTTAACGTGGGCGTTGGACTCATGTCATTTTGAGCTCCAAATCAAAAGTTAAAGGCGATTTAGTGCGGACATGTCAAGTTGATCAGCTATTTAAAATGATAATTCTAAACTGATCATTTGTGCTCTTGGAGTAAAGGCTTACAAATGAAGCACAATGCATAGCATCACGGAGTTGAGGATTGACTGGATTTATGAAGGCTTTGTCGTTGCTATTTTGGTCCGAAATTTTGTCACAATGGAGAAAATTGAGCAAGCAAAACGTGGGTGTTGGATTCGTGTCATTTTGAATTCTAAATCAAAAGTTACAAACAATTTAGTGCACATGTCAAGTTGATCTGCATGTTAAAATGGTCATTTCAAACTGATCATTGGTGCTCCCTGATTAAAGGCTTATAAATGAAGGATAATGCATTGCATCGCATAGTTTGGGATACATTGGATTACACGGAGGCTTTGTTGTAGCTCGTTTAGTCTCAAATGTTGTCACGATATGGAAAATTGGGCTAGATTAGCGTGGGCGTTAGATTCCTGTCATTTTGAGCTCTAAACCAAAAATTAAAGACGATTTAATGCAAACATGGGAAGTGGATCCGCTAGTTAAAATGATCATTCGAATCTGATCATTGGTGCTCCTTAAGTAAAGGCTTATAAATTAAGCATACAACATTGCATCACGTAGTTTGGGATACAATTGAATTACTTGGAGGCTTTGTTTTAGCTTCTTCAGTCTCAAATGTTATCACAATATGGAAAATTGACCTAGCTTAACGTGGGCATTAGATTCATGTCATTTTGAGCTCAAAATCAAAAGTTAAAGACGATTTCATGCAGACATGGCATGTTGATCATATAGTTAAAATTATCATTCGAAACTGGTCGTTGGTGCTCCTTGAGTAAGGCTTATAAATGAAACATAATTCATGGTATCATACGGATTGGGATATATTGGAATACTTGGAGTCTTTATCGTAGCTATTTTAATTTTAAATTTTATAACAATACACAGAATTGAGCTACCTTAATCTGAGTGTTGGACTCGTGTAATTTTGAAATCTTAATCAAAAGTTACGGATGATTTAGTGCGGACAAGTTAAGCTGATCGGCCACTTAAAATGATCATTCTAAACTGATCATCAGTCCTCCTTGAGTAAAGGCTTATAAATTAATCAAAATGCATGGCATCATGTAGTTGGGATAGATTGGATTACTTTGAGGCTTTGTCGTAGCTCTTTCAGTCTCAAATCTTGTCGTAATATAGAAAATTTATCTAGCTTAACGTAGGCAATGGATTGATGGCATTGTGAACTCTAAATCAAAAGTTACTGACGATTTAGTGCGGACATGTCAAGTTGATCGACATGTTAAAATGATCACTCTAAATTGATCATTGGTGCTCCTTGATTAAAGGCTTATAAATGAACCATAAGGCATGGCATCATGCAGTTTGGGATACATTGGATTATTTTGAGGTTTTATCGTAGCTCTTACAGTCTCAAATGTTGTCACAATATAGAAAATTGAGCTAGATTAATGTGGGCGTTGGATTCTTGTCATTATGAGCTCTAAATCAAATGTTAAAGACAATTTAGTGCGGATCACTCTAAATTGATCATTGGTGCTCCATGATTAAAGGCTTATAAATGAAGCATAATGCATGGCATCATGCAATTTTGGATAGATTGGAATACTTGGAGGCTTTGTCATATCTATTTTGGTTTTAAATTTTGTCACAGTATAGAATATTGAGCTAGCTTAACATGGGCGTTGGATTCATGTCATTCTGAACTCTAAATCAAAAGTTATTGACGATTTAGAGCGGACATGTCAAGTATATCATCTAGTTAAATTGATCATTCTAAACTGGTCATTGGTTCTCATTGAGCAAAGGTTTACGAATGAAGCATAATGCATGAAATCCTGCAATTTGGAATACATTGGATTACCTGGAGGCTTTGTTGTAGCTCGTTTAGTCCAAAATGTTGTCACAATATAGAAAATTAAGCTAGACTAATGTGGGCATTGAATTTATGTCATTTTGAGCTCTAAGTCAAATGTTAAAGATGATTTAGTGCGGACATGTCAATTTCATCAGCTAATTAAAATGATCATTCTAAAGTGATCATTGGTGCTCATTGAGTAAAGGCGTATAAATGAAGCATTATTCATGGCATCACACAGTTTTCGATAGTTTGGATTACTTGGAGGCTTTTTCGTATCTATTTCAGGCTTAAATTTTGTCACAATATAAAATATTCAGCTAGATTAACCTGGGCATTGGATTCGTGTTATTCTTAACTCTAAATCAAAAGTTACAAACGATTTAGTGCTCAGATGTTAAGTTGATCGTCTAGTTAAATTGATTATTCTAAACTGATCATTAGTGCTCATTTAGCAAAGGTTTACAAATGAAGCATAATGCATGACATCACGCAGTTGGGATACATTGGATTACTTTGAGGCTTTGTTGTAGCTCTTTTAGTCTCAAATTTTGTCATAATATAGAAATTGAGCTAGCTTAACCTAGGCAATGGAGTTGTGTCATTCTGTACTCTAAATCAAAAGTTACAGACAATTCAGCATGGATATGTCAAGTTTATCGACAAGTTAAAATGATCATTCTAAACTGATCATTGGTGCTCATTGATTAAAGACTTATAAATGAAGCATAATGCATGGCATCATGCAGTTTAGGATACCTTGGTTTACTTGCAGGCTTTGTCGTAGCTATTTTGGTCCTAAAATTTGTCACGATATAGAAGATTGAGCTAGCTTAATATGGGCGTTGGATTTGTGTCATTCTGAACTCTAAACCAAAATTTACAGACGATTTAGTGCCAAAATGTCAAGTTGTTCAGCCAGCTAAAAGCTTATAAATGAAGTATAATGCATGTCATCAAGCTGTTGGGATACATTGGATTAGTTTGAGGCTTTGTTGTAGACCTTTTTGTATCAAATGTAGTCACAATATAGAAAATTGAGCTACATTAATCTGGGCATTGGATTCATGTCATTCCGAGCTCTAAATCAAATGTTAAAGACGATTTATTGCTAACATGTCAAGTTGATCAGCTAGTTAAAATGATCATTCTGAAGTGATCATTGGTGCTCATTCAGTAAAGGTGTATAAATGAAGCATAATGCATGGTATCACACAATTTGGGATAGATAGGATTATTTCCGTCTTAAATTTTGTCACAACTTAGAATATTGAGCTAGCTTAACGGGGGTGTTGGATTCGTGTAATTCTGAAATATAAATCAAAAGTTACTGACGATTTAGTGCGGATATGTCAAGTTTATTAGCTAGTTAAATTGATCATTCTAAACTTCTCATTGGTGCTCATTGAGCAAAGTTTTACAAATGAAGCATAATGCATGGTATCCTGCAGTTTGAGATACATTGAATTACTTGGAGGCTTTGTTGTAGCTCTTTCAGTCTCAAATATTATCACAATATAGAAAATTGAGCTAGATTAATTTGGGCATTGTGTTCATGTGATTTTGAGCTCTAAATCAAATCCTAAAGATGATTTAGTGCAGACATGGCAAGTTGATCAGCTAGTTAAAATGATCGTTCGAAACTGATCATTGGTGCTCCTTGAGTAAAGGCTTATAAATGAAGCATAATGCATGACATCTTGCAGTTTGGGATACATTGGATTCTTTAGAGGCTTTGTCGTAGCTCCTTCAGTCTCAAATTTTGTAAGAATATAGAAAATTGAGATAGCTTAACGTGGGTGTTGGAGTTTTTTCATTTTGAACTCTTAATCAAAGGTTACAAACGATTTAGTCCGCACATGTCAAGCTGATCGGCCAGTTAATATGATCATTCTAAACTGATCATTTGGTGCTCCTTGATTAAAGGCTAATAAATGAAGCATAATGCATGGTATCACGCAGTTTGGGGTACATTGGATTACTTGGAGTCTTTGTTGTATCTATTTTGGTCTCAAATTTTGTCACATTATAGAATAACAAGCTAGATTAAAGTTGGCGTTGGATTCGTGTCATTCTATACTTTAAATCAAAAGTTATGGACGATTTAGTGCTATCATGTTAATATGATGGGCTAGTTAAAATGATCATTGAGTAAAGGGATATAAATGAAGCACAATGCATGGTATCATGCCATTTGGGACATATTGGATTACTTCCGGGCTTTGTCGTCGCTATTTCGGTCTTAACTTTTGTCACAATATAGAATATTGAGATATCCAACGTGTCACTCTAAACACTAAATCAATAGTTTCTAATGATTTAGTGCGGACATGTCAAGTTTATCAGCTAGTTAAATTGATCAAATGTTAAAGACGATTTAGCGCGGACATGTGAAGGTTATCATCTAGTTAAAATGATCATTCTAAATTGATCATTGATGCTCATTGAGCAATGGCATATAAATCAAGCATAACGCATGGCATCACACACTTTGGGATAAAATGGATTACTTGGAGGTTTTTTCATAGCTATTAGTGTCTTAATTTTTTATATTATAGAATATTGAGTTAGCTTAACGTGGGAATTAGATTCGTATCATTCAGAACTCTATATCAAATAATACGGAGGATTTAGTGCAGATATGTCAAGTGGATCGGCCAGTTAATGTGATAATTCGTCTCATAATGCATGGCATCACGCACTTTGGCATACATTGGATTATTTAGATGCTTTGATGTAGCTATTTTGGTTTTAAATTTGGCATACATTGGATTATTTAGAGGCTTTATTGTAGCTATTTTGGTTTTTTATTTTTGTAACAATATAGAAAAGTGTGTTAGATTAACATTGGCATTGTTGGATTCAAGTCATTATGAACTCTAAATCAACAGTTACGGAAAATTTAGTATGGACATGTCAAGTTTATCCGCTTGTTAAAATTAACATTCTAAACTGATCATTGGTGCTCATTGAGTATCGCATAAATGATGCATAATCCATCGCATCATGCAGTTTCGGATAGATTGGATTACTTACAGGCTTTGTCATAGATATTTTGGTCATCAATTGTGTCACAGCATAGAATATTGAACTAGCTTAATATGGGCGTTGGATTTGTGTAATTCTGAATTCCAAATCAAAACTTACAGACAACTTAGTACGGACATGTCATGTTTATCGGCTAGTTAAACTGATCATTGGTGCTCATTGAGCGAAGGTTTTTAAATGAAGCATAATGCATGGCATCACACAGTTTGGGATACATTGGATAACTTGGAGGCTTTGTCGTAGCTCTTTCAGTCTCAAATGTTGTCACAATATTGAAAATTGAGCTAGATTAACGTGTGCATTGGATTCATGTCATTTCGAGCTCTAAATGCAATGTTGAAGAAAATTTAGTGCGGATATTTCAAGTTGATCAGTTAGTTAAAATGATCATCCTAAACAGATAATTGGTTCTCATTGAGTAAAGGCATATAAAAGAAGTTTAATGCATTACATCACGCAATTTGGGATAGATTGGATTATTTGGAGGCTTTGTCTTAGCTATTTCGGTGTTAAATTTTGTCACAACATACAATATTGAGCTAGCTTAACGTGGGCCTATAAATGAAGCATAATGCATGGCATCACGGAGTTCATGATAGACTGGATGACTTGAAAGCTTTGTGGTAGCGCTTTCAATCACAAATGTTGTCATAATATAGAAAATTGTGCTAGCTTAACGTGGGCGTTGGATTCGTGTCATTCTAAACTCTAGATCAAAAGTTATGGACGATTTAGTGCGTACATGTAAAGTTGATCGGCCAGTTAAAATGATCGTCCTAAACTGATCATTGGTGCTCCATTAGTAAAGGGTTATAAATACAGCATATTGTCTGGCATCATGCAGTTTGGGATACATTGATTACTTGGAGGTTTTATTGCAGCTATTCCGGTCTTAAATTTTCACCACAATATAGAAAATTGAGTAGCTTAATGTTGACATTGTTGGATTCAAGTCATTATGATTTTTAAATCAAAAGTTATGGATGATTTAGTGTGGACATGTCAATGTTATCCGCTAGTTAATTTGATCATTCTAAACTAATCATTGGTGCTCGTTGAGTAACGCATAAATGATGCATAATGCATGGCATCACGTAGTTTGTGATAGATTGGATTTCTTGGAGGCTTTGTTGTAGCTATTTCAATATTAAATTTTCTCACAACATAAAATATTGAACTAGATTAATGTGGGCATTGGATTCATGTAATTTTGAACTCTAAATCAAAAGTTACAGACGATTTAGTGCGGACATATCACGTTTATCGGCTAGTTAAATTGATCATTCTAAACTGATCATTGGTTCTCATTGAGCAAAGGTTTTTAAATAAAGCATTATGCATGGTATCACGCAGTTTGGGATAGATTAGATTATTTGGAGGCTTTGTCATTGTGAGTTTTAAAACAAATGTTAAAGATGATTTAGTGCGGACATGTCAAGTATATCAGCTAGTTAAAATGATCATTCTAAAGTGATCATTGGTGCTCATTGAGTAAAGGCATATAAATGAAGTATAAGGCATGGCATCACGCAATTTGAGATAGATTGAATTACTTGGAGCCTTTGTTATAGCTATGTCGGTCTTAAATTTTTTCACAATATAGAATATTGAGCTAGCTTAACGTGGGCTTTGGATTTGTGTAATATTAAACTCTACATCAAAAGTTACGGAAGATTTAGTGCGGACATGTCAAATTGATTGGCCAGTTAAAGTGATTATTCTAAACTGATCATTTGTGCTCCTTGAGTAAAGGCTTATAAATGAAGCATAACGCATGGCATCATGTAGTTTAGGATAGATTGAATTACTTGAAGGTTTTGTGTTAGCTATTTCATTCTCAAATGTTTTCACAATATTGAAAGTTGAACTAGCTTAACGTGGGTGTTGGATTTGCGTCATTTTGAATTCAAAATCTGAAGCTACAGATGATTTAGTGCATACATGTCATGTTGATCATTCTAAAGTGATCATTGGTGCTCATTGAGTAAAGGCATATAAATGAAATATAAGGCATGGCATCACGCAATTTGAGATAGATTGAATTACTTGGAGCCTTTGTTATAGCTATGTCGGTCTTAAATTTTTTCACAATATAGAATATTGAGCTAGCTTAACGTGGGCTTTGGATTTGTGTAATATTAAACTCTACATCAAAAGTTACGGAAGATTTAGTGCGGATATGTGAAATTGATTGGCCAGTTAAAGTGATTATTCTAAACTGATCATTTGTGCTCCTTGAGTAAAGGCTTATAAATGAAGCATAATGCATGGCATCATGTAGTTTAGGATAGATTGGATTACTTGAAGGTTTTGTGTTAGCTGTTTCATTCTCAAATGTTTTCACAATATTGAAAGTTGAACTAGCTTAACGTGGGTGTTGGATTTGCGTCATTCTGAATTCAAAATCTGAAGCTACGGATGATTTAGTGCATACATGTCATGTTGATCGGCCAGTTAAAATAATCATTTTAAACTGATCATTGGTGCTCTTTGAGTAAAGGCTTATAAAATGATGTGAGCATGACCAGGAAAAAACCTGAACTAAAGGAGCAGCTTGAACCTGAGCAAGAAGTAGCCAATGAGGAAGCTAAGGAACAACAAGAACCAAAGGAAGCTGAAGATGAAGCCTTGCAAATATCCAATGGTCCCATTACTTGGTCCAAGCAAGCTAAACTCAAGAAAACACTACAACACCTTCTCAACACCATTTAGTCTAGTTTAGTTTGTGCTAATCCAACCACCATGGTTGTGATTCAAGCCACTTAAGCCTCATCAAGAGTGGTATCTTGGAATATACTCTTTTTTCCTCCTCTTAGTTTTTCCCCATTGGGTTTTCTAAGAAAGGTTTTTAATGAGGCAATCCCAAGATACTTTACCACAGCCTCTTGATGAACCAAGGCTCATTCTATCCTAATATTCATGCAAATGAAGAGGAAGGATCAGTCAAGATGTTATTTACTTTTTAGTCTTCATTTTTAGTTGTTTTTGTAATTTACTAGTTGCTCTTAAATGCCCTGGTGGTTCCTATGAGTCTTTCTCTATTCCTATGAACCCCATGGATCCTATAAATACTCTCTTTTATCCCCTCTTCAGATCAACAAAAAATTTTATATAAAAAACCTTCTTCTAAATCTCGTTTGCTCACCTCTTTGATTAAGGAATTTGATCATCAATCAATTCTTCTCAAGAGCCGAAAGTCAAAGGGCTGTTGATATCCCTTGGAAATTTCACTTCATTCCACCTTTTGGCCAACGTGTCTAGTATTCATCATTAATAAAGATCAAGCTGATAGTATAAGGATCTTCCACCATACTTTAGAAGTATCACTGATTCCACACAAGTTCTAGAGACCATCCATCTTCAAGCTCACGGATTGACCATCTTCTTCACTTCTGCATCCATATTTGGTTTACCATCAATTGCAAAACCTCTTGGAGACATTCAGGTACTTGATCCTACCCAGGATCACATCAAGTGGTATCCGAGCACACTCCAAATAAGGTTGTATCTATCAAAACCCATTCGCAACCTTTCATCTTTTCACAGGAACTTTTGGTGACCTTTCATCTTTCTTTTTTGCCATTTTTTTTGAATGTTTCTGTATTTATTTCCTGTTATCACTTGATCTTATAACTCTAAAGAACTTGAAAATCAATAAAAAACGTTCATGAACTTGTTGTTAGATGATAGAACCAATCAACTCTCAGTCGGCATCATTAGAATTCTCGGAAGCTTATCTTGATTTTGTGAATTAATTGGATATTTTGGAACTGCAACATGATCAAAACTTGTTCTTAAGACTTAATATATTTAGGAAATTCAAGTGAAAACATTTAAAAATGGATTAAAGATCTTGAAAATCAATTAAAAAAACGTTCAGGAACTTGTTGTTATATGATAGAATCAATCAACTCTCAATCGGCATTATTAGAGTTCTCGGAAGTACTAACTGAGTTCTATCTTGATTTTGGGAATTAATTGGATATTTTGGAGCTGCAATGATCAAATCTTGTTCTTAAGACTTAATAGATTTAGGAAATTCAAGTGAAAACATTTGAAAATGGATTAAAGGTTGTTAGATTCATCATTTACCAAACTGGATCTCATAGGTCTAGATCGTTTTGCTTAGAGATCGTTTTTTTTTCTCCGTGTCTTTTTCTTTTGTGATTTTTTGTCCTAGTTTGTGTTCTCTTTTGAGTATTTTACTTGTTTATTGCTCTGAATTTTTCAGGAACCATGGTGGGAACAGACAATGGAGAGGAATCCTCAAACTCCAACAAACAATTTCTCTATTCCTTTAAAGCCATGATGAATGAAAGTACACCAACAATGATGGCTGAGATACAAAGATCCATCAATTACTGACTGAGGAGATGCCAAACCACCTTCTAATACTGAGCAGTATTACAGTCACTCATCTAGGTCACACAAATCTAGGAGAAGAAGGCCACAAGAAGACCGGATGCCTGGGAATAACCAACCTAACCCTCGCGACCCTTTAGCTGGCCTTAAGATCAAAATTCCCTCTTTCTAT
Organism: Pugionium cornutum; assembly: GCA_018901935.1. NCBI lineage: Eukaryota > Viridiplantae > Streptophyta > Magnoliopsida > Brassicales > Brassicaceae > Pugionium > Pugionium cornutum. The sequence continues at coordinate 17,673,409 of CM032156.1, forward strand.
GGAACAAATGACCTTGAGGAATACCTAGAACTGGATGAGAAGATAGAAATAGTCTTTGACTGTAGGGAATACACTAAAGAGAATAAGGTTAAGGTAACTTCAACCGCGTTTAAGGACTATGCTCAAAGTTGGTGGGATCAATTAGTTACTTCTAGGAGAAGGGCTGGGGATTTTCCTATAGATTCGTGGAACCAGATGAAAGTCATCATGAAGAGAAGGTTTATACGTAGTCATTACCATAGGGAGCTACATCTTAAGCTTAGGAATCTATCTCAAGGAAGTAGGTCCGTAGAAGAGTACTTTAAGGAGATGGAAACCTTGTTTCTTAGGCATGATATTCAAGAGGATAGTGAAGCCACTATGGCCAGGTTTATGGGCGGCCTCAATAGGGAGATCATAGATAGGCTAGAGGTCCACCATTATGTCGAACTAGAAGAGCTTCTCCATAAAGCCATAATGTTTGAGAAACAACTTAAGAGAAAGATTCCTAAACCCGGAGCTAGCTCCACTAGGTTAGTCAATCTAAGGATAATAAGTCTAGAAAGTATTACAAACGATTCCCTAAACCTAAGCAAGAAGATTCGAAACTTAAGGCTATGGATAAGGGTTCTAGCACCAAAACTAGAGAGATTCGGTGTTTTAGGTGTACGGGTTTTGGTCACTACTCAAAAGAATGTACCAATAAGAGAACAATAGTTATTAGGGCTAATGGTGAGGTAGAATTGGAAGAGGACCCATGGGATGCTGAGTCTTTAGAAAAGAATGTAGCCATTCCACATGTAGGTCAACTCATAGTCACTAGGAGAACCATAAACGTACAAACTAAAGCAGAAAAGAATGAGCAAAGAGAGAACCAATTCCACACCCGCTGTCTAGTTAAGGATAAGGTTTGTAGCTTAGTGATTGATGGGGGTAGCCGTACAAATGTTGCGAGTGAGACTATGGTAGAAAAGCTACTGCTTAAGGTTATTAAGAGGTCTAAACCCTATAAGTTACAATGGCTTAATGATTAGGGAGAGTGAGAAGTAGAGAAGCAAGTCTTAATTCCCTTTTCCTTAGAAATTATGAAGACGAGGTATTGTGTGATGTCTTACCCATGGATGCTAGTCATATCTTACTTGGGAGACCTTGGCAATCGGATCGGAGGGTGATACATGATGGGTTTACAAATAGGTATTCATTTGAGTTTAAGGGTAAAAAGAACATCCTAGTACCCTTGTCCCCACAGGAGTTTTAACTAGATGAAATAGCTTTGAAAAAGAACAAAACTCAAGCCGAACCTAAGCGCAAACAATCAACCAAAAATCCAACAAAGCAGCCGGCTAATCTTATGATCAAGCCTCATCCAGGAAGTCACTTACCACACCTACTCTTTTTGCTTAAAGAATGCTTTAATACTAATCAATCTATGCAGGGTTTGCCTAGCAAAATTCAACTTCTTTTGCAGGAATTTCAGGATGCGTTTCCGGAGGAACATCCGCAAGGCTTACCACCAATTCGAGGAATACAGCAACAAATCGACTTCCTACCAAGAGCTTCTCTTCCCAACAAGGCAGGCTACCAAACCAATCCCCTAGAGACCAAAGAGCTTCAATAACAAGTCACTGAACTTATAGAGAAGGACACATCCACGAAAGCATGAGCCCATGTGTTGTTCCTGTTTTGCTTGTCACAAAGAAAGATAGCAGCTGGAGGATGTGTGTTGATTGCAGAGTTATCAACAATATCACTGTAAAGTATCGTCACCCTATTCCTAGAATAGATGATATGATTAATGAATTGAATGGTTCTAGCATCTTCTCGAAGGTAGATCTTAAAAGTGGATACCATCAAATTAGGATGAAAGAAGGTGATGAGTCAAAAACCGCATTAAAACTAAACATGGATTATATGAGTTGTTAGTAATGCCTTTTGGATTAACAAATGCACCTAGCGCTTTCATGAGATTGATGAACCATGTTCTTAGAGCATTCATATATCATTTTGTTGTAGTGTACTTCGATGACATTCTAGTTTATAGTAAAAGCTTAGATGAGCATGTTGAACATCTTAGAAAAGTTTTTGAAGTACTTAGAAAGGAAACCTTATATGCCAATCTTAAGAAATGTACTTTTCGAACAGATAACCTTGTCCTTAAGTTTTGTTGTGAATACAGATGGTATTAAGGTTAATGAGGAAAAGATAAAAGCAATCAAGGAGTGCCCGAGCCCAAAGAGTGTCGGAGAAGTAAGGAGTTCCCATTGTCTTGCTGGGTTTTACCTGAGATTTTTCAAAGACTGTAGCACTCTAGCATCTCCACTCAGTGGGGTTATCAACAAGAATGTGGGTTTTAAATGGGAGGGAGAGCAGGAAGAAGCATTGCAAACCTTGAAAGACAAGCTTACACACTCCCCGGTGCTATCTCTTCCTAACTTTGATAAAACCTTTGAAATTGAATGTGATGCCTCAGGAATTGGTATTGGTGCTTTTCGTATGCTGGAAAGAAAGCCCATAGCCAACTTTAGTAAAAATATTGGAGGGGCCACACTGAATTACCCAACCTACGACAAAGAACTCTACGCACTTGTTAGGGCCTTACAAACGTGGCAATATTATCTTTGGCCCAAGGAATTTGTTATTCACACCGACCGTGAATCACTAAAGCACCTCAAAGGGCAACAAAAGCTGAACAAGAGACACGCAAGGTGGGTTGAATTCATTGAAACCTTCCCTTATGTGATCAAGTACAAGACAGGTAAAGAGAATATAGTAGATGATGCTCTTTCTCGGAGGTATGTTCTCTTGAACTCTTTAGAAGTTATGCTGCTAAGGTTTGAACAAATCAATGAGTTATATTCTACTGATGCTGACTTTTAAGAGATTTATGCTGCGTGTGAGAAATTTTGTGCTGCAAAATACTTTAAGAGTGATGGGTTCTTATTCTATGAAACTCGCCTATGTGTACCTAAGTCTTCTTTGTGAAATTTGTTTGTTAAGGAAGCTCATGCAGTTGGTCTTATGGGTCACTTTGGCGTGGCAAAGAAATTGAATGTACTATTGGAACATTTCTTTTGGCCACATATGAGGAGTGATGTCAGAAAAGCTTGCCAAATATGTGTAACTTGTAAACAAGCCAAGTCCACGGTTCTTATGCACGGTTTGTATACTCTTCTACCTATTCCCTTGCATCCTTGTCATGACATTACTATGGACTTTGTAGTTGTATTACGTAGGACTAAGACTTGAAAGGATTCGGTATTTGTTGTAGTTAATAGATTCTCTAAAATATCTCACTTTATTCCTTGTCATATAATGGACGATGCCAATAACGTTTCTGGATAGTTCTTTAAAGATATAGTTAGACTTCATGGCATCAGATAGAGACACTAAGTTCCTCAGTTACTTTTGGAAAGCATTTTGGTTGAAACTAGGGACTAAACTTTTTTTCTCTACAACTTGTCACCCACAATCGGATGGTCAAACCAAAGTAGTTAATAGAAATTTGTCTATCTTGTTGAGAGCCATAATCAAAAAGAATCTAAGGTCTTGGGAAGAATGTTTACCTCGTGTTGAATTTGCACATAATCATGCTAGGCATACTGCATCTAAGTATTCAACTTTTGAAATTGTTTATGGGTTCAATCCCCTCTCACCTTTGGATCTAATTCCTTTACCTTTGAGTGAAAGGGCAAGGCTTGAGGGAGAGAACAAGGCTGAATTAGTTAAACAGATCCATGAGAAGGTTTGGCTTAATATTGCAAACAAGACAAAGATATATGCTTAACAACCCAATAAGAGCCGAAAGGAGTTAGCCTTTGAAAAAGGAGACTTGGTGTGGATCCACTTGCAAAAGGAGAGATTTCCGAGTATGAGGAAATCCAATCTTATTCCTAGAATTTATGGTCCATTCAAAGTCCTCAAGAAGATCAATGACAATGCCTACCAGCTCGATCTTCAAGGTAAGTACCAAATAAGTTCGAGTTTTAATGTTGCTGATTTGGTTTCCTATTTTGCATATGAAATAGATTTGAAGTCATATCCTTCTCAACTGGGGGAGGATGATGTGAGCATGGCCAGCAAGGAACCTGAACTAAAGGAGTAGCTTGAACCTGAGCAAGGAATAGCTTGAACCTAAGCAAGAAGAAGCCAATGAGGAAGCTATTGAACACCTAGAACCAGAGGAAGCTGAAGATGAAGCCTTGCAAATCTCCAATGGTCCCATTAATCGGTCTAAGCAAGCCAAACTCAAGAGAACACTACAACACCTTCTCAACACCATTCAGGCCAGTTTAGTGGGTGCTAATGCAACCACCATGGTTGTGATTCAAGCCACCTAAACCTCATCAAGAGAGGTATCTTGGATTGTACTCTTTTACTCCTCCTAGTTTTGTCCCATTGGGTTTTCTAAGAGAGAATTTTAATGAGGCAATCCCAAGATACTTTACCACAGCCTCTTGATGAACCAAGGTCCATTCTACCATATTATTCACACAAATGAAAAGGAAGCATCAGTCAAGATGTTATTTACTTTTAAGTCTTCATTCTTAGTTGTTTTTGTAATTTTCTAGTTTCACTATAAATGCCTTGGTCGTTTTCTATGAGTCTTTGTCTACTCCTATGCACCCCTTGGATCCTATACATACTCCCTTGGATCCCCATTTCAAATCAATAAACATTTAATATAAAAAAAAATTTCTTAATCTCGTTTGATAACCTCTTTGATTAAGAAATTTGGATCACCATCCCATTCCTCTCAAGAGCCAAAAGACTAAGGGCTGTTCATATCCCTTGGAAGGTTAACTTCATTCCACCTCTTGACCGACGTGTTTGGTCTTCATCATTCACACAGAGCAAGCTGATAGTCTAAGGATCTTCCACCATCCTTTAGAATCATTCCACACAAGTTCTCGAGACCATCATCCTTCAATCTCACTGATTCACCATCTTCATTACTTCCGCATCAACATTCGGTTTACTATCATTTCCAGAACCTCTTGGAGACATCCAGGGAGTTGATCCTAACCAGGATCACATCATAAATGAAGCATAATACATGGCATCACGCAGTTTGGGATACATTGGATTACTTAGAGGCTTTGTCGTAGCTATTTCGGTCTTGATTTTTATCACAATATAGAAAATTGAGCTAGCAGTTTGGGATAAATTGGATTTGGGATAAATTGGATTACTTGGAGGTTTTTTCGTAGCTATTTCGGTCTTAAATTTTGTCACAATAAAGAAAATTTAACTAGCTTAGCGTGGGTGTTGGATTTCTGTCATTTTGATCTCTAAATAAAAAGTTACTGACGACGTAGTGCAGACAAGTCAAGTTGATCGACCAGTTAAAATGATCATTCTAAACTGATCATTGGTGCTCTTTGAGGAAAGGCTTATAAATGAAGCATAATGCATGGCATCACGGAGTTTGGGATACACTGTATTACTTGGAGGCTTTGTAGTAGCTATTACGGTCTTAAAGTTTCTCACAATATAGACGATTGAGCTAGCTTAACGTGGATGTTTTATTCATGTCATTCTGAACTGTAAGTAAAAAGTTACTGACGATTTAGTGCAGACATGTCATGTTTTTCGGCTAGTTAAATTGATCATTCCAAACTGATCATTGGTGCTCATTGAGTAACGCATAAATGAAGCATAATGCATGGCATCACGCAGTTTGGGATAGATTGGATTAGTTGGAGGCTATGTGATGAGGTCATTGGCCCAACCCTTTGCCAACTGGCCGGCACGGCCGGCCCAAGAAACACAAAGGCGGCCAAATACGCGCAAAAGGATACATGGGTGTATCTTCATCAATTCAAGCCTAACCAAAAAGCGGCCATCCAAGAAAAAACCAGTTCTATAATCTTGAATCACAGAGGACACGCGGTGACATGGAGCTCGCCCCAGACAAGGCCAAATCAAGTCATGCATTATTCATCAAGTTGTAGTTGCCATAACTTACCATATTTGGAACTTTCCTTATATGAAACTTTGCAAACATTTCTTTGGAGACCAGGAGACTTTTTGGTACTTCTAGTAGCTCCATTAAGCACTTCTAGAAGCCCAAACACGCCTTAGACCAGGCGGGTCCTTCCGTTCCTTCCAATGAACCAATTAGAGCTGTTTATGGTAAGTGAGATGACCAACTGGTTTAATCACTTGCAAACAAAGACATGGCGTCCAAGAGAGATTACCAAGGTCCTAAGGAAGCCCAAATTCAAAAAACCATGCACCAGTCACCATAGGATCAGGCAGACCCCTTTTCTTCAAGGCTTGCCATATATGGACCGAAATTGCACTTAATGTGTGCAGAATGCAACATATCTATTCCTTAAAACTTGGGCACGTGTTAAAGACCTTCCAAAGCAACCAGAATGTACGTAGACACCTTAAATTTGCCACTAATCTTTCAAGATACAAGCATATCCACTTTCCATATTTGTCAAACAAGACATTAATGGCCAACGGCCATATACTTTAAATGTATGATTTCCTTTTCTCTTTTTAGGTACTAGGACCGTTGCTATGAGCACTGTATAAGCTCAGCACGACCTCATTGTAAAGGAAGACCCCCATCTCATTTTCAGGCCATTAACAAGGACCAGATGCCTATCTAAAGTTCCCACAAGACATGGAAGATTGGTTCCAAAGTAACCAAATTCAAGAGGAAGAAAAAACAACCTATGCTGAAGACACCCTAACCGAAGATGCCTGTAGGATTTGGGAGCAAGACGCCTACATATGGTTAGAATATGATGAACCAGTGGCAACATGGGATGAAATGAAGCAGCTGTTGTATGATGAGTTTGTGAGGAACATAGCAGCTCAACAACAATACTATGTGAAGATCAATGCAAACCCCAAAACAAGAAGATGGCAAAACACAAAACCTAGGCAAAAAAGAGTCTACTGTCCAGAAGAAAATAAAATGTTTTCAAACACTGTAAGAGGAAACACAAGAGCTAAACCAATGGTTCGGCCCAAAGATGACCAGCGAGTTCCAAAGCCTCAAGCCGTAGCACACAAAAAACCATCAAAACAATTGCCTGAACTACACGACCAAGAAAAACCAGGTAAATCCTCTTACCAGTTAAAACTAAATGAAATTGTATGCTATAGATGTCAAGTAAAAGAATACTTTGCTAAGACATGCCCAACTAGACAAGTAATAGAAACCTTGCTAGTAGAACCCGAAAGTGTTAAGCTTAAAAGTGTTAAGCTTAAAAGTGTTAAGGAAATAAAGGAGTCTGAAATTGAAAATTGCAGTACTAGAATAATGCACTTGTCTTTTTAAAAGACTGTTGAAACAGTTCTAGGTACACAAAGATCCAACAAATACCAAGAAGAAACACCTCCTACACTAAATCGATGTTCATAACAAAGAGGAGACCATGGAGAATCCAACAACTTGAATGCCAAGCAAAGACATCAGACGCCATGTAAAGGAGTAATTGCTTCCTTTCTTTCCAAGGAGCAACCGCCAGATGCACAATGGCCACACCCGAACCATATGAGGGCCATAAACCGAGGTAATGCCCTAAACCCTCAACTAAATAAAGTTTTTAACTTGCCTTCTCTATGTGCAGGCCAATATGTTTTTAGGGCAAAACATTTTGATGGGGGAGGGTATGATGAGGTCATCGGCCCAAACCCTTGCCAACTGGCTGGCCCGGCCGACCCAAGGAACACAAAGGCGGCCAAATACGAGCAAAAGGATACATGGGTGTATCATTATGAATTTAAGCCTAACCAAGAAGCGGCCAGCCAAGAAAAAACCTGGTCTATAATACTGACTCACAGAGGAGATGCGAAGACATGGAGCTTACCCCAAACTAGGCTAAATCATGTCATGCATCATTCATCAAGTTGGAGTTGCCGAAACTTACCATATTTGGAACTTTCTTTATATGAAAGTCTCCAAACATTTATTTGGCGACCAGGATACTTTTTGGTACTTCTAGAAGCTCTCTTAAGCACTTCTAGAAGCCCAAACACGCCTTGGACCAGGAGGGTCCATCCGTGCCTTCAAATGAAACAATTGGAGCTGTTTTTGGCAAGTGAGATGACCAACTGGTTTAATCACTTGAAAACCAAGACATGGCGTCCATGAGAGATTACTAAGACTCTAAGGAAGCCCAAAATCAAACTACCATGCACCAGCCACCATAGGATCAGGCGGATCCTTTTTCTTCAAGACTTGCCATATATGGACCGAAAGTGCACTTAATGTGTTCAGATTGCAACATCTCTATTCCTTGCAACATGGGCACGTGTTGAAGACCTTGAAAAGCAACCAGAATGTACCTAGACACCTTACATTGTCCCCTAAGCTTTCAAGATACAAGCATATACATTTTCCATATTTGCAAAACAAGACATTAATGGCCAACGCCATAAACTTTAAATGTATGATTTCCTTTTTTATTTTTAGGTTTTAGGACCATTTATATGAGCACTATATAAGCTCAGCACGACCTCATTGTAAAGGAAGACCCCCATTGAAATAAAGAGTTGAATAAAAAGTATTTTCTTCAAAGCCTTGTGTTTGAATCTTGTTCTTCTTCTGTAGAAACTGAGTGCGTGATTCACTTCCTTTCTATTGAAGCCTATGCCAGGTTAGTTTGAGAGATTCAAACTCCCTTGGTTCACCTTTGATCATGTGATTCGATCAAAAACCTCTCCTTTTAGTTCCCTTGCCCGCTTAAGCCAAGAGAGACTCTCAGTCTTGCGAGTCACGGCCATACCGCTAGTGAGATTGATACTCAATCTTAAATCACTATGTCTGTCTTAAATTTTGTCACAATTCAGAATATTGAGCTAGCATAACATGGGCATTGGATTCATGTCATTCTAAACTCTAAATCAAAAGTTACGGACGATTTATTGCGGATATGTCAAGTGTATCGGATAGTTAAATTGATCATTCTAAACATATTGTTGGTGCTCGTTGAGTAACGCATAAATGAAGCAAAATGCATGGCATCACGCAGTTTAGGATAAATTGGATTACGTGGAGGCTTTTTCATAGCTACTTTGGTCTAAATTGTTGTTACAATATAGAAAATTGAGCTAGTCTAACGTGGGTGTTGGATTTGTGTCATTCTGAACTCTAAATCAAAAGTTACAGACGATTTAGTGCGCACATGTCAAGTTGATCGGCCAGTTAAAGTGATCATTTTTAACCGATCATTTGGGCTCCTTTATTAAAGACTTATAAATGAAGCATAATACATGGCATCACAGAGTTTTAGATACATTGGATTACTTGGAGGCTTTGTCGTTGCGATTTAAGTCTCAAACATTGAAAATTGAGCTAGATGAACCTGGGCGTTGGATTCATTTCATTTTGAGCTCTAAATCAAATGTTTATGATGATTAAAGTGATCATTCTAAACTGATCATTAGTGCTCCTAGAGTAAATGCTTATAAATGAAGCATAATGCATCGCATCAAGCGGTTTAGGATAGATTGGAGTACTTGAAGGCTTTGTTGTAGCTCTTTCAGTGTTAAATGTTATAACAATATTGAAATTTGAGCTAGCGTAACGTGGGCGTTGGGTTTATGTCATTTTGAACTCTAAATCAAAAGTTACAAAAGATTTAGTGCGGACATGTCAAGTTGATCGGCCCGTTAAAATGAGCATTCTAAACTAATCATTGGTGCTCCTTGAGTAAAGGCTTATAAATGAAGCATAATGCATGGTAGCACGCAAATTGGGGTATACTGGATTACATGGACGCTTTGTCGTAGCTCTTTCAGTCTCAAGTTTTGTCACAATATTGAAAATTAAGCTAGATTAACGTGGGCGTTTGATTCATTTCATTTTGAACTTTAAATCAAATGTTAAAGACAATTTAGAGCGGACATGTCAAGTTGATCAGCTAGTTAAAATGTTTATTAAACTGATGATTGGTGCTCATTGACCAAAAGTTTACAAACGAAGCATAATGCATGGCATCACAAAGTTTTGAGATAGATTGGATTACTTGGGGCTTTGTTGTAGCTATTTCGGTCTTAAATTCTGTAATAATATTGAATATTGAGCTAGCTTAACGTGAGAGTTGGATTCATGTCATTATGAAATCTGAATCAAAAGTTATGCACGATTTAGTGCGTACATGTCAAGTTTATCAGCTAGTCAAAATGATCATTCTTAATTGATCATTGGTCCTCATCTAGTAAAGGTTTACAAATGAAGCATAATGCATGACATCACACAGTTTTGGATAGATTTGATTACCTGGAAGCTTTGTCGTAGCTATTTCCGTCTTAAATTTTATCACAACTTAGAAAATTGAATTATCTTATTGTGGGTATTGGATTCATGTCATTTTGAGCTCTAAATCAAAGTTACTGAAGATTTAGTGTGGACATGACAAGTTGATCAGCTAGTTAAAGTGATCATTGTAAATTGATCATTGGTGCTCATGTAGCAAAGGTTTAAAAATGAAGTATAAATCATGGCATCACACAGTTTGGTATAGACTGGATACTTGGAGGACTTGTCGTAGCTATTTCAGTCTTAACTTTTTTCACAATATAGAATACTGGGGCTAGCTTAACGTGGGCATTGGATTCATGTCATTCTGAACTCTAAATCAAAAATTCCGTACGATTTAGTATGGACATATCATAATGATCGGTAATTTAAAGTGATCATTCTAAACTAATCATTCTAAACTAATCATATTAGTGCTCCATGTGTAAAGGCTTATAAATGAACCATATTGCATGACAACACGTAGTTTAGGATAAATTGGATTACTTGAACGCTTTGTGGTAGTTGTTTCAGTCTCAGATGTTGTCACAATATAGAAAATTGAGCTAGCTTAACCTATTTGTTGGATTTGTGTCATTGTTAATCTACATCAAAAGTTACGGACAATTTAGTATTACATGTCAAGTGGATCGGCCAGTCAAAACGATCATTGTAAACTGATCATTGGTGCTCCTTGAGTAAAGTGATGTGATCGTGATGAGGATCAAGCCCCTGATCAACTCCAAATGGTTGTGGAAGAGTGGATGAATGGATTGAAGTTTCAGAATGGGTGAAACGCTGGTGTAACTTGCAGATGTGTGAGCTCTTAAGTAGATGGATCTGTGAACAATGGGAAATGGATGATACTTCTCAAGGATGGTGGAAAATCTTTGAACTATCTGCTTGCCATGTGTGAATGACAAAGGCCAGGCACGTTGGGCAAGGGGTGAATCGAATTGAAACTTCCAACGGTTATGAAGATACCTTAGACTTTCAGCTCTTGAGAGGAATGAGAAAGTGTTCTAACATTATTTATTCAAGAGGATGATCAAACGAGTTTAAGAAAGAGATTCGCTATTAAAATGTTTGATCATTCAGAAAGAAGGATAGAAGAGAGTACTTATAGCAGTCTAGGAAATTGAAAATGACTCCTAAAATTCTACCAAAACATTAAAAGAAATACTTAGGGAATTACAAAGACAACTAAGACAAAGACTAAGAAGTAAATGATATTTTGACTTGATTCTTCCTCTTTTATTTCGTGGATGATGAGATAGAATGGGTTTGATTCACCAAGAGGCTGTGGTAAAGTAAATTGGACTTGCCACATTTAAAACCTATCTTAGAAAACCCATTGGGACAAAACTAAAAATAGGAAAAAAGAGTACAATCCAAGGCACCTCTCTTGCTGAGGTTTAGGTGGCCTGAATCACAACAAATGTGGTTGGATTAACAAACACAAAACTTGCCTGAATGGTGTTTGTCGTTCCTTGCTGGCCATGCTCACATCATCCTCCCCCAGTTGAGAAGTTTGAGTGATTCATGGTCTATATTGATGAGAAACGCCTAGGGCCAAAGATAATGTTGCCATGTTTGCAAGGCCCTCACAAGCGCATATAGTTCTTTGTCATAGGTTGGGTAATTGAGTGTGGCCCCTCCCAGTTTCTCACAAAAGTAGGCTATGGGCTTCCTTTTCTGCATAAGAACAGCACCAATACCAACTCCTGAGGCATCACATTCAATTTCAAAAGTTTTATCAAATCTAGGAAGAGATAGCCTTGGGGAGTGTGTGAGCTTATTTTTCAAGGTTTGGAATGCCTCCTCTTGCGCCTGCTCCCACTTAAATCTCACACTATTTTTGATAAACTCAGTGAGTGGAGCTTCTATAGTGCTAAAGTCCATGACAAAACTCCAGAAAACCCAGCTAGCCCATGGAAGCTCCTTACTTCCCCAATATTCTTTGGACTCGGCGACTCCTTAATCGCTATTATTTTTTCCTCATCAAGCTTAATACCATCTTTTCTCAAAACAAAACATATGAAGACAAGGTTATCTGTTCCAAAAGTACATTTCTTAAGATTGGCATGCAAGGTTTCCTTTTTAGGCATTTCAAAAACCTTTCTGAGGTGTTCTACATGATCATCTAAGGTTCGGCTAAAAACTAGAATTTCATCAAAGTATACCACCAAAAAGTGACCTATGATTTGCCTAAGGACATGGTTCATCAATCTCATGAACGTACTAGGTGCATTTGTCAAGCCAAAATGTGCTAACCACTCATATAAACCTTGTTTAGTTTTAAATGCAGCTTTCCACTCACCACATTCTTTCATCCTAATTTGGTGATAACCACTATTAAGATCTACCTTAGAGAAGATGCTAGAACCATGCAATTAACCTAACATATCATCTAATCTAAGTATAGGATGGGGATACTTTACAGTGATGATATTGTTGATGGCTCTGCAGTCAACACACATTCTCCAGCTTTAATCCTTTTTTGGGACAAGCAAAACGGGTACAGCATTTGGGCTCATACAATCGCGGATATGTCCTTTCTCCATGAGTTTAGTTACTTGCTGTTGAAGCTCCTTAGTCTCCAGGGTGTTGGTTTTATAGGCTGGATTGTTGGGAAGAAATCCTTCTGATAGAAAGTTATTTTAGTGCTCAATTCCTCGAATTGGTGGTAAGCCTTGCGGTTGCTCCTCCAGAAACACATCTTTAAATTCCTGCAAAAGAAGTTAAATTTTGCTAGGAATGTCCTGCATAGATTGGTTAGTAGGAAAGCCTTGTTTAAGCACAAAGAGTAGGTGTGGTAAGTTACTCCCTAGGTTGGACTTAATCATAAGATTAGTCGATTGTTTGACTGGTGGCTTGGTTTACGGTTTGGCGGTGCCGTGGCATGGGGTTTGCTTTTTCGTTCGGATTGGGTTTTGTTTTTCTTTAAATCTATGTGATCTAAATGAACCTCTTGTACGGATAAAGGTACTAAAATATGTTTCTTTCCCTTAAACTCAAATGAGTACCGATTAGTAAACCCATCATGAATAATCCTTTTATCCTATTGCCAAGGTCTACCTAACAAGATGTGACCAGCATCCATGGGTAAAATATCACACAAAACCTCATCTTAATATTTGCCTATGGACAAAGGAACTAGGACCTGGTTCTCTACTTCTAGCTCACCCTCATCACTAAGCCATTGCATCTTATAGAGCTTAGACCTCTTAATAATCTCAAGTCCTAACTTCTCTACCATAATCTCACTAGCTACATTGGTACAGCTACCTCCATCTATCACTAAGGTACATACCTTACTCTTAACTAGACAGAGACTGTGGCATAGGTTCTCTCCTTGCTCATTCTTTTATGTCCTACTTTGTAAGTTTAGAGTTCTCCTAGTGACTAAGAGTTGTCCAACATGGGGCATGTCTACATTTTCTTCCAAGGACTCAGCATCCGAGTGGTAATTCTCTGATTCTACCTCACCATTAGCCTTAATAACTATGGTTCTCTTATTGGTACATTCCCTAGAGTAGTGACCAAAGCCCTTACACTTAAAACACTGAATTTCCCATGTTTTGGTGCTAGAACCAATATCCATTCCCTTAAGTTTCGAATCTTCTACCTTAGGTTTAGTGAACGGCTTGTAATCTTTGCTAGACTTATCCTCCTTAGATTGGCTAAACCTAGTAGAACTAAATCCAGGTTTTGGGTTTTTCCTCCTAAGTTGTTTTTCGAACATGATAGCCTTGTGGAGAAGTTCTTCTATTTCGACATAATGGTGAGCCTCTAGCCTATCTATGATTTCCCTATTAAGGCCACCCATAAAGCTAGCCATAGTGGCTCCACTATCCTCTTGAACATCAGCCCTAAGCAATAAGGTTTCAATCTCCGTAAAGTACTCCTCTACGGTTCTAGATCCTTGAGAAAAGTTTCTAAGCTTAAAGTGAAGTTCCCTATTGTTCTGGCTAGGTATAAACCTTTTCCTCATGATTACTTTCATCTGGTTCCACGAATCTATTGGCAAATCCCAAGTCCTTCTCCTAGAAGTAACTAATTGATCCCACCAACTTAAGGCATAATCTTTAAAAGCGGTTAGTGCTACTCTAACCTTACTATCCTGAGTGTATTCCCTACAATCAAAGACTATTTTTATCTTCTCTTCCCACTCTAGATACTCCCCAGGGTCATTGGTTCCATGGAAAGAGGGAATCTTGAGGTTAAGACCTGCCAAAGAGTCGCAAGCATTGGGTTGGTTATTCCTATGAGGTTGGTCGTCTCTTGGCCGCCTTCCCCTAGGGTGTTGTGACCTAGATAAGTGACTGTAGTATTTCTCAGTATCAGAAGGTTTCTGGTTTATCCAAAGTCGGTCATTGATGGATCTTTTTATCTCAGCTCTCATGGTTGCCATACTTTCATCCATCATGGCTTTAAAGGAATCAAGGAGTTATTTGTTGGAGTTTGAGGATTCTTTTCCATTATTGCTGGTTGCTACCATGGTACCTGACAAATTCAGAAAACTGAACAAGTAAAAGGTTCAAAGTAAAACACAGAAACTGACACAACAATTTGCTGTAACAAAGACACAAGAACAAAGACAAACCCTAGCAAAGCATGTTCAAGACCTTTTTAACTCCGGTTTTGAAATGGGTGATTCTAACAAGTTTAGATTCGTTTTGATACATTTTTAATTGGTATTCCTGGTTTTATTAAGTCTTAAGAACAAGTTTCATTCAGGTTTTAATCTCTAAATTCAAACAAAAGGTGATAAACTCGGATTAACAAAAACAGTTTCTTAGAATCTCAACAGTGTCGATTGGATGATTCACAAGTTTTGTCCTTTAGAAATCGGTTCTACACTGTTTTCAGATTCATTTCCAGGTTCTTCAAAGATCTAAGATAAAATTTAAACAAGAAACAAACCCAGAAACATTTTATAACAAATCGCAAAAAGAAGGCGAAAGGTTACAAAACATTTTTACAAGAATACGAAAGGGTGCCAACGGGTTTGTAGAGATACAACCTTGTTTGGAGTGGGCTCTGATACCAATTGATGTGATTCTGATGAGGATCAAGCCCCTGATCAACTCCAAATGGTTGAGAAAGAGTGGATGAATGGATTGAAGTTGTGGAATGGGTGAAACGATGGTGTAACTTCCGGATGTGTGAGCTCTTAAGTGGATGGATCCGAGAACAAGGGAAAATGGATGATACTTCTCAAGGATGGTGGAACATCCTTGGACTATCTGCTTGCTCTGTTTGAATGAAAAAGGCCAGGCACGTTGGGCAAGGGGTGAATCAAATTGAAACTTCGAAGGGTGATGAAGATCCCTTAGACTTTTGGCTCTTGAGAGGAATGAGAAAGTGTTCTAAAATTTCTCATTCAAGAGGATGATCAAACGAGTTTAAGAAGGAGATTTGCTATTAAAATATTTGATCATTCAGAAAGAAGGATACAAGAGAATACTAATAGTAGTCTAAGAAATTGAAAATAACTCCTAAAATTCTACCAAAACATTAAAGGAAATACTTAGGAAATTACAAAGACAACTAAGACAAAGACTAATAAGTAAATAATGTTTTTACTTGATTCTTCTTCTGTTATTTCGTGGATGATGAGATAGAATGGGCCTTGATTGACCAAGATTTTGTGGTAACGTACCTTGGACTTGCCTCATTTAAAACCTATCATAGAAAACCAATTTTGACAAATTAAACTAAGAATAGGAAAGAAGAGTACAATCCAAGGCACCTCTCTTGGTGAGGTTTAGGTGGCTTGAATCACAACCAATGTGGTTGGATTAGCACACACTAAACTTGCCTGAATGGTGTTGAGAAGGTGTTGTAGTGTTGTCTTAAGTTTGGCTTGCTTGGATCGGATAATGGGGCCAGTGAAGATTTGTAGGCTTTCATCTCCAATATCCACGGGTTTTAGCTGCTCCTTAGCATCTTTAGTGGCTTCTTCCTCCTCTTGTTCAAGCTGTTCCTTAAGTTGTGGTTTCTTTCTGGCCATGCTCACATCATCCTCCCCTAGTTGAGAAGGATTTGACCTCAATTCTGTTTCACCTGCAAAATATGGAACCAAATCAGTAATATTGAAACTTGAACTCACTTGGTACTTACCTTGAAGATCCAGCTGGTAGACATTGTATTTGATTTTCTTGATGACTTTGAATTGGCCATCAATCCTTTGCGCAAATGGATCCACACCAAGTATCTTTCCTCAAATGGTAACTCCTTTCGGCCTTTATTGGTTTGTTGAGCATACATCTTAGTCTTATTCTTAACATTGAGCTGAGCCTTCTCATGAATTTTTTTAACCAACTCAGGCTTTTTCTTTCTGTCAAGGCTTGTCCTTTCACTCAAAGGAGAAGGCATTAGATCCAAAGGTGAGATGGGATTGAACCTATAAACAATTTTGAATGTTGAGTACTTAGAAGCAGTATGCCTAGCATTATTATATGCAAATTCAACATGAGGCAAGTATTATTCGCAAGTCCTAAGATTCTTTTTAATCAAAGCTCTTAACAAAGTAGACAAGATTTTATTAACTACTTTAGTTTGACCATCCGATTGTGGGTGACAAGTTGTGGAGAAACAAAGCTTAGTTCCTAGCTTAACCAAGGTTTTTTCCAAAAGTAACTAAGAAACTTAGTGTCTCTATTTGATATTACGGTCATAGGCATGCCATGAAGTCTAACTATCTCCTTAAAGAATATTCCAACAATGTTAACGGCATCATCCGTCTTATGACAAGGAAGAAAGTGAGCCATTTTGGAAAACTATCAACTACAACAAACACAAAATCCTTTCTTGTTTTAGTTTTAGGCAATCGAACAACAAAATCCATAGAAAATCATACCAAGGGTGCAAAGGTATAGGAAGAGGGGTATTCAAACCATGCTTTTGGATTGTTGATTTGGCTTGCTTACAAGCTACACATCTTTGGCAAGCTTTCTCAACATCTCTCCTTATGTGTGGCCAAAAAAAGTGTTCCTGCAATACATTTAATGTCTTTGCCATGCTAAAGTGACCCATAAGACCACCTGAACGTGCTTCCTTAACAAATAAGTCTCGCAAAGAAGAGTTAGGTACACGAAACCGATTATCATAAAACTAGAAGACTTCACTCTTAAAATATTTTCCAGTACCAAATTTCTCAGAAGAAGCATAAATATCCTTAAAATCAGCATCAGTAGCATATAACTCTTTGATTTGCTCAAACCCTAGCAGTTTAACTTTTAAAGAGTTCAAGAGCACATACCTCCCCGAAAGAGCATCGGCTACTACATTCTCTTTACCTTTATTGTATTTGATCACATAAGGGAAGGTTTCAATGAATTCGACCCACCTAGCATATCTTTTGTTCAGCTTTTGTGCCTTTTGAAATGTTTGAATGACTCATGGTCGGTATGGATGACTAACTCGTAGGGCCAAAGATAATGTTACCATGTTTGCAAGGCCCTCACAAGCGCATATAGTTCTTTGTCATAGGTTCGGGAATTGAGTGTGGCCCCTCCCAATTTCTCACTAAAGTAGGCTATTGGCTTCCTTTCCTGCATAAGAACAGTACCAATACCAACACCTGAGGCATCACATTCAATTTCAAAAGTTTTATCAAAGTTAAGAAGAGATAGCACAGGGGAGTGTGTGAGCTTGTCTTTCAAGGTTTGGGATGCCTCCTCTTGCGCCTGCTCCCACTTAAATCCCACATTATTTTTGATAACCTGAGTGAGTGGAGCTGCTATAGTGCTAAAGCCCATGACAAATCTCCGGGAAAACCCAGCTAGCCCATGGAAACTCCTTACTTCCCAACATTCTATGGACTCGACGACTCCTTAATCGCTTTTATCTATTCCTCAACAACCTTAATACAATATGTACTAAAAAAAAACTAAGAAGACAAGGTTATTTGTTTCATTAATACATTTCTTATGATCACCTAAGGTTCGGCTAAAAACTAGAATATCATCAAAGTATACTATCAAAAAATGACCTATGAATTCCCTAAGGACATGCTTCATCAATCTCATGAAGGTACTAGGTGCATTTGTCAAGCTAAAACGCATTACTAACCACTCATATAAACCTGGTTTTGTTTTAAATGCAGTTTTCCACTCATCACCTTCTTTCATCCTAATTTGGTGATAACCAGTCTTATGATCAACCTTAGAGAAGATGCTAGAACCATGCAATTCATCTAACATATCATCTAATCCATGTATATGATGGTGATACTTTACAATTATATTGTTGATGGCTCTGCAATCAACACACATTCTTCAGCTTCCATCCTTTTTTGTGACAAGAAAAACACGTACAGCACATGGGCTCATACTTTCGCGGATATGTCCTTTCTCCATGAGTTCAGTTACTTGCTGTTGAAGCTCCTTGGTCTCCAGGGGCCTGGTTCTGTAGGCTGGCTTGTTGGGAAGAGATGCTCCTGGTAGAAACTAAATTGGGTGCTCAATTCCTCGGTTTGGTGGTAAGCCTTGCAGTTGCTCCTCGAGAAACAAATCTTTAAATTCCTGCAAAAGAAGTTGAATTTTGCTAGGAATTTCCTGCATAGATTGGTTAGTATGAAAGCATTCTTTAAGCACAAAGAGTTGGTGGGGTATGATACTCCCTGGATTGGAATTAATCATAAAATTAGTCGGTTGTTTGGCTGGTGGCTTGGTTTGCGGTTTGGCGGTGCCATCGGCATGGAGTTTGCTTTTTGGTTAGGATTGGGTTTTGTTTGTCTTTAAATCTATCTGATATAAATGAACCTCTTGTGGGGATAAAGGTACTAAAATATGTTTCTTTCCCTTAAAATCAAATGAGTACCTATTAGTAAACCCATCATGAATAACTCTTCTATTTGATTGCCATGGTGTACCTAACAATATTGGACCAACATCCATGGGTAAAACAAAGCAAATCCTCATCTTCATATTTGCCTATGAACAAAGGAACTAGGGTGGGGTATGATACTCCCTGGATTGGAATTAATCATAAAATTAGTCGGTTGTTTGGCTGGTGGCTTGGTTTGCGGTTTGGCGGTGCCATCGGCATGGAGTTTGCTTTTTGGTTAGGATTGGGTTTTGTTTGTCTTTAAATCTATCTGATATAAATGAACCTCTTGTGGGGATAAAGGTACTAAAATATGTTTCTTTCCCTTAAAATCAAATGAGTACCTATTAGTAAACCCATCATGAATAACTCTTCTATTTGATTGCCATGGTGTACCTAACAATATTGGACCAACATCCATGGGTAAAACATCAAACAAATCCTCATCTTCATATTTGCCTATGAACAAAGGAACTAGGACCTGGTTCTCTACTTCTAGCTCACCCTCATCATTATAACCATTGCAACTTATAGGGTTTAGACCACTTAATAATCTCAAGTCCTAACTTCTCTACTATAATCTCACTAGCTACATTGGTACAGCTATCTCCATCTATCACTAAGCTACATACCTTACTTTTAACTAGACAGCGAGTGTGGAATAGATTCTCTCTTTTCTCATTCTTTTCTGTCCTACTTTGTAAGTTTAGAGTTCTCCTAGTGAGTAAGAGTTGTCGAGCATGGGGCATGTCTACATTTTCTTCCAAGGACTCAACATCGAAATGGTCATCCTCTTGTTCTACCTCACCATTAGCCCTAATAACTATGGTTCTCTTATTGGCACATTCCCTAGAGTAGTGACCAAAGCCCTTATATTCTAAACACTGAATTTCCCTAGTTTTGGTGCTAGAACCTATATCCATTCCCTTAAGTTTCAAATCTTCTACCTTAAGTTTAGTGAAAAGCTTGTAATCTTTGCTAGACTTATCCTTCTTATATTGGCTAAACCTAGAAGAACTAAATCCGGGTTTAGGGCTTTTCCTCTTAAGTTTTTTTTCGAACATGATAACCTTATGAAGAATTTCTTCTATTTTGACATAATGGTGAACCTCTAGCCTATCTATGATTTCCCTATTAAGGCCACCCATAAACCTAGCCAATGTGGCTTCACTATCTTCCTGAACATCAGCCCTAAGCAATAAGGTTTCCATATCCTTAAATTACTCCTCTACGGTTCTAGATCCTTGAGATAAGCTTCTAAACTTAAAGTAAAGTTCTCTATGGTAGTGGCTTGGTATAAACCTTTTCCTTATGTTTACTTTCATCTGGTTCCACGAATCTATAGGCAAATCCCCAGCCTTTCTCCTAGAAGTAACTAATTGATCCCACCAACTTAAGGCATAATCATTAAAAGTTGTTGGTGCTACTCTAACCTTACTATCCTGAGTGTATTCCCTACAATCAAAGACTATTTCTATCTTCTTTTCTCACTCTAGATACTCCTCAGGGTTATTGGTTCCATGGAAAGAGGGAAACTTGATTTCAAGGCCATCCAAAGGGTTGCGAGTATTGGGTTGGTTATTCCTATGTGGTTGGTCGTCTCTTGGACGCCTTCTCCTAGGGTGTTGTGACCTAGATGAGTGACTGTAGTATTGCTCAGTATCACAAATAATTGTGAACAATTTGCAACCATACTATTTAAATAAATAGTGTGGTGACAAATTGGTCACAAAAAATAAACAGTGTGGTCACAAATTGGTTACAAAATATTATGACCAATTTGCAATCATATTGTTTAAATAAACAGTGTGGTCACAAATTAGTTACAAAAAATTGTTACCATACTATTTAAATAAACAGTATAACCAATTGGTCACAAACAATTTGTCACAGTTTATTTAAATAAATAATTTATGACCACACTGTTTATTCAAATAAACGCAGTCGTCGTAAATTGGTCACAAATTTTTGTGACCAAATTGCGACCATATTATATAAGTTAACAATATGTTCGCAAATTGGTCACAAAAACTTGTGACCAATTTCTGACTACCGCGTTTAAAGAAACAGTGTAGTCAAAATTCGTCATAAAAATTTGATCAATTTGCGATCACGATTTAATATTTTTATAAAAATATTATAATAATAAAATATTTAGAAATAAAAAATTGTAAAAATTTTTAAAATAATCGATAATTCTATTAAATATTTAAAATTTTATAATTATTATAAATTTGTTAATTAATTAATTCTTTCAAATATTTATTAATTATTAATAATATTTATTGTAATAATTATTAGTTGTTATTAATTAATAATTATTTGTAATACTTATTTCCAATAAAAATAAGTATTCATGTATAAATTATAAATTATATATCAATTATTATATTAAATTAATTTATTAATTATTTAACTAATTATTATGTTTCTTAGTTACTTAATTAGTGATAATATTTATTAATTATTTTTTCATTTTATTTAATTAAACTATAAAAATAATTATTAAAAGAAATTTTAAAATATATATTAATTATAAAATAAATTAGAATATAATTAATAATTATAATTAGAATACAATAGAAACTAAGAATTGTGTTTGAGAAGTTTTGTAATGTTTGAAGTGTGAAATATGGGAAAAAATTCATATATATATATATATCACCAAATAGTGGTCCTACAATGGTCACAAATTGGCGTGGTCATAAATTGGTCACAAATTTGCGACCCATTTATGACCACCAAATAAATGGTGCAACTCCCCCAAAATTAGTGGTGGTCGTAAATTGGTCGTAAATTTGCAACCAATTTGCGACCCCGTACTAATTTATGGCTTGGTCGCAAATTGGTTATAAATTGGCATGGTTATAAATTGGTCACCAATTCACAATCAATTTGCGACCAATTTGTGACCAATTTGCGACCACCAAATAAATGGTGGAGGAGTTGAATTTTTTTGAAAATTTCCTCCCAAAACAAATTTCAACTCCCCCCAAAATTAGGGGTGGTTGTAAATTGGTCGCAAATTTGCGACTAATTTGCGACCCCATACTAATTTCCGGCTTGGTCGCAAATTGGTCACTATTTTGTGACCAATTTGCGACCACCTACAAAAAATACAGGGTGGTCACAAATTGATCACAAAAATAGTGACCAATTTGCAATCAATTTGCGACCTCCTACAAAAAAAACATGATGGTCACAAATTCGTGACAAAAATAGTGACCAATTTGCAACCACTTTGCGACCTCCTACAAAAAAATAAAGGGTGGTCACAAAATGGTCACAAAAATAGTGACCCATTTCAACCACCTACAAAAATACATGGTGGTCACAAATTGGTCACAAATTGGTCACAAAAATAGTGACAAATTTGTAACCACCTTTAAAAATTATACAAGATGGTCGCAAATTAGTCGCAAAAATAGTGACCAATTGGCAACCACACTCTAAATGTACTTGCAATGTGGTGGAAAAATAGTCACAAATAATACCCTAAATCATAAATTTAATAAATTTTTACAAATTATGAATTATATGAGACTAATTATGACATGATGAATTCTATAAAATTAAATTATTAAGTGCATAACAAGAATGGACAAAAGTTATCAAATTTTTAAATCATTTTACTAAAACACTTTGCACATTGCTTTAACCTTATACTACACATTATAAATTTTATATGTTTCATAATTTTTGTGGAACATATTTTTGGTTTATAATTGTATATTTGGATTTATAATAATTTGTACATATATAGTATTGAAATTAGAAGTTTAAAATGTGTAAACTACTTGAAAAACATGTGAAAATACATACGTGGTCACAAATTGGTCACCAATTTGCGACCAATTTGCAGTCACCTAACAAATTTCACAGCATAGTCACAAATTGGTGGTTGTTTTGTGACCAATTTGTGACTACGACTTATTTTTGTTACCAATTTGCAACCACACTCCAAATTTTAAATTTTATCGGTCTTAAATTTTATCATAATTTAGAAAATTGAGCTATCTTATTGTGGGCGTTGGATTCATGTCATTTTTAGTTCTAAATCAAAGTTACAGACGATTTAGTGTGGACTTTTAAAGTTGATCAGATAGTTAAAATGATCATTCTAAATTGGTCATTGGTGCTCATTTATCAAAGGTTTACAAATGAAACATAATGCATGCACTACAAGAATACATCAAATTCCCGACGGTATTTTTCGTCGGAAATCCATCAGGAAGATCAATTCCCGTTTACTTTCCGATAACAAATATCTGTCGGGACTTTTTTGTCGGAAATCAATTTCCGTCGAGAACAGATTGGAAATTACCGATGGTTTGGCGATAAACTTCGCCGTCGGAAACTTCTGACGGATATTTGATGGGTTTACGCTGTCGGAAAACTCCGACGGATATTCGATGGACACATTCCATCAGAACTTCCCGACGTATTTCCGATGGACAGTTTTCCGATGACCATTACCATCGGGAATGTGAACCGATGCTGTTTCCCAATGGTTTTCACCTGTCGGGAATTATCCAACACATTTCCAACATAATAGTCCGTTGGTAATTTCTGACGCAGGCATCCGTCGAAAATAACCAAATAATTGAAAACAATTAATATATTTATTTTAATTTAAATAATATTTGTTCTTAAAAATAATTATTAGTTATATTTAAATAAATATTTTAAAAATATTAAAAACAATGAATAAATATTAATTAGAATTAAACAATTATATAAATATATTTTTATATTTTTAAAATATTAAAAACAATTTAATTATTATTTTTAAATATTTAAAAACATATTAATACAACTAATAAAAATAATATTCTAATTATAAATAGAATAATTGTTTAATTGTTTTAAGATACAAACTACATCGGAGGGGCAGGAGGAGGAGGAAAAAAAAGTTATCGGAAAACTTGTTTCTCATCATTCCTATTATATTTTTGAGATTATTCATCTCTATCTGCATAGCCGTCATTTGTTGTTTTAACTGTTCATTCTCTTTGTTTCTAGCTGCAGATGTTGTGCCACCGGTATCTGCAACTCTCCCGAGTCTTGTATGACGACCCTTAGAAAATGTTACTTCCTATAAAAACAAAAAAAAAATTATTAGAAAGGTATTATAATATTAAATATAAAAAATCAAACTTACATCAAGAACGAGACAGTTAATCTCAGAACGAGCCAATTCGGCGACCAAAGATGAAGAACCAAGTTGAGACTGCTGTGTTAAAATATCACATTTTTCTTTTTTACTTTTTCGATGATCTCCCTAACAAGACCATCTTGGATGCGACAAGTATTTTTGTTCATGTGGATGGCCTCGAGAAGTTGTAAGTGATCTGAATGCGCTCCAATTTCTTGTGCCTAAAAGTAAAAAAATTATAAATTAATAATTTAAAAATTTTCAAATAAGAATAAACAAAATTAATATAATAATTAATTTACCAATTGATCGGCTCGTCTCAGAAAACTAGTCGATTCGGCATTGTGAATGTAAATACCTTTGCCTCCTCAGTCGCATTTTTGGTTTCTGGAATTAGTCCTCGAGATAACCTCAGTGCTGGAAGATTTCCAATACTGAATGAAGTCGTTCCAAACCGACTCATTCAACCTTCTTGGTTTATCTTTTCCCTTTTTTCATGTTTGTTTCCACTCATTCATGTGGCATGAAAATTGTACTGCAACCTCTTTTTGAAAAGCTTCTTCCACTAATTATGTGTTCATGGGATCCCATGTAAATTCTTGCTGCGAAATTTACTTATATATTACTAAAAACTATTATTAAAAACTATTTAAAACAACTATATATTTAGAAATAAATTAACGTACCGTAAACGTCTAGAACAAAATCTGATGTTCTTCGTACGGAATATCTCTAAATTTCGTATATGGTTTATTCAAAAGGGAATGAAGCATCTTTAATATAGATTTGTTTATTCCGTTGTTTGAAATACCAAACATATAAATTTTTATTAGAATAACATTTAAATAATTATTTTAAATATAATTATAAAATAATGTTAAAATAATTATTTTAAATATAGTTATAGAAAATTTAATTTACCATGTCGAATTTCCATGACGCCTTGGACCGAGAAAAGTAAAAAGTTCACGACCAGCCAGCTGAACCAATTTTTCAATTGTTATTGGTCGGAAAGAATCATTTGCAGATTGTGGAACTTGAGTTGGTATGCAACTCGGAGTAGATGACTCACCACATCTTTGGTAATCTTGACTTTAAAATATTATGATTGTGATATTTTATTAATCAATCTACATTTATTATTTGCCATTTTACGGGGAGATAACAGAGAAAGGCTCCCAATTTTGAGAAGATAAACTGGAGAGGAAGAAGAGGAGGAAAAACTTTTTTTGGGTAGCTCAGTATTTGTTCAAGCTTTTAACCAATGATTTTACGGCTATGTCATCTAACACTTTAACCTCCGATTTTTTGTATATATTATTTGAATTTTGAAATCTATTGTTGTAAAATATAAAATTATTAATTTATAAAAATTGAGTAATCGATAAAATAGTTTTTTATCATTAATAATTTCAATTATTTTTGAAGATAATGATATTTTTAAGAAATTTAAATAAATTTATTTGTGTACAGGATCATAAATTAAAATTAGGTTTTTATCTCAATATAGTGAATGTTAATAACATTTTAAACTATTCATGATGTACATGTTCACAAACGAAAACATTATATTAGAATCTCGAAGTGTGTTATATTCTCACAAACAAAAAATTAAACTAACCCCTAACAAGTGACGGGTAATCATTAGAAGCAAAGGCATATAAAAAAGCTAACAACAACCTTATGGCTAAAATCTCAAACAAATATTAAATGCCCCAAATTAATACTTGATCAGTCTTAAGTTTGCCCATGATGTACTTCAATAATGTATTAGTAAAAGGAAGAACCTTTGCAGCAAATCAAATCCAATAGGAACAAAAGGAAGAATTTTTTAGGGTTTTGGTTAATTCTATTGCACGACGATTAAATGTTTTGTACAGAGGCAATGCTGGTAGAATCACTTTTTACAGAGGCAAACTCTCAAAGGAAACACGTAAAAATAGTCAGATGTATATAGAGAATGAAACAGCATTGTGAAAGCTTGAAGTGGTGGAACCAAGTTGTAAGAAGCGATAGAGAAAAATAAAACTAGTGATAAAGTTCTAAGATCTTCCAATAATAGTGCGTTTTTGATCTTCCTAGTTCGATTTTTGCTAACGAAAAAATGGGTTTAATCGAGATGATCACGACATAATCGAGTGCACGAAAACAATAATAAATTTACATGATTTGCGAGAAAACTTACATGATTTACGAGAAACTTAGATTATTTACGAGAAACTTACATGATTTGTGAGAAAACGATGTTGATTTGTGAGAAACGGCGACGACGGCGGCGGGGTGGACAGAGGCAGAGTTCTAAAGAGAGAAACACGAGAGGGAGGAGAAGAAACGGTCGTAGATTGTATTAGATATTTCCGACGGTAATTTCTGTCGGGAATCCATTGGTAATTCAATAAATATTTTTGCGCAAGCCCGCGTTGGTAATTATGTTTCCCACATAAGGTCATCCAAAATCCGTCGGACTCGATCGACAAATTGTCTCCCCACGTTGCAAATACGTTTTTGACTGTTTTCCGACGACTTTCCGACAGAATTACCAAAGCCATCAGAAATCCGTCGGGTACGTTAGTCAATATTTCGAAAAACAATTTATATATAATTAAAGTATAAAAATATTTACATTTATACTATTTGTTTTTTGAATGTTGAGTTAAAACGATAATTTATTATTTATAGAGTTGAATAATTTAAATCAAATTTCCATACCATGCTAAATTGTGTTAGTTTTCAATTCAAAATCAATTAATAATATAATAGATTAAGTCATGTACATATGTTATTTAAAATATCTTTTAATTTCCAATAAATGTATAAATCCGTCGGATGAGAAAATCAATATTTCTCGGTTTATTAGAATTTATTCTAATTATAATAATTTGGAATGAAGTATCATCAGAAAAAGATAATTTATATATAATTAAAGTATGGAAAAAAAATAAAACATTATTATCACAAATTTAATCTGAATATGATGAACATTCCGAATTAGCTGAATTTTGGTCGTCAAACTCGCCAATCTCTTCTTCTGAATCTTGAAACACGTTGTAATCTCCGTTCGTGGTGTCATCAACAACAAAGTTAACTTCAAGAGAAGTGTCTATGGAACCTAAGTTACCAATTGTGCTTTGTTGCATAGGGTCTTGTTCGGTAATACCACATACCATTTCTCTAGGATGTATTGAGATCACTGTAATCCAAGGATCTTGCTTGTTTCTCACACGAGGATATCGAATGTAACAAACCTGGTCCGCTTGTGATGCAAGTATAAAAGAATCCTATTTTCGATGTCGCTTACGAGAGTGGACAGATTTAACACCGAATTCGTCTCCACGTTGACCCATGACAGGGTCATACCAGTCAAAATATAACACAATACACCTCAAATCAATCATTTCTGGATACTGAACTTTTAATATTTCACGAAGAAGACCGTTGTATACAATTTCTCCCGATTGAGATGATACAACATAAGTACAAGTTTTTTGGCATTTTCCTTCGCGATGACTCTTAAAAGCATATCCACGAGTGCAATACATTGGGTAAGATTTTGCAGTAAATGTAGGACCACTCACCAACTCAACTAAGAACGTGGAAAATGTTATCACCATAGAAGGACCTGTAATAACCTACAAAATAATTGAATCTAGTCATACATATATATACATATATATATATATATATATATATATATATATATATAGGAAACTATTATTGAAAATTAGATAATTGTCGGAACACTAACATAAAAATGCAACCATCTTGAAAATTCGTTTTTTAAGTTCGACCAACTCATTCTTTGTATAATCTGAATAATGAACATGTATTTGTTCCATGTATATCCTATTAATTATGAACAAAATAATTAACAATAAATCATAATAACAACTAAAAACAAAATTTAATTGAATATATCTTTCATATTCCAAAACGTCATCGCAATTTGTCAAAATATACAAATGCAACTGATTGTGTTCCTCCTCTGATAGGCATCACGTCTTCCCTTGTCCACTTAAACGTCTAATTTGTGCAAATATTTATTGCACATACACTCGATAGCTTGGTTTTTCTCCTCCATCATCATGTTGTGCAGGTCGTCTATTTTTTTTGGACTTGGGATGGAAAATAGTAGATGGCGAAGTTAGATGTTTCTTCATTAATACTTTGTGCGACGATTGATCCTTCAACCCTGGCAAGATTTTTAACTTTTTTCTTTATGTGGAACATATATCTCTCAAAAGTATACATCTATCGGTATTGAACAGGTCTTCCAAGCGCTGCTTCTTTAGGGAGGTGAATAGGAAGATGCTCCATAACATCAAAAAATGCTGCTGTAAATATTTTCTCCATGTTACAAATGAGAACCGGTATTGTTTCCTCCAAATTTCGGATATCATCTACATTAAGTGATCTTGTACATAAATCTCGGAAACAAGCACCAATCCCTACATAAAAAATATTTTAATATCATATAATATATGAAATTATTATTATTTATATATAAATTAATATAAACGTAGCTGCAATTGCTCCATGCACGTTTTTAGGCAGCAGATCGCTAAAGGCAAATGGGAATAGTCTTTGCATGACAACATGAAAATTTGTCTTCAATAGTATCAACACAACTACGAAGATTAGATGCGTGTCCATCTAGAAATTTGACACTATACTTAATCCAGTCAAAGAATTCGTCTTTTGTATGCATATCCAACCGGAATGCGGGAGACAATTATTTTCCATTTGGCATTACATGTAGTTCCTTCCGGGAACAAATATTTGGCAAATCCAATCTAGCTTTCAAATTAGCTTTTGTTTTTCTTTGCACATTTAGAACGGTAGTCATTATGTTGTCAAAAAAATTCTTCTCAATGTGTATAGCATCTAAATTATGGCGCAACAAATGGTCCTTCCAATATGGTAAATCCCAAAAAATGCTCTTCTTGTACCAATTATGGTATTCGCCACGACCATCAACATGGTAATGTCCGTTACCTCCACATGAAGCCGTTCTCTCAGCACCAAAATCTCTAAGTTGAGTCATCATATAATTCCCGTCAGTAATAGGAGGTGGACCATCAAATTTTTTTTTGTTTTTCTTGAACAATGTCATGCTCCGGTGATATGGATGATCTTGTGGTAGAAATCGATGATGACAATCGAACCAACTAGTTTTTCGTCCGTGTTTCAGTTGGAACGCATCATTATCTTGACAATATAGGCATGCTAATCTTCCATGCATCTACCATCCTGATAACATACCATATGCTCGAAAATCACTTATATGGTCCACATAAATACTGCTCGCATCAAGAAGTTATGTTGGTTGGAAACATCGAATGCTTCGACACCGTTCTCTCAGCACCACAATGTCTAAGTTGAGTCATCATATAATTCCCGTCAATAATCGGAGGTGGACCATCAAATTTTTTTTTGTTTTTCTTGAACAATGTCGTGCTCCGGTGATATGGATGATCTTGTGGTAGAAATCGACGATGACAATCGAACCAACTAATTTTTCGTCCGTGTTTCAGTTGGAACGCATCATTATCTTGACAATATGGGCATGCTAATCTTCCATGCGTCTACCATCCTGATAACATACCATATGCTCGAAAATCACTTATATGGTCTACATAAATACTGCTCGCATCAAGAAGTTATGTTGGTTGGAAACATCGAATGCTTCGACACCGTTTTCCCATAATATTTTTAACTCATGAATTAGTGGATGCAAGAAAATATCAAGCGATCACTTAGGATGCTCTGGGCCGGGGACGAGAATTGTTAGAAACAAAAACTATCGTTTCATGCACAACGAAGGAGGCAAATTATAAGGTTTAACAATAATTGGCCACAACGAGTATTGCCTCCCATGCTTCCCAAAAGGGTTGAATCCATATGTAGATAACCCGAGGTATACGATTCTAGGCTCATATGCAAAACTAGGATAAACCCGTTGAAAATGTTTCCATGCTTCTGCATCTGAGGGATGCACAATTTCTCCATTCGAATTATTTCTCCATGGCATCTCATAGGTTTTGCCGTGTGTTCAGATTGATATAACCTCTTTAACCTCTCTGTTAATGGCAAATCCCACATCCGTTTATGCGGAATAGGTACTCTGCCGCTTGTCTATAGAAATTGAGGTTTGTGACAAAAGCGGCATTTCATGCGGTTTTCATCATTTCTCCAGTAGATCATGTAGTTGTCAATACATACATCGATCATTTGATATGGTAATCCAAGACCAGCTACAAGTTTTTGAATCTCGTAATATGAAGAAGGTGCAATATTATCTTCAGGTAATATATCTCTAACAAAATCAGCTATCGCATTCACACAATTTTCAACCAAGTTGAAATCTGTCTTTATCGTCATCAACCTGCTTGCAGCAGATAAAGACTATAATCCATCTCTACATCCTTTATACAAAGGCTGCTTGGATGCATCTAACATATCAAAAAATTTCCGGGCTTCCAAATTAGGTTACTCTATTCTGCTACTATCTTCAATGTACAATGCTCTTTGTTCATAAAATGCATCATTCACCATCTGAATAGTACCTCCGTTTATATCCACTTGTGATGCCGGTTCCTCTACCCTAACATTAGTACTATCTAACCTTCTTGAAATACTACCATAATATTGCATCGTTGCATCAGTTTCTCCGTGTGAATACCAAATTTTGTAACCCGGCATAAATCCATTCCTATACAAATGATTACGTAATTCTCTAACAGAGATTAATCTATGATTTCGACATTTAATGCACGGACAATACATTTTACCATATTCCAATGTCATGCTATTGTTTGATGCAAATGTCATGAACTCTTCAACACCTTGCGCAAATTCATCAGTCCATTCTCCCGTTGTTGTATCATAGCGAGGTTAATCCATCCATGATCGAAAATACTCATAAGAACCCGAAAAGACATTTTATTAAGATATTTTGTTCTGATGAAATTGTGAAACATCATAGCGTATTTATATTGAAAATTAGAAGATTATCACGAATTTTTAACAGATTATTTCGATTTTTAACAGATTATTACGAATTTTTAACATATAATCACATATTTTTAATAGATTATTCTTAAAAATATTTCCATTTCCGACAGACTTCCGATGGTTTCCGACCATGACCGGATAACCTCAAATTTTTAATAGATTATTCTTCCATTTCCGATGGTTTCCGACCACTACCGGATAATCACAAATTTTTAATAGATTATTCTTCCGTTTCCGATGGATTTCAGATGGTTTCTTACCAAGGTCGGATATTTCTGACGACTAACCGATGACTAACCGATCATACTCGACGTCAGCCCATCGGTATGTTCCCGACGGATTCCGGAAGGATAGTAAAAACAACATTCCATTGGGAAGTCATCGGAAAACTCCCGACGGTTTGAATTCCATCGGTAGTTTGGATGGCTTTTAGAGGATATCCCGACGGCAACGCGTTTATCTTAAAACGGACGGAAAGCCATCAGGTTTTACCATCGATTTCCCAATGGTAGTGCAGGTGTCAGGAATTACCGACGGAAAACCAACAAAGTATAAGCCCTCTCGGTAGTCCGTCGGAAAAACCATCGCTTTGGCGTTGGAAAATTCCAATGGTTTCTTTTCTGTCGGAAACGCCGTTGGAAATATTAACGTTTTCTTGTAGTGTTGTTGTAGCTTTTTCAGTCTCAAATGTTGTCACAATATGGAAAATGTAGCTAGCTTGACGTGGGTGTTGGACTAATGTCATTTGGAGCTCTAAATCAAAAGTTAAAGGTGATTTAGTGCGGCCATATCAAGTTGATCGTATTGTTGAAATGATCATTTTAAACTGATCATTAGATTACTTGGAAGCTTTGTAGTAGCTATTTCAGTCAAAATTGTTGTCACAATATGGAAAACTGAGATAGCTTGATGTGCGCATTGGACTCATGTCATTTGAGCTCTAAATCAAAAGTTAAGGACGATTTACTGCGGACATGTTAGGATGATCAGCTAGGTAAAATGATCATTCTAAATTGATCATTGGTGCTCCTTGAGTATAGGCTTATATATGAAGCATAAAGCATGACATCACGCAGTTTGGGATGGATTGGATTACTTGTAAGCTTTTTCGTAGTTCTTTCGGTCTTAAATTTTGTCACAATATATAAAATTGAGCTAGTTTAACGTGGGCGTTGGATTCATGTCAATTTGAACTCTCAATAGAAAGTTATGGACGAGTTACGGCATACATGTCAAGTTGATCAGACAATTAAAATGATAGTTCTAAACTGATCATTGGTGCTCCTTGAGTAAAGGCTTATAAATGAACTATAATGCATGGCATCACGCAATTCAGGATAGATTGGATTACTTGGAGGCTTTGTTGTAGTTATTTCAATCGTAAATTTTGTCACAATATAGAAAATTGAGCTATCTTAACGTAGGCATTGAATTCGTATCATTTTGAACTCTAAATCAAAAGTTACGCACGAATTTGTGTAGACATGTCAAATTTATCAAACAGTTAAAATGATCATTATAATCTGATCATTGGTGCTCCTTGAGAAAAGGCTTAAAAATTAAGCATAATGCATGACATCACACAATTTGGGATACATTGGATTACTTGGAGGCTTTGTTGTAGCTTTTCCACTCTCAAATATTGTCACAATGTGTAAAATTGAGCTAGCTTAACGTGGGCGTTGGACTCATGTCATTTTGAGATTTAAATCAAAAGTTAGAGGCGATTTAGTGCGGACATGTCAAGTTGATCAGCTAGTTAAACTGATCATTCTAAACAGATCATTGGTGCTTCTTGAGTAAAGGCTTATAAATGAAGCATAATGCATGGCATCACGCAGTTTGGGATACATTGGATTACTTGGAAGCTTTGTCGTTACTCTTTGAATATCAAATGTTGTTAGAATATGAAAAATTGAGCTACCTTAACGTGGGCGTTGGGTTCATATCATTTTGAGCTCTAAATCAAAAGTTAAAGAAGATTTAGTGCGGACATGTCAAGATGATCATCTAGTTAAAATGATCATTCTAAACCGGTCATTGGTGGTCCTTGAGTAAAGACTTATAAATGAAGCATAATTCATGGAATCACGCAGTTTGGGATCCATTGGATTATTTGGAGGCTTTTTGGTAACTCTTTTAGTCTTAAATGTTGTCACAATAAGGAAAATTGAGCTAGCTTGACGTGGGCGTTGGACTCATGTCATTTTGAGCTCTAAATCAAAAGTGAAAGGCGATTTAATTCGGACATGTCAAGTTGATCAGCTAGTTAAAATGATCATTCTAAACTGTGCTCCTTGAGTGAAGGCTTATAAATGAAGCATAATGCATTGCATCACGTAATTTTAGATACATTGGATTACTTGGAGGCTTTGTAATTGCTTTTTCAGTCTCAAATGTTGTCATAATATGGAAAATTGAGCTAGCTTGACGTGGGTGTTGGACTCATGTCAATTTGAGCTCTAAATCAATAGTTAAAGGCGATTTAATGCGGACATACCAAGTTGTTCGTATAGTAGAAATGATCATTTTAAACTGATCATTGGTGTTTCTTGATTAAAGGCTTATAAATGAAGCATAATGCATGATATCACGCAATTTTTGGATTGATTGAGTTACTTGGAGGCTTTTTCATAGATATTTCATTCTCAAATTTTGTTACAATATAGAAAATTTAGCTAGCTTGACGTGGGTGTTGGATTCGTGTCATTTCGAACTCTAAATCAAAAGTTATGGACGATTAAGTGTAGACATGTCAAGTTGGTCAGACATTTAAAATGATCATTCTAAACTGATCATTGGTGATCATAGAGTAAAGGTTTATAGATGAAGCATATTGCAAGGCATCACGCAGTTTGGGATACATTTTATTACTTAAAGGCTTTTTTCGTAGCTCTTTCAATCTTTAATGTTGTCACAATACAGAAAATCGAGCTAGCTTAACATGGGCATTGGGTTCATATCATTTTGAGCTCTAAATCAAAAGTTAAAGATGATTTAGTGCGGATATATCAAGGTTATAAGCTAGTTAAAATGATCATTCTAAACTGATCAGTGGTCCTTCTTGAGTAAAACATATAAATGAAGCATAAGGCATGGTATCACGCAGTTTGGAATACATTGGATTACTTAGATGCTTTGTCTTAGCTTTATCGGTGTTAACTTTTGTCACAATTTTAAAACTTGAGCTAGCTTAACGTGGGCGTTGGATTCGTGTCATTATGAACTCTAAATTAAAAGTTACCAATGATTTAGTGAACACATGTCAAGTTGATCAGCTAGTTAAAGTGATCATTCTAAATTGATCGTTGGTGCTCCTTGAGTAAAATCTTATAAATGAAGCATAATGCATGGCATCATGTAGGTTGGGATACATTGGATTAATGTGAGGCTTTGTAGTACTTCTTTCAGTCTCAAATGTTGTCAGGATAGGGAGAATTGAGCTAGCTTGACGTGGGTATTGGACTCATATCATTTTGATCTCTAAATCAAATCAAAAGTTAAGGACGATTTAGTACGGACATGTCAAGTTGATCAGCTATTTAAAATGATCATTCTAAACTGATCCTTGGTGCTCCTTGTCTAAAGGCCTATAAACTAAGCTAACTGAACGTGGATGTTGGATTCATGTCATTCTGAACTCTAAGTAAAATCTTATAAATAAAGCATAATACATGGCATCACGCAGTTTGGGATTTATTGGATTACTTGGACGCTTTATTGTAGCTATTTCGATCAAATTTTTTTTCAAAATATAGAAAATTGAGGTAGCTTAAGATGGACGATGGATTCGTGTCATTTTGAACTCTAATTTTGTCACAATATGGAAAATTGAGCTAGCTTGATTGGACTCGTTTCATTTTGAGCTCTAAATCAAAAGTTCAAAACGATTTTGGGCGGACATGCCAAGGTCATCAGTTAGTTAAAATAATCATTCTTTAACTGATCATTGGTGCTTCTGGAGTAAACTTATAAATGAAGAATAACGCATGGCATCACACAGTTTGGAATAGATTGGATTACTTGGAGGCTTTTTCATAGCTATTTTTGTCTTAAATTTTGTCACAGTATAGAAAATCGAGCTATTTTAACGTGGGCGTTGGGTTCATATCATTTTGAGCTCTAAATCAAAAGTTAAAGATGATTTAGTGCGGATCAGCTAGTTATAATGATCATTCTAAACTGATCATTGGTTCTTCTTGAGTAAAACTAATAAATGAAGCAATGCATGGTATTGCACAGTTTGGAATACATTGGCTTACTTAGATGCTTTATCTTAGCTATTTCGGTCTTAACTTTTGTCACCATTTAAAAAATTGAGCTAGCTTAACGTGGGCGTTGGATTCGTGTCATTCTGAACTCTAAACTAAAAGTTACCAATTATTTAGTGTACACATGTCAAGTTGATCAGCTAGTTAAAGTGATCATTCTAAACTGATCATTGGTGCTCCTTGAGTAAAATCTTATAAATGAAGCATAATGCATGGCATCATGTAGGTTGGGATACATTGGATTAATTGAGGTTTTGTAATAGTTCTTTCAGTCTCAAATGTTGTCACAATAGGGAGAATTGAGCTAGCTTGACGTGGGTATTGGACTCATGTCATTTTTATCTCTAAATCAAATCAAAAATTAAAGACGATATAGTACGGACATATCAAGTTGATCAGCTATTTAAAATGATCATTCTAAACTGATCTTTGGTGCTCCTTGACTAAAGGCCTATAAACTAAGCTAACTTAACGTGGGCGTTGGATTCATGTCATTCTTATTACTTGGAGGATTTTTCTTAGATATTTCCGTCTTAAATTTTGTCATAATATAGAAAGTTGAGCCAGCTTAACGTGGGAGTTGGATTTGTATCATTTTGAACTCTAAATCAAAAGTTACGCACGATTTAGAGCACAAATGTGTAGTTGATCAGACAGTTAAAATGATCATTCTAAGATGATCATTGGTGCTCCTTGAGTAAAGACTTATAAATGAAGCATAGTGCATGGCATCACACAGTTTGATATACATTGGATTTTTTGGAGGCTTTGTCGTATATTCCGGTCTTAAATTTTGTCAAACTATAGGAAATTGAGTAGCTTAACGTGGGTGTTGGATTTATGTCATTTTGAACTCTAAATAAAAAGTTACGGATGATTTAGTGAGGAAAAGTCAAGAAGAAAGGCCTATTAAAATTGTCATTCTAAACTGATCAGTTTTGCTCTTTGAGTAAAAGCTTATAATGAAGCATAGTGAATGTCATCAAGTAGTTTGGGATACATTGTATTACTTGGAGGCTTTGTCGCAGCAATATCAGCCTTAAAGTTTGTCTAAATTTATAAAATTGAGCTAGCTTAACCTGGGCATTCGATTCGTGTCATTCTTAACTCTATATATAAAGTTACAAACGATTTAGTGCAGACATGTCAATTTGATAGGCCAGGAAAACAATCATTCTAAACTGATCATTGGTGCTCCTTGAGTAAAGACTAATAAGTAAATCATAATTAATGGCATCACGCAGTTTGGGATACATTGGATTACTTGGAAACTTTGTAGTAGCTCTTTCAGTAAAAAATGTTGTCACAATATTTATCTCTTGAACTCTAAATTAAAAGTTATGGACGACTTAGTGCAAACATGTCAAGTTGATTCATCTAGTTAAAATTATCATTCTAAACTGATCATTGGTGCTCCTTGAGTATAGACTTATAAATGAAGGATAATGGATGGCATCTCGCAGTTCGGGATATTTTTGATTACTGGGAGGCATTGTCCTAGCTATTTCAGTTTTAAGATTTGTCACAATATAGAAAATTGAGCTAGCTTAACGTGAGCGTTGGATTCGTGTCATTTTTAACTCTAAATCAAAAGTTATGCATGACTTAGTGCAGACATGTCAAGTTGATCAGAGAGTTAAAATGATCATTCTAATATGATCATTGGTGCCTTGAGTAATGGCTTATAAATGAAGCATAATGCATGGTACCACACAGTTCGGGATAGATTGGATTACTTGGAGGCTTTGTCATAGTTATTTTGGTCTTAAATAATTCATAATATAAAAAACTTATCTAGCTTAACGTGGGCGTTCGATTCGTGTCATTTTCAACTCTAAATCAAAAGTTACGCATGACTTAGTGCAGATATGTCAAGTTGATCAAACAGTTAAAATGATCATTCTAATTTGATCATTGGTGCTCCTTGAGTAAGGGCTTATAAATGAACCATAATGCATGACATCGCGTAGTTTGGGATACATTGGACTACTTGAAGCTTTGTCGTAGCTCTTTCAGTTTCAAATATTGTCACAATATAGAAATTGAGCTAGCTTAATGTGGCCGTTGGATTAGTGTCATTTTGAACTCTAAACCTAAAGTTATGGATGATTTAGTGTAGGCATGTCAAGTTGATCGGCCAGTAAAATGACCATTTTAAAATGATCATTGGTGCTCATTGAGTAAAGACTTACAAATATAGCATAATGCATGGCATCACGCAGTTCGGGATCCAATAGATTACGTGGAAGCTTTATAGTAGTTCTTTCAGTCTAAAATGCTATCACAATATTGAAAATTGAGCTAGCTTGACATGGACGGTTGACTCATGTCATTTTGAGCTATAAATGAAAACTTAAAGACGATTTAGTGCGGACGTGTCAAGTTGATCAGCTAGTTAAAATGATCATTCTAAACTGATGATTGGTGCTCCTTGAATAAATACTTATAAATGAAGCATAATGCATGGCATCACACAAATTTTTGATAGATTGGATTACTTCGAGGCTTTTTTGTAGTAATTTCGGTCTTAAATTTTGCCACAACAAAACAAAATTTAGGTAGCTTAACGTGGGCATTTGATTCATGTCATTTTGAATTCTAAATCAAAAGTTACGTACGATTTAGGGCAGACATGCCAAGTTGATCGGACTGTTAAAATGAGCATTCTAAAATAATCATTGGTGCTCCTTGAGTAAAGGCTTATAAATGAAGAATAATGCATGAAATCACGTAGTTCATGATACATTAAATTACTTGGAAGCTTTGTCGTAGCTCTTTCAGTTTTAAATGTTGTCACAATAAGGAAAATTGAGCTACTTTGACGTGGGCGTTGGACTCATTTCATTTTGAGCTCTAAATGAAAGGTTGAAGATGATTGAGTGTGGAGATGTCAAGTTGATCAACTAGTTAAATATATTATTCTAAATTGATCATTGGTGTTCCTTGACTAAAGGCCTATAAATGAAGCACAATGCATGGCATGACGCAGTTCACGATACATTGGATTACTTGGATGCTTTGTATTAGCTCTCTAGGTCTTAATTTTTGCCACAATATAGAAAATTGAGATAGCTTAATGTGGGTGTTGGATTCATGTCATTTTGAACACTAAATTAAAAGTTACGGGCGATTTCGTGAAGAAATTTCAAGTTGATCGGCTAGTTAAAATGATAATTCTAAACTGATCATTGGTGCTCCTTGAGTAATGGTTTATAAATGAATCATAATGCATGACATCACGCAGTTTGGGATACATTTGATTACTTGTATGCTTTTTCATACCTTTTCAGCCTCATATGTTTAACGTAAGAATTGGATTCATGTCATTTTGAGCTCTAAATCAAAAGTTAGAAAAAAAATTAGAGC
Source organism: Pugionium cornutum (assembly GCA_018901935.1). Lineage (NCBI taxonomy): Eukaryota > Viridiplantae > Streptophyta > Magnoliopsida > Brassicales > Brassicaceae > Pugionium > Pugionium cornutum. Next base: position 17,712,287 of record CM032156.1, read on the forward strand.
AGACATGTCAAGTTGTCAGCTAGTTAAAATGATCATTCTAAAGTGATCATTGAGTAAAGGCGTATAAATGAAGCATAATGCATGACTACACAATTTGGGATAGATTGGAATACAAGGAGGCTTTGTCGTAAAGGCTTATAAATGAAGCATAGTGCGTGGCATCATAGAGTTTGGGATACATTGGATTATTTGGAGGCTTTGTCGTAGCTCTTTTCGTCTCAAATGTTGTCACAATATAAAAGATTGAGCTAGCTTAACGTGGGCGTTTTTATTCGTGTCATTCTGAACTCTAAATGTAAAGTGACGGACGATTTAGTGCAGACATGTCAAGTATCCGCCAGCAAAATGATAATTCTAAACTGATCATTGGTGCTACTTGAGTAAATGCTTATAAATGAAGCATAATGTATGACATCACACAGTTTGGGATACATTGGATTACTTGGAAGCTTTCTAATAGATCTTCTAGTCTCAAATGTTGCCACAACATGGAAAATTGAGCTAGCTTGAGGTGGGGGTTATACATTTTGAGCTTTAGTGTGGACGATTTAGTGTGGACATGTCAAGTTGATCAGATAGTTAAAAAGATCATTCTAAAGTTATCATTGGTGCTCCTTGAAGAAAGGCTTATAAATGAATCATAATGCATGGAATTACGTAGTTCGGGATAGATTGGATTACTTGGAGGCTTAGTCGTAGATATTTTGGTCTTAAATTTTTTTACAGTATAAAAAATCTCGCTAATTAAAGAGGGCATTCGATTCGTGTCATTTTGAACTCTAAATCAAAACTTACGCATGACTTAGTGCAGATATGTGAAGTTGATCAGGCAGTTAAAATTATCATTCTAATTTGATCATTGGTGCTCCTTGAGTAAGGGCTTATAAATGAACCATAATGCATGACATCACATAGTTTGGGATACATTGGATTACTTGGAGGCTTTGTCGTAGCTCTTTCAATCTTAAATGTTGTCACAATATAGAAATTGAGGTAGCTTAACAAGGGCGTTGGATTCGTGTCATTCTAAACTCTAAACCTAGAGTTACAGACGAGTTAGTGTAGACATGTCAAGTTGATCGGGCTGTTAAAAAGATCATTCTAAACTTATCATTGATGCTCTTTGACTAAAGTCTTATAAATGAAGCGCAATGCATGGCATCACGCAGTTTGCGATACATTGGATTACTTGGAGGCTTTGTTGTAGCTCTCTCGGTCTTAAATTTTGTCACAATATAGAAAATTGAGCTAGCTTAGCATAGATGTTGGATTCTTGTCATTTTGAATTCTAAATTAAAAGCTACAGACGATTTAGTGTGGACATGTCAAGTTGATCGATGAGTAAAATGATCATTCTAAAAAGATCATTGGTTCTCTTTGAGTAAAGGCTTATAAATGAAGCATAGTGCATGGCATCACGCACTTTGGGATACATTGTATTACTTGGAGGCTTTGTCGTAATTCTTTCAGTCTCAAATGTTGTCAATATAGAAATTTGAGCTAAATTAACGTGGGTGTTGGATTTGTATCATTTTTAAGTATAAATCAAAAGTTAAAGACAATTTAGTGTGGACATGTCAAGATGATCAGCTAGTTAAAACGATCATTCTAAAATCATCATTGGTGCTCTTTGAGTAAAGGCTTATAAATGGAGCATAATGCATGGCATCACGCAGTTTGGGATAGATTGGATTACTTCAAAGCTTTGTCATAGCTATTTTGGTCTTAAATTTTGTCACAATATTGAAAATTGAGCTAGATTAATGTGTGCATTGGATTCGGTCATTTTGAGCTCTAAATCAAAAGTTAAGGACGATTTAGTGCATACGTGTCAAGGTTATCAGACCATTAAAATGATCAGTCAAAACTGCTCATTCGTGCTCCTTGAGTAAAGGTTTATGAATGAAGCCTAATATAAGGCACCAGGCAGTTTGGGATACATTGGATTACTTGGAGGCTTTGTCGTAACTATTTCAGTCTCAAATGTTGTCAGAATTTCGAAAATTGTACTAGCTTAACGTGGGTGTTGGGTTCATGTCATTTTGAGCTATAAATCAAACGTTTTTGACGATTTAGTGAGGAATTGTCAAGCTGAACAGCTAGTTGAAATGATCATTCTAAACTCATCATTGGTGCTCCTTGAGTAATGGTTTATAAATGAATCATAATGCATGACATCACGCAGTTTGGGATACATTTGATTACTTGTATGCTTTTTCATACCTTTTCAGCCTCATATGTTTAACGTAAGAATTGGATTCATGTCATTTTGAGCTCTAAATCAAAAGTTAGAAAAAAAATTAGAGCGGACATGTCAAGTTGTCAGCTAGTTAAAATGATCATTCTAAAGTGATCACTGAGTAAAGGTGTATAAATGAAGCATAATGCATGACATTACAGAATTTGGGATAGATTGGAATACAAGGATGCTTTGTCGTAGCTATTGTTGTCTTAAACTTTGTCACAATATAGAATATTGAGCTAGCGTAACGTGGGCATCGTATTCGTGTCATTCTAAACTCTAAATCACTGATGATTTAGTGCGGACATGTCAAATTTATCAGCTAGTTATATTGATCATTCTAAACTGATCATTAGTGCTCATTGAGCAAAGGTTTACAAATGAAGCATAATGCATGGCATCCGACAGTTTGGCATCACATGGTTTGGGAGAGATTAGATTACTGGGAGGCTTTAGCGTAGGTATTTCGGTCTTAAAGTTTTTCACAATATTGAAAATTGAGCTAGCTTAATGTGGGCATTGGATTCATCTCGTTCTGAACTCTAAACCAAAAGTTACAGAAGATTTAGTGCGGACTTTTCAAGTTTATTGGCTATTTAAATTGATCATTCTAAACTGATCATTGGTGCTCATTAAGCAAATGTTTACAAATGAAGTATAATGCATTGATGAGGACATCAGGTCGTACATCCAGCCAGGAGACCATACTTGCCGACCAGGAAGCTTGCCCGAGACAGCCGGACCATCTGGCACGCATGCCGGTCCAAGCAGTACCGCCGGACTCTCGACCACAAGGACCAGAGCAACTAGCACTGCCGGCGGAGAGGCCCAAGCTTCCGGCACACTTGGTGGCGACGTGGATGACACCGCCGGTCCCTCTGGTGATGCCGCCAACTCCGGGATCAACTTGGCCGGTCCTGAAGGCATCTCAGCCAGTACCACGCACAATCCGCCGGTACAGCCGATCCAGCCGAGTACACGCGCATTTCCACTTCTACACAAGAAGACTCGGACCAAATGAGCTACCAGCTCCAGGACATGCACATAGAGGAAGTCTCTACACCAGTGGTACCTCAAGGAGCAATGACAAGAAGCAGATCAAGTGCACTCTTCCACAAATTCAGCCTATGGGTTGACAAGCTCCTAGAGGAAGATCGACTAAGGACAATGGGCCAGAAGTGCAAAGTAGAGTCCAATGGCTTCTCAACAACACAAGGGACATCAGAGACTTGGGCTTTAGTGGCAAGAGAGGTCACGGCCCAAAGATTCTTAACCCTACTCCATGTCGAAGACTAGGAGCAAGGTGCGTGCATGCCACAAGGACGGCCACCTTCCATTTCTTGGCATGAGGTAAGTTAAGGAAAGTTTCAATTCGAATATATGCCTCTTTATGTTTTGGAGGGTAGGATCTAGATGCTTTACATTTTTGAGTTAAGAACATTTTAGGAATAGGTCCTTTTTCGGTTATACACTTTTGTATCTTTTTCATTTGTGCACTTTTGTAAACTTTCCTTTTCTTTATTTGAGTCGACCCTAGAAGGTCAAGCTGTCGAGCATATTAATAAGGCTCCTTCCAGCATTGTAGTTCGACAACCTTTTTGATATTAATAAAGATAGAACTTTTTCCCAGCAAGTTATCTCTCAAGAGACTTGTGCCCTTAGAACCTAGTTTAGACCAGCCCTCCTAGCTCTAAGTTTGTGATTTATCACGAGGTTCATCACCCCTCGTGTGGTTCACTTCTCCTTTCCATCGAATACCAACCCAAAAACCCCTATCCAAGAAGTCTAAGGTCGAGTTTCTCACCTACACTTCTCCAAACAGCCCACGCGCATACATCCTTGAATCAAGGCTTGTATCATGCATGCCATCACGCAGTTTGGGATAGATTGGATTACTTGGAGGCTTTGACGTAGATATTTCGGTCTTTAATTTTGTCACAATGTAGAATATTGAGCTAGCTTAAAGTGGGCGTTGGATTCATGTCATTTTGAATTCTAAATAAAAAATTACAGACGATTTAGTGCGTGCTTGTCATATTGATCGGCAAGGTAAAGTGATCATTCAAAATTGATCATTCTAAACTGATTATTAGTGCTTCTTGAGTAAAGGGTTATAAATGAAGCATAATGCATGTCATCACAGATTTTGGGTTACATTGGATTACTTGGAGGCTTTGTCAAAACTCTTTCATTTTCAAATGTTGTCACCATATTGAAAATTGAGCTAGATTAACGTGGCCGTTGGATTCATGTCATTTTGAGGTTTAGATGAAATGTTAAAGACAATTTAGTGCATACATCATGTTCATCAGCTAGTTAAAATGATCATTCTAAATTGATCATTCTAAATGACACAAATCCAACGCCCACGTTAACCTAGCTGAAATTTTTATATTGTGACAAAATTTAAATCCGAAATAGCTACGACAAAGCGTCCAAGTAATTCAGTCTATCCCAAACTGCGTGATGTCATGCATTAAGCTTCATTTATAAATCTTTAGTCAAGGAGCACAAATGATCAGTTTAGATTGATCATTTTAACTAGCTGATCAACTTGACATGTCTGCACAAATTGTCTTTAACTTTTGATTTAGAGCTCAAAGTGACATGAGTCCCACGCCCACGTTAATCTAGCTCAATTTTCAATATTGTTACAACATTTGAGAGAGAAAGAGCTACGACAAAGCCTCCAAGTAATCCAATGTATCCCAAACTGCGTAATGCCATGTATTATCATTCATTTATAAGCCATTACTCAAGGAGGACCAATGATCAGTTCTGAATGATCATTTTATCTGGCCGATCAACTTGACATGTGCACACTAAATTGTCCATAACTATTGATTTACACTTCGGAATGACACGAATCCAACACCCACATTAACCTAGCTCAATTTTCTGTATTGTGACAACATTTGAGACTGAAAGAGCTACAAAAAAGACTCCAGGTAATACAATGTATCCCAAACAGCGTGATACCATGCATTATGCGTCATTTATAAGCCTTTACTCAATGAGCCGTAATGATCAGTTTAGCATGATCAATTTAACCAGACGATAAACTTTAAATGTCCGCACTAAATCTTCTGTAAATTTTGATTTAGAGATTAGAATGTCATGAATCCAACGCCCACGTTAAGGTATCCCATTTCCGTACTGTGCCAAAATTTAAGAGAGAAATAACTACAACAAAGCGTACAAGTAATCCAATCTATCCCAAACTACATGATGCCATGCATTATGCTTTATTTGTAAACCTTTTCTCAATAAGCACCAATTGATCCGTTTAAAATGATCATTTTAACTCCCGATAAACTTGACATGTCTGTACTAAATCGTGCGTAACTTTTTATTTACAGTTTAGAATGACATGAATGCAACGCCCACATTAAGCTAGTTGAGTCTTCTGTATTGTGACAAAATTTATGATGGAAATAGCTACGACAAAGCCTCCAAGTAATCCAAAGAGCACCAATGCGTGCTGCCATGTATTATGCTTCATTTATAAGCTTTTACTCAAGGAGCCCTAATGATCAGTTAAGAATGATCATTTCAATTGGCCGATCAACTTGATATGTATGCACTAAATCGTCCTTAACTTTTTATTTAGAGTTCCGAATGACATGAATCCAACCCTCACGGTAAGCTAGCTCCAGTTTATATATTGTTAAACATTTGAGACTGAAAGACCTACCACAAAGGCTAGAAGTAATACAATATATCCTAAATTCCGTGATTCCATGCATTATGCTTCATTTATAAGCCTTTACTCAAGGAGCACTAATGATAAGTTTAGAATGATCAGTTTAGAATGATCAGTTTAAAATGATTACTTTAACTGGCAAATCAACTTTACATGTCCGCACTAAATCGTAAATAATTTTTGATTTAGAGTTCAAAATAACACGAATCCAAGGGTCACATTAAGTTAGCTCAATTTTCTATATTGTGACAACATTTCACTAAAAGAGCTACCACAAAGCCTACAAGTAATCCAATCGATGCTAAATTACGTGATGCCATGCATTATGCTTCATTTATAAGCCTTTACTCAAGGAGCACTAATGATCATTAGATTGATCAGTTTAGAATGATCATTTTAACTGACCAATCAACTTGACACGTCCGTACTCGTAACTTTTTTTTAGGGTTCAGAATGACACAAATCCAACGCCCACGTCAAGCTAGCTAAATCTTCAATGTTGTGACAAAACTTAAGACCGAAATAGCTACGACAACGCCTCCAAGTAATCCAATGTATCCGAAACTCCGTGATGCGATGCATTACGCTTCATTTATAAGTCTCTACTGAAAGAGCACCAAGGATCAATTAAGAATGATAATTTTAACTGGCCGGTCAAGTTGACATTTACGCACTAAATCGTCCATAACTTTTGATTTATAGTTCAAAATGACACGAATCCAACGTTCACATTAAGCTATCTCAATTTTCTATATTGTGACAACATATGAGACTGAAAGAGCTACCACAAAGCCTTCGAGTAATACAATCTATCCTAAACTGCATGATTCCATGCATTATGCTTCATTTATAAGAGTTTACTCGAGGAGCACTAATGATCAGTAGAGAATGTTCACTTTAACTGACCAATCAACATGACTTGTCGGCATTAAATCATTTGTAAGTTTTTATTTAGGGTTAAGAATGACACGAATCTAGCGCCCATGTTAAGCTAGCTCAATCTTCTATATTGTGACAAAATTTAAAACCGAAGTAGCAACGACATAGCATCCAAGTAAATTAATGTATTACAAACTACGTGATGCCATGTATTATGCTTCATTTATAAGCCTTTACCGAAGGAGCACCAATGATCAGTTTAGAATGATCATTTAACTGACCGATCAACTTGACATTTCCGGACTAAATTGTCCATAACTTTTATTTAGATTAAGGAATGACACGAATGCAACGTCCACCTTAAGCTAACTTAATTTTTTATATTATGATAATATATAAGACCAAAATAGCTATGATAAAGCCTTCAAGTAATCCAATCTATCCCAAATTGCATGATGCCATTCATTATGTTTCATTTGTAAACCTTTGTGCAGCAATGACTAGTATAGAAAGATCAATTTAACTAGCCCATAAACTTTAAATGTCAATAACTTTTGATTTAGATTTCAGAATGACATGAATCCAACGTTCACATTAAGCTAGGTCAATTTTCTATATTGTGACAGTATTTAGGATTGAAAGAACTACGACAAAGCCTCCAAGTAATCTAATGTATCCCAAACTGCGTGATGTCATGCATTATGCTTCATCTATTACCCTTTATTCAAGGAGCACTAATAATCAGTTAAGAATGATCATCTTAACTGGCCGATCAACTTGAGATGTACACACTTAATCGTATGTTACTTTTGATTTAGAGTTCAAAATGACACGAATCCAACATCCACACTAAGCTAGCTCAATTTTCTATATTTTGACAATATTTGAGACTGAAAGAGCTACCATAAAGCCTTCAAGTAAAACAATCTATTCTAAATTGCGTGATTCCATGCATTATGTTTCATTTATAAGCGTTTATTCAAGGAGCACTATTGATCAGTTTAGAATGATCATTTTAACTGGCCAATCAACTTGACATGTCCGCACTATATGTTCTATAACTTTTGATTTAGAGTTCAGAATGATACGAATCCAAGATCCACATTAAGCTAGCTCAAATTTCTATATTGTGACAATATTTGAGACAAAGACCTACCACAAAGCCTTCAATTGATACAATCTATCCCAAACTGCTTGATTCCATGCATTATGCTTCATTTATAAGATTTTACTCAAGGAGCACTAATGATCAGTTTAGAATGATCACTTTAACTGACCGATAGACTTAACATGTCCGCACTAAATTGTTTGTAACTTTTGATTTAGAGTTCATAATGACAAGAATCCAGCGACCACGTTGAGCTAGCTCAATCTTCTATATATTGAAAAAAACTTAAGACCGAAATAGCTAAGATAAAGCATCCAAGTAATCCAATGTATCCCAAACTGCGTGATACCATGCATTATGCTTCGTTTGTAAGCCCTTACCGAAGGAGCACCAATGGTCAGTTTAGAATAATCATTTTAACAGGCAGATCAACTTGACATGTTCGCACCAAATAAGCTGTAACTTTCGATTTAGAGTTCAGAATGACACGAATCCAACGCCCACGTTAAACTTGCTCAACTTTCTATATTTTGACAAAATTTAAGACTGAACAAGCTACCCCAAAGCCTTCAAGTAATTCAATCTATACTAATGTCCGTGATGACATGCATTATGATTCATTTATAAGTCTTTTCTCAAGGAGCACCAATGTTGAATCTACAACGATCGTTTTAACTCGCCGGTCAAGTTGAAATGTATGCACTAACCGTCCATAATGTTTGATTTAGAGTTCAAAATGACAGGAATGCAATGTCCAAGTTAAGCTAGCTCAATTTTCTATATTGTGATAAAATTTAAGATGGAAATAGCTATGACAAAGCCTCCAAGTAATCCAATCTACCCGAAACTGCATGATGCCATTTATTATGTTTCATTTATAAACCTTTACTGAAGGAGCACCAATGATGAGTTTAGAATGATCACTTTAACTGTGACCAATCAACTTAACATGTCCGCACTATATTGTCCATGACTTTTGATTTAGAGTTCAGAATGACACGAATCCAACACCCATGTTAAGCTAGCTAAATTTCCAATATTGTGACAACATTGGAGAATGAAATAGCTATGACAACGCCTCCAAACAATTCAATCTATTCCAAACTGTGTGATGCTATGCATTATGCTTTATTTGTAAACCTTTGCTCAATGAGCACCAAAAATTTATTTAGAATGATTGTTTTAACTACATTTGACTTAGAGCCCAAAATGACATGAATCCAACGCCCATGTTAATCTAGCTCAATTTGCAATATTGTGACAACATTTAAAATTGGAAGGGCTATGAAAAACCCTCCAAATAATCCAATGTATCCCAAACTGCGTGATGCCATGCAGTATGCTTAATTTATAAGCTTTTACTCATGGAGCACCATTGATCAGTTTAGAATGATCATTTTACCTGGCCGATGAAATTTTACATGTATGCAGCAAATCGTCCATAACTTTGATTTATAGTTCTGAATGACACTAACCCAATGCTACGTTAAGCTAGCTCAATTTTCTATATTGTGACAACAATTGAGACGGAAAGAACTACCACAAAGGCTTCAAGTAATCCAATCTATCCTAAACTGCATGATGGCATGCATTATGCTTCATTTATAAGCATTTACTCAAGCAACACTAATGATCAGTTTGGAATAATCAGTTCAGAAGGATCAGTTTTGAATGATCATTTTAACTAGCTGATCAACTTTACGTGTCCTCACTAAATCATCGTAACTTTTAATTTAAAGTTCAGAATGACACGAATCCAACACCCCCGTTATGCTAACTCAATATTCTATATCGTGACAAATTTAAGACTGAAATAGCTACGAAAAAGCCTTCAAGTTATCTAATCTATCCCGAGCATTCGTGATGGCATGCATTATGCTTGATTCGTAAACCTTTGCTTAATGAGCAACATCAGTTTAAAATGATCATGTTAACTAGCTGATCAACTTTACATGTACACACTAAATCGTCGTTAACATATTATTTAGACCTCAAAATGACATGAATCCAATGTCCACGTTAATCAAGATAAATTTTCAATATTGTGACATAATTTTGAAATTGAAAGAGCTATGAAAAGGTTTCCAAGTAATCCAATATATCCCAAACTGCATGATGCCATGCATTATGCTATCTCAATTTTCCATATTGTGAAAACATTTGAGACTGAAAGAGATATACAAAGTATCAAAGTACTGTTATCGATTCAAAGCTGCATGATGCCATGCATAATGCTTCTTTTATAATCCTTTTCTCAAAGAGCACAAATGACCAATGTAGAATGATGATTTTAACTAGCCGATCAACTTGACATGTTCGCAGCAAATTGTCCATAACTTTTTATATAGAGTTTAGAATGACACGAATCTAATGCCTACGTTAAGCCAGCTCAATATTCTATATTGTGACAAAATTTAACACTGAAATATCTATGCAAAGCCTCCAAGTAATTTAATCTATCTTAAACTGCGTGATGCCATGTATTATGCCATGTATTATGCCATGTATTATGCTTCATTTATAAACCTTCACTGAATGAGCATCAATGATCAGTTAAAAATGATCAATTTAACTACCCAATAAACTTGACATTTCCGCACTAAATCATCCCTAACTTTTCACTGAGAGTTCAAAATGAAATGAATCCAACACTCAAGTTAAGGTAGTTCAATTTTTTATATTGTGACAAAATATAAGTCTGAAATAGCTACTACAAAGCCTCCAAGTAATCCAAAGTATCCCAAACTACGTGATGCCATACATAATGCTTTATGAATAAGCCTTTAGTCAAAGAACACCAATGATCAGTGTAGAATGATCATTTTAACTGGTCAATCAACTTGACATGTCCGCAATAAATCAACTGTAACTTTTGATTTAGAGTTCCGAATGACACGAATCAAACAACCAAGTTAAGCTAGCTCGATATTATATATTGTGACTAAATTTAAGACCGAAATAGCTATGACAAAGCCTTCAAATAATCCAATCTATCCAAACTGTGTGATGGCATCCATTACGCTTTATTTGTAAACCTTTGCTCAATGAACAATAAGGATCAGCTTAAAATGATCATTTTAACTAGCTGATCAACTTGACATGTCCAAACTAAATCGTTTTTAACATTTTATTTAGACCTAAAATGACATGAATCCAACACCCACATTAATCTAGATCAATTTTCAATATCGTGAAAACATTTGAGACTGAAAGAGCTACGACAAAATTTCCAAGTAATAGCTACGACAAAATTTCCAAGTAATAGCTACGTCAAAGCCTTCAAGTAATCCAATCTATCCTTGCATGATGCCATGCATTATGCTTCATTTATAAGCCTTTATTCAGGGAGCAACAATGATCAGTTTAGAATGATCATTTTAAATGGCCGATCAACTTGACATGTCCACAATAAATCATCCATAACTTTTCATTTAGAGTTCAGAACAATATGAATCAAACATCCACCTTCACCTAGCTCAATTTTCTATATTGTGATAAAAAATTTAACCGAAATAGCTATGACAAAGCGTCCAAGTTATCCAATCTAAAGCCCACGTAAAGCTAGCTCAACATTCTGTATTATGACAAATATTAAAACCGAGTTAGCTAAAAAAAAACCTCGAAGCATTCCAATCTATCCTAAATTGCGTGATGCAATGCATTATCCTTCATCTTTACGCCTTTACTTAATGAGCAACAATGACCAGCTTAGAATGATCACTTTAACTATCTTATCAGCATGAAATGCCCAAACTAAATCGTCTTTAATGTATGATTTAGAGCTCAAAATAACATGAATCCAACACCCACGTTAATCTAGCTCAATTTACAATATTGTGATAAAATTTGAGACTAAAAGCGCTACGATAAATCCTCCAAGTAATCCAATGTATCCCAAACTATCTGATGCCATACATTATGTTTCATTTATGCGCCTTTACTCAAGGAGCACCAATGATAAGTCACAAATGATCACTTTAATTGGCCAATCAAATTGACATCTGCGCACTAAATCGCCTATATCTTTTGTTTTAGAGTTCAGAATGATAGCTATCCAACGCTCACGTTAAGCAAGCTCAATTTTCTATATTGTGACGATATTTGAGACTGAAAGAGCTATAACAAAGCCTTCAAGTCATCCAATGTATCCAAACTGCATGATGCCATGCATTATGCTTCATTTGTATACCTTTGCTCAATGAGCACCAATGATCAGTTTAGAATGATGAATTTAACTAGCCGATAAACTTGATATGCCCGCACTAAATCTTCTATCACTTTTGATTTAGAGCATAGAATGACACGAATCCAATGCCCACATTAAGGTAGATCAATATTCTATATTGTGACAAAAGTTTAGACCAAAATAGCTATAGCAAAGCCTCCAAGTAATCCAATCTATCCCAAACTGTGTGATGCCATGCATTATGCTTCATTTATGCGTTACTCAATGAGCCCCAATGATCAGTTTAGAATGACCAATTTAACTAGCCGATAAAATTGACATGTCTACACTAAATCGTTCGTAACTTTTGATTAAGAGTTCAGAATGACACGAATCCAACACCCACATTAAGCTAGTTCAATATTCTACATTGTACAGAAATTTAACCTGAATTAGCAAAGACAAAGCCTCCAACTAATCCAATCTATCCCAAACTGCGTGACGACATGCATGATGGTTCATTTGTAAGCCTTTGCTCACTGAGCACCAATGATTACTTGAGAATGATCATTTTAATTAGCTGATCAACTTGACATGTCCACACTAAATCATCTTTAACATTTGATTTAGAGATCAAAATGATATGAATCCAATGCCCATGTTATTCTATCTCTACTTTCAATATTGTGACAACATTTGAGACTGAAAGAGCTATGACAAAACCTCCAAGTAATCCATTGTATCCCGAACCTGGTATGCCATGCATTATGCTTCATTTGTAAACATTTTCTCAATGAGCACCAATGATTAGTTTAGAATGATCAATTTAACTAGCTATAAAACTTGAGATATCCTCACTAAATCGTCTGTATCTTTTGCTTTAGAGTTTAGAATGACACGAATCCAATGCCCACATTGAGGTAGCTCAATATTCTGTATTGTGACAAAATTTAAGACCGAAGTAACTACAACGAAGCCTCCAAATAATCCAATATATCCCACACTGCGTGATGCCATGCATTATGCTTCATTTATGCGTTACTCAATCAGCCTCAATGATCAGTTTAGAATGATGAACTTAACTAGCCGATAAACTTGACATGTTTGCACTAAATCGTCCGTAACATTTGATTAAGAGTTCAGAATGACATGAAGTCAACGCCCACGTTAAGCTAGTTCAGTATTCTATATTGTGAAGAAATTTCAGCCCAATTAGCTAAGACAAAGCCTCCAACTAATCCAATCTATCCCAACTTGATATGTCCGTACTAAATAATCTTTAAGAATTGATTTAGTGCTCAAAACGATATAAATCCATCCAATACCCACGTTATTCTATATCTACTTTCAATATTGCGACAATATTTGAGTATGAAAGAGCTATGACAAAACCTCCAAGTAATCCATTGTATCCCAAACTGGGTGATGCCATGCATTATGCATCATTTGTAAACCTTTGCTCAATGAGCAGTAATAATCAGTTTAGAATGATCAATTTAACTAGCCATAAAAATTGATATGTCTGCACTAAATCATCTGTAACTTTTGATTTAGAGTTTAGAATGACACAAATCCAACACCCACATTAAGGTAGCTCAATATTCTGTATTGTGAAAAAATTGAAGACCTAAGTAGCTACGACAAAGCCTCCAAGTAATCCAATCTATCCCAAACTGCGTAATTCCATGCATTATGCTTCATTTATGTGTTACTCAATGTGCAACAATGATCAGTTTAGAATGATCAATTTAACTAGTTGATCAACTTGACATGTCTGCACTAAATCGTCCGTAACTTTTTATAAAGAGTTCTGAATGACAAGAATCCAACACCCACGTTAAGCTAGTTCAATATTTTATATTGTGAAGAAATTTAAGCCGAAATAGCTAAGATAGAAACTCCAACTAATCCAATCTATCCCAAAGTGCGTGATACCATGCATTATGCTTCATTTGTAAGCCTTTGCTCAATAAGCACCAATGATTAGTTTAGAATGATCATTTTAATTAGCAGAAAAACTTGACATGTCCGCACTAAATCATCTTTAACATTTGATTTGGTGGTCAAAATGATATGAATCCAACCCCCATGTTATTCTATCTCTTCTTTCAATATTGTGACAACATTTGAGACTGAAAGAGGTATGACAAGACCTCCAACTAATCCATTGTATCCAAAACTGGGTGATGTCATGCATTATGCTTCATTTGTAAACCTTTGCTCAATGATGACCAATGATAAGTTTAGAATGATCAATTTAACTAGCCATAAAACTTGACATGTAAGCACTAAATTGTCTGTAACTTTTAATTTAGAGTTTAGAATGACACAAATCCAATGCGCACATTAAAGTAGCTCATTATTCTGTGTTGTGAAAAACTTTAAGACCAAAGTTACTATGACAAAGCCTCCAAATAATCCAATCTATCCCAAATTGCGTGATACCATGCATTATGCTTCATTTATGGGTTATAATCTTTAACATTTGATTTGGTGGTCAAAATGATATGAATCCAACCCCCATGTTATTCTATCTCCACTTTCAATATTGTGACAACATTTGAGACTGAAAGAGGTATGACAAGACCTCCAAGTAATCCATTGTATCCCAAACTGGGTGATGCCATGCATTATGCTTCATTTGTAAACCTTTGCTCAATGATGACCAATGATAAGTTTAGAATGATCAATTTAACTAGCCATAAAACTTGACATGTACGCACTATATTGTCTGTAACTTTTAATTTAGAGTTTAGAATGACACAAATTCAACGCGCACATTAAAGTAGCTCAATATTCTGTGTTGTGAAAAAATTTAAGACCAAAGTTGCTATGACAAAGCCTCCAAATAATCCAATCTATCCCAAACTGCGTGATACCATGCATTATGCTTCATTTATGGGTTACTCAATGAGCAACAATGATCAGTTTATAATGATCAATTTAACTAGCTAATCAACTTGACATGTCCGCACTAAATCGTCCGTAACTTTTGATAAAGAGTTCTGAATGACCCAAAGCCAACGCCCAAGTTAAGCTAGTTGAATATTTTATATTGTGAAGAAATTTAAGCCGAATTAGCTAAGACAAAACCTCCAACTAATCCAATCTATCCCAAACTGCGTGATTCCATGCATTATGCTTCATTTGTAAGCCTTTGCTCAATGAGCACCAATGATTAATTTAGAATGATCATTTTAATTAGCTGATCAACTTGACATTTTCGCACTAAATCATCTTTAACATTTGATTTAGAGCTAAAAATGATATGAATCCAATGCCCATGTTATTCTATCTCTACTTTCAATATTGTGACAACATTTGAGACCGAAAGAGCTATGACAAAACCTCCAAATAATCCATTATATCCCAAGCTGAGTGATGCCATGCATTATCCATCGTTTGTAAACCTTTGCTCAATGAGCACCAATGATCAGTTTAGAATGATCAATTTAACTGGCCATAAAACATGACATGTTCGCACTAAATCGTTCGTAACTTTTGATTTACAGTTTAGAATGTCTCAAATCAAACGCCCAAATTAAGGTAGCTCAATATTCTGTATTGTGAAAAACTTTAAGAACAAAGTAGCTACGACAAAGCCTCCAAATAATCCAATCTATCCCAAATTATGTGATGTCATGCATTATGCTTCATTTATGTGTTACTCAATGAGCAACAATGATCAGTTTGGAATAATAATTGTAACTTGCTGATCAACTTGACATGCCGCACTAAAGCATCGTTAATATTTCATTTAGAGCTCATAATGATGTCAATCAAATGCCCACGTTAATCTAGCTCAATTTTCAATATTGTGACATCATTTGAGACTGAAAGAGCTACGACAAAGCCTTTAAACAATCAATTGTATCCCAAACTGCGTGATGCCATGCATTATGCTTCATTTATAAGCATTTACTCAAGGGGAACCAATGATCAGTTTAGAATGATCATTTTAACTCGTCGATCAACGTGACATGTATACACTTAATCGTCGTACCTTTTGAATTAAAGTTCAGAATGACACGTATCCAACACCCACGTTAAGTTACCTCAAATTTCTCTATTGTTAAAAAATTTAACACCGAAATAGCTACACAAAGCCTCCAAAATCCAATCTATCCCAAAGTGCGTGATGCCATGCATTATGCTTCATTTGTAAACATTTGCCCAATGAGCCCCAGTGATCAATTTAGAATGATCAATTTAAGTGGCCGATTAACTTGATTTGTCCGCACTAAATCGTCAGTAACTTTTGATTTAGATTTCAAAATGACATGAAACCAACACCCACGTTAAGCTTGCTCAATTTTCTATATTGTGACATAATTTAAGACCGAAATAACTACAATAAAGCCTCCAAGTAATTCAATCTATCCCAAACTACGTGATGCCATGCATTATGATTCATTTATAAAACTTTACTCAAGGAGTAGCAATGATCAGTTTACAATGATCATTTTAACTAGTTGATCAACTTGACATGTCCGAAGTAAATCGTCTTTAACTCTTGGTTAGAGCTCAAAATGACACGAGTCCAATGCCCACCATACTCTTGCTCAATTTTCAACATTGTGACAACATTTGAGACTAAAATAGCTATGACAAAGCCTCCAAATAATCCAATGATCATTTTGACTGACCGATAAACATGAGATATCTACACTAAATCGTCTGTAACTTTTGATATAGAGTTTATAATGACACGAATCCAACGGCATTGAATCCAACGCCCACGTTAAGCTAGCTCAGGTTTCTATATTATGACAAAATTTAAGACCAAAGTAGCTACGACAAAGCCTCGAAAAAATCCAATCTATCATCAACTGTGTGATGCCATGCATTATGCTTCATTTATAAGCCTTTACTAAAGGAGCACTAATGATCATCTTAGATTGATCATTTTAACTATCTGATCAACTTAACATGTCCGCACTAAATCGTT
This sequence comes from Pugionium cornutum, assembly GCA_018901935.1. Lineage (NCBI taxonomy): Eukaryota > Viridiplantae > Streptophyta > Magnoliopsida > Brassicales > Brassicaceae > Pugionium > Pugionium cornutum. The sequence goes on from CM032156.1 coordinate 17,729,332, forward strand.
TTTAACTTTTGATTTAGAGCTCAAAATGACAGGCATTGAACGCCTTGCTTAAGGTAGCTCAATTTTCCATATTGTGACAACAGTTGAAACTGAAAGAGCTATTAATAAGCCTCCAAGTAATCCAATATATTCCAAACTCCATTATGCCATGCAATACGTATCAAGGAGGACCAATGATTAGTTTAGAATGATCATTTTAACTGGTTGATCAACTTGACATGTACGCACTAAATTGTCTTTTACTTTTGATTTAGAGCTTAAAATGACATGAGTCCAACGCCCCACGTTAAGCTAGCTTATTTCTCTATATTGTGAAATAATTTAAGACAAAAATAGCTATGAAATTACCTCCAAGTAATCCAATGTTTCTCAAACTACGTGATGCCAGGCATTATGCTCATCTATACGCCTTTACTCAATGAGCACGAATGATCAGTTTAAAACGATCATTTTAACTAGCTGATCAACTTGACATGTCTTCACTAAACTGTCATTAACTTTTGATTTAGAGCTCAAAATGACATAAGTCCAATGCCCCACGTTAAGCTAGCTCAATTTTCTATATTGTGACAAAATTTAAGATGTAAATAGCTACGACAAAGTCTCCAAGCAATCAAATTATATCCTACACTGCATGATGCCATGCCTTATACTCATTTATAAGGTTTTACTCAAGCAGCACCAATGATCAGTTTAGATTGATCATTTTAACTAGCTGATCAACTTGTCATGTCCGCACTAAATCATATTTAACTTTTGATTTGACATGAGTGCAACGCCCACGTTAGGCTAGCTAAATTTTCTATATTTTAACAACATTTAGTACCAAACAAGCAACTACAAAGCCTCCAAGTAATCCAATGTATCCAAAACTGCGTGATGCCATGTATTATGCTTCATTTATAAGCCTTTAATCAAGGAGCACAAATGATCATTTTAACTGACCTATCAACTTGACATGTCCGCAATAAATCATCTCTAACTTTTGATTTAGAGTTCAAAATGACACGAATCCAACATCCACTCTAAGCTAGCTCAATTTTCTATATTGTGACAAAATGTAAGATTGAAATAGCTATGACAAGCCTCCAACTAATCTAATCTATCCAAAACTGTGTGATGATATGCATTATGCTTCTTTTATACACCTTTACTCAATGAGCACCAATGATAAGTTTAGAATGATCACTTTAACTGGCTGATGACATGTCCGTAGTAAACTGTCTTTAACTTTTGAATTAGAGCTCAAAATGACATGTGTCCGACACCCACCTTAAGCTAGCTCAATTTTCCATATTGTGACAACATTTGAGACTAAAAGAGCTACTACAAAGCCTCGAAGTAATCCAATGTATCCCAAATTGCATGATGCCATTCACTACGTTTCATTTATAAGCCTTTAATCATGGGGCACCAATGATCAGTTTAGATTGATCATTTAAACTTGCCGATCAACTTGACATGTCCGCACTAATCTTCTATATCTTTTGTTTTAGAGCTCAAAATAACATGAATCCATCACACATGCTAAGCTAGCTCAATTTTCCATATTGTGACAATATTTAAAACTGATAAAGGTATGACAAACCCTCCAACACTACAAGAAAACAGCGTATTTCCGATGGCTGTATCCGTCGGAAATATGTCGGTAAAACGGTTTCTCGACTACTTTCCGATGACAATAGTCCGTCGGGACTATTTCGTCAGAAATGCGCTTCCGTCGGGAAGGTATCGATAATTTCCGATGGATTAGCGATTAACTATGCCATCGGAAAATTCCGACGGATGTTCGATGACATCCTTTCGTCGGAATTAACCGACGGATCTGCGATGGTCCGGATACATCGGAAAATGCCGATGAATTTTCGAGGGCATTTTCCGATGACTTGTGCCGTTGGAAATATTGTCCGATGATATTTCCCGACGGTTTATAGCCGTCGGGATGTACCAACACATTTCCGATGGCCTGTTCCGTCGGGAATTGCCGACGACAGTAGCCGTCGGAAACACGAAATAATTGAAAAAATAAAAAAATTATTTTTTTAATATTTATATATTTAAAATATTTAATTATTTAATTAAATATTTTAAAAATATAAATATTAAAAAATAATTTTTTAATTTTATTTTAATATTTAAATTAATATTATTAAAAATAATCATATAATTAATAAAAATAATATTATAAATATTAATATTATTAAACATTTATTTTAAATTACAAATTACAAAGGAGGAGCAGGAGGAGAAGGAGGAGAAAAAAAGTCATCAGGCAATTTATTTTTTATCATTTCTACAAAGTTTTTGAGATTATTCATCTCTATTTTCATGGACGCCATTTCTTCTTTTAACTGTTCATTTTCCTCGTTTCTAAGTGCAGATGTTGCGCCACTAGTATCTGCAACTCTCCCGAGTCCTGGATGACGACCCTTTAAAAATGGTACTTCCTGTAAAAATAAGAAATAATATTAAAAAATTTAATAAAAATTATTATAATATTAATTATATATTTTTTTAAAAAAAAACTTACATCAAGAACGAGACGGTTAATCTCAGAACGCGGCAATTCAGCGACCGAAGATGAAGAACCAACTTGAGATTGCTGGGTTAGAATATCACTTTTTTTCTTTTTTACTTTTTCGATGATTTCACTAACGAGACCATCTTGGATATGACCAGTCTTTTTGTTTGTGTGGACGGCCTCGAGAAGTTGCAAGTGATCTGGAGGCGCTCCAATTTCTTGTGCCTAAAAATAAAAAAATTCTAAATTAATAATTTAAAAACTTTTAAATAATAATAAATAATTAATATAATAATTAATTTACCAATTGAGCGGCTCGTCTGAGAAAACTAGTCGATCCGGCATTGTGAATATAAATGCCTTTGCCTCCTCGGTCGCTCTTCCGGTTTCCCGAATTAGTTTTTGAGATAACCTCAGCGGTGGAAGATTCCCAATAACGAATAAAGTCGTTCCAAACCGACTCATTCAACCCTCTTGGTTTATCTTTTCCCTTTTTCCATTTTTGTTTCCATTCGTTCATATGGCGGGAAAATTGTATTGCAGCCTCTTTTTCGAAAGCGTCTTCCACCAATTTTGTGTTCATGGGATCCCATGTAAATTCTTGCTGCGAAATTTTAATATATATTACTAAAAAATTATTATTAAAAAATATTTAAAATAATTATATATTTAAAATTTAAATAACGTACCGCTTATATCTATGAACCAAATCTGACGTTCTTCGTACGGAATATCTCGAAATTTGTTATATGATTTATTCAAAAGAGAATGAAGCATCTTTAATATAGATTTGCTTATTCCATTGTTTGAAATACCAAACCTACGAATTTTTATTACAATAGTATTAAAATAATTATTTTAAATATAATTATAGAAAATTTATTTTACCATGTCGAGTTTCCTTGACGTCTCGGATCGAGAAATGTGAGAAGTTCACGACTAGGCTGCTGAACCAATTCTTCAATTGTCATTGGTCGGAAAGAATCATTTGCAGATTCTGGAACTTGAGTTGGTATAAAACTCGGAGTCGATGACTCACCACGTCTTTGGTAATCTTGATACGACCTATAATTTTTTAATGTTTATAATATTTTTATAAAAAAGTAATTTTAATAATATTTAAATAAAAGTTGATATAAAAAAACAGTGTAATAAGCTATATATATAATATATATATTTGCAAATGAAATATAAGTTTGATAGTTTCGCATAAATAATAAGTCAGTTGAAATGTTATTGTATTTCTATTTAATATATTATGGGTTATCTTCATTTTGTCTATTATTAGACAAGTGAAGATCGGTCTTGTTACTTGTTCGATGTTTGTATACTTAAGCGAATAAATAATCTTTTTCAATTTTAGATACAAAGAAAAGCCCTATCGGAAATGAATATAAACACAAAATACTGAGGAATCAAACATCTCAAGCAGACGCCTATTTGCATACCCTAAAAATCAATTGATGAACATTTTTTTCTGTTTGGATGCTAAGAATGGCGGATAGAAATTATACTGGGAAACTTTTTTTGGAAACTTATTTGCGAAAATGACGAATCGAATCTGTCATTTTCTGAAACTAATTTCTTGGAAAAATATCGATCTAAAATCTCTGGTTTTCTCACAATCGCTCTACAGAAGAAAAACAAGCGATTCTCTGATTCATTTTTCTCGAGAAAATCAACTGAAAATAGAGGATATTTTCCTCAAAAACAAGCGATTCTCTGTTAAGACGTTTTTGATAAAATAACAAACACACTCATTTATATCTATGAGCCATATCCCTATCTTTTATCACACAGAAATTTGCTTCACTTACTGAGATACTAACAGCTGTAATTACCAACACATTTGCTTACAGAAGAGGCTTTACTTACAAAAAAGATAATTAGACATCTCAAACTTACATGGACGCGAATAGGCGGCGACGAGGAGAAAAACGGCGGCGAGGAGCAACGGCGACGAGGAGGAATCGGCGATTTGTTAACGGCGACGAGGAGGAAATTCGAAGGTAACGCGAAACGGCGAGAGAGAGAGGAGAAGAAGAAGTCGTAGGTTATAATTGATATTTCCGACGGACGATTCCATCGGAAATCCGTCGGTAACTCAATTAATTTTCGTGAAACCCCGCGTTTTTAATTTCAGTTACCGCTAAAGTTCGTCGGAAATCCGTCGATTTATTTATAACGCCTTGCATGATTGACACGTGGTCTGCCCACGTTGCAAACGATTTCCGATGGAATTACAATGGCCGTCGGAAAGCCGTCTGGTAGTATAGTAAATATTCAAAAAAATGATTTTAATTATAAAATTATCGACGGCTTCCCGACGGAAATACTAAAGCCGTCGGGAAGCCGTCGGTAATGTTAATCAATATTTCAAAAAACTATTTAATTTAAAAAGTTACAAAATATATATATAAATTTATTTTTAAAAAAGCACTTTTAATTATAATATTGTGAAATGTTTGTGCACATAGATTTAAAAATAAAATCATAAATATTTATTTACAATATTTAAAATTAAAATCATAAATATCAAAACAAATTAATCACAAATTTAATCTGAATCTGATGAATATTCTGAATTAGCTGAATTTTGGTCGTCAAACTCGCCAATCTCTTCTTCTGAATCTTGAAACACGTTGTAATCTTCGTTCGTGGTATCATCAACAACAAGGTTAACTTCAAGAGAAGTGTCTATGGAACCTAAGTTACCAATTGTGCTTTGTTGCATAGGCTCTTGTTTGGTAATACCACATACCATTCCTCTAGGATGTATTGAGGTCACTGTAATCCAAGGATCTTGCTTGTTTCTCACACGAGGATATCGAATGTAACAAACCTGGTCTTGTAACACCGATGCAAGTATAAAAGGATCATATTTTCGATGTCGCTTACGAGAGTGGACAGATGTAACACCGAATTCGTCTTCACGTTGACCCATGATAGGGTCATACCAGTCACAATAGAACACAATACACCTCAAATCAATCATTCCTGGATAGTGAACTTCTAATATTTCACAAAGAATATCATTGTATACAATTTCTCCCGATTGAGATGTTACACCATAATTACAAGTTGTTTGTGAGTTTCCTTCGCGATGACTCTTAAAAGCATAACCACGAGTGCAGTACATTGGATAAGATTTTGCAGTAAATGTAGGACCACTCACCAACTCAACTAACCACGTGGGAAACGTTATGCCCCTAGAAGGACCTATAGTAACCTACAAAATAATAGAATGTAGTAAATTATAAATATATATATATATATATAGATATATAGTAAACTATTATTGAAAATTATGTAATTAATTGTGGTAACACTAACATAAAAATGCAACCATTTTGCAAATTCGCTTTTTTTAAGTTCGGCCAACTCATTCTCGCTGTAATCTGAATAATGAACACGTATTTGTTCCATGTATATCCTGTTAATTATAAAAAAATAAATTAACAATAAATTATAATAATAACTAAAAACAAAATTAAATTGAATGTACCTTTCATATTCCAAAACGTCATCGCAATTTGTCAAAATATACAAATGCAAGTGATTGTGTTCCTCCTCTGATAGGCGTCGCATCTTCCCTTTTCCACTTAAACGTCCAATTTGTGCAAATATTTCTGGCACATACACTGGATAGCTTGGTTTTTCTCCTCCATCATCATGTCGTGAAGGCCGTCTATTTTTTGTTTGCACTTGCGATGGAAAATAGTAGCTAGCAAAGTTAGATGTTTCTTCATTAATACTTTGTGCGACGATTGAACCTTCAACCCTGGCAAGATTTTTAACTTTTTCTTTAGGTGGAACATATATCTCTCAAAAGGATACATCCATCTGTACTGAACAGGTCCTCCAAGGGCTGCTTCTCTAGGGAGGTGAATAGGAAGATGCTCCATAACATCAAAAAAGGCTGGTGGAAATATTTTCTCCAGGTTACAAATGAGAACCGGTATTTTTCCCTCCAAATTTCGGATATCGTCTATAGTAAGTGATCTTGTACATAAATCTCGGAAAAAGCACCAATCCCTACATAAAAAATATATTTTAATATCATATAATATATGAAAATATTATTATATATATATAATAATGTAAATTTAACGTCGTACCTGCAATTGCTCTGTGGACGTTTTTAGGCAGTAGATCGCTAAAGGCAAATGGTAATAATCTTTGCATGACAACATGACAATCATGACTTTTCATCCCTGAAAATTTACCTTCAATAGTATCGACACAATTACGAAGATTAGATGCATATCCATCTGGAAATTTGACACTATGCTTAATCCAGTCAAAGAATTCATCTTTTGCATGCGCATCTAACCGGAATGCGGGAGACAATGATTTTCCATTTGACATTACATGTAGTTCCTTCCGAGAACAAATATCCGGCAAATCCAATCTAGCTTTTAAATTATCTTTTGTTTTTCCTTGCACATTTAGAACGGTATTCATTATGTTGTCAAAAAAATTCTTCTCAATGTGCATAACATCTAGATTATGGCGCAACAAATGGTCCTTCCAATATGGTAAATCCCAAAAAATACTCTTCTTGTGCCAATTATGGTATTCGCCACAACCATCAACAGGGTAATGTCCGTTACCTCCACAAGAAGTCGTTCTCTCAGCACCAAAATCTCTAAGTTGAGTCAACATATAATTCCCATCAAAAATAGGAGGTGGAGCATCAAAATTTTTTTTGTTTTTCCTAAACAATGTCGTGCTCCGGCGATATGGATGATCTTGTGGTAGAAATCGACGATGACAATCGAACCAACTAGTCTTTCGTCCGTGTTTCAGTTGGAACGCATTAGTATTATCTTGACAATATGGGCATGCTAATCTTCCATGCGTCGACCATCCTGATAACATACCATATGCTGGAAAATCACTTATCGTCCACATAAGTACAGCTCGCATCAAGAAGTTCTGTTGGTTGGAAACATCGAATGCTTCGACACCATTTTCCCATAATATTTTTAACTCATGAATTAGTGGCTGCAAGAAAATATCAAGCGATCGCTTAGGATGCTCTGGGCCAGGGACGAGAATCGTTAGAAATAAAAACTCTTGTTTCATGCACAAAGAAGGAGGCAAATTATAAGGTGTAACGATAACTGGCCACAACGAGTATTGCCTCCCATGCTTCCCAAAAGGATTGAATCCATCTGTAGATAACCCGAGGTATACGTTTCTAGGCTCATATGCAAAACTAGGATAAACCTGTTGAAAATGTTTCCATGCTTCTGCATCCGAGGGATGCACAATTTCTCCATTCAAATTATGTTCTGCATGCCATCTCATAGGTTTTGCCGTGTGTTCAGATTGATATAACCTCTTTAACCTCTCTGTTAATGGCAAATACCACATCCGTTTATGCGGAATAGGTACTCTACCGCTTGTCTCTTGAAATCGAGGTTTGTGACAAAATCGACACTTCATGCGGTTTTCATCATTTCTCCAATAGATCATGCAATTGTCAATACATACATCGATCATCTGATATGGCAATCCAAGACCAGATACAAGTTTTTGAACCTCGTAATATGAAGCAGGTGCAATATTATCTTCAGGTAATATATCTCTAACAAAATCAGCTATCGCATTCACACAATCTTCAGGCAAGTTGAAATCCGTCTTTATCGTCATCAACCTGCTTGCAGCAGATAAAGGCGATAATCCATCTCTACATCCTTTATACAAAGGCTGCTTGGATGCATCTAACATATCAAAAAATTTCCGGGCTTCCATATTAGGTTCCTCTATTCTGCTAATATCTTCGATGTACGATTCTCTTTGTTCACGAAATGCATCATTCACCATCTGAACAGTACCTCCGTTTATATCAACTTCTGATGTCGGTTCCTCTACCCTAACATTAGTATTATCTATCCTTTTTGAAGTACTACCATAATATTGCATCGTTGCATCAGTTTCTCCATGTGAATACCAAATTTTGTAACCCGGCATAAATCCATTCCTATACAAATGATTACGTACTTCTCTAATAGAGATTAATCTATGATTTTGACATTTAATACACGGACAATACATTTTACCGTATTCCGATGTCATGCTATTCTTTGATGCAAATGTCATGAACTCTTCAACACCTTGCGCAAATTCATAAGTCAATTCTCCCGTGGTTGAATCATATCGAGGTTTATCCATCCACGATCGAAAATACTCAAAAGAACCCGAAGAACACATATTTTAAAAAATTTTGGTTCTGTTAAAATTTTGAAAGATCATAGCTTATTTATACTGAAAAATAGATATTATCACGATTTTTTAACAGATTATTAAGAATTATTAACAGATAATTACGAACTGTAAAAAGATTATTCTTCATAATATTCTCTATTTCCGACGGAATTCCGATGGTTACCGACCACAACCGGATATTCACGTATTTCGAATAAATCTTATCAAAATAAACCGACGGTTTTCCGACGGATGTCCGACCATAGACAGATAAACACACAATTTTAACAAGGTACGTATATTTCCGACGGATTTCCGACTGTATCCGACAATGGTCGGATAGTTCCGATGGGTTTCCGACGACCTCTGCCGACGGATTCCCGACGGGCTATAAAATACATAATCCGTCGCGAACTCATCGGAATATTACCGACGTATCTGAAGCCGTCGGTAATATTCCGACGATTTCAAGAGGATATCCCGACGATTAGGATATCGTCGGAAACGCAACGGGTTACCGTTAGTTTTCACCATCGATTTACCGACGATCTCTACGGCATCGGAAATTACCGACGGACCTCTGACGGTTTCAAATCCCTTGGTTATTTGTCGCTTATCCGTCGTAATGTCGTCGGAAAAGGCCGACGGTTTTTTGTCTGTCGGAAATGCCGTCGGAAATGTTAATGTTTTCTTGTAGTGCAAGTAATCCAATGTATCCCAAACTGTGTGATGTCATGCATTATGTTTCATTTATAAGCCTCTTATCAAGGACAGATAAGTTTAGAATAATCATTTTAACTGGCTGATCAACTTGACATGTCAGCATTAAATTGTGTTTTTAACTTTTGGTTTATAGCTCAAAATAATATGAGTCCAATGGTCCACGTTAAACTAGCTCAAATTTCCATATTTTGACAACATTTGAAACTGAAAGAGCTACTACAAAGTCTCCAAGTAATCCAATGTATCCCAAACTGCATGATGCAATTCATTACGCTTCATTTATAAGCCTTTACTCAAGGAGCACCAATGATCGGTTTAGAATGATTATTTTAACTGGCCGATCAACTTGTCATGTCTGCACTAATTGTCTATAACTACTGATTTAGAGTTGAGAATGACACGAATCCAACGTCAACGTTAAGCAAGCTCAATTTTCATATCGTGACAACATTTGAGACTTAAAGAACTATGACAAAGCCTCCAACTATTCCAATGTATCCCAAAGTGTGTGATGCCATGCATTATGCTTCATTTATAAGCCTTTAATCGAGGGGTACCAATGATCAGTTCAGTATGATCATTTTAACTTGCTGATCCACTTGACATGTCCACACTAATCATCTATAATTTTTGATATAGAGTTCAGAATGACATGAATCCAATGTCCACATTAAGCTAGCTCAATTTTTTATATTGTGACAACATTTAAGACAAAATTGCTACGACAAAGCCTCCAAGTAATCTAATGTATCCCAAAATATCTGATGTCATGCATTATGTTTCATTTATAAGCCTCTAATAAAGGACACCAATGATAAGTTTAGAATGATCATTTGAACTGGCCGATTAACTTGAAATCTCCGCAAAAAATCATCTTTAACTTTTGATTTAGACCTCAAAATGACATGAGTCCAACTCTCACGTTAATCTAGCTCAATTTTCCATATTGTGACAACATTGGCGAATGAAAGAGCTACTGTAAAGCCCCCAAGTAATCCAATGTATCCAGACCTGCATGATGCCGTTAATTACGCTTCATTTATAAGCGTTTAATCAAGCAGCACCAATGATGAATTTATAATGATCATTTTAGCTAGTTGATCAACTTGACATGTCCGCACTAAATTGTCTTTAACTTTGATTTAGAGCTCAAAATGTCATGAGTCCAACACCCCATGATAAGGTAGCTCAATTTTCCATATTGTGACAACACTTGATACTGAAAGTGCTAATATAAAGCGTCCAAGTAATCCAATGTATCCCAAACTACATGATGCAATTCATTATGCTTTATTTATAAGCCTTTAATCAAGGAGCACCAATGATCGGTTTAGAATGATTATTTTAACTGGCCGATGAACTTGTCATGTCCGCATTAATTGTCTATAACTTTTGAATTTGAGTTCAAAATGACACGAATCCAACGTCCACGTTAAGCTAGCTCAATTTTTCATATTGTGACAACATATGAGACTTGAAAAACTACGACAATGCCTCCAAGTAATTCAATGTATCCCAAAGTATGTGACGCCATGCATTATGCTTCATTTTTAATTTAATTCGAGGGGTACCAATGATCAGTTTAGAAAGATCATTTTAATTGGCAAATCAACTTCTCATGTCTGCACTAATCGTCTATAACCTTTGATATAGAGTTCAGAATGACATGAATCCAACGTCCACGTTAAGCTAGCTCGATTTTCTATATTGTGACAACATTTAAGACGAAATAGCTATGACAAAGCCTCCAAGTAATCCAATGTATGCCAAAATGCCTGATGTCATGCATTATGTTTCATTTATACGCCTCTAATCAAGGACACCAATGATCAGTTTAGAATGATCATTTTAACTGGCCGATCAACTTGACATGTCCGCACAAAATCGTCTTTAGCTTTTGATTTAGAGCTCAAAATGACATGAGTCCAACTGCCACGTTAAGCTAGCTCAATTTTCAATATTGTGACAACATTCGCGACTGAAAGAGCTACTATAAAGCCCCCAAGTAATCCAATGTATCCCAACCTGCATGATGCCAATAATTACGCTTCATTTATAAGCCTTCAATCAAGGAGCACCAATAATCAGTTTAGAATGATCATTTTAGCTAGTTGATCAACTTGACATGTCTGCACGAAATTGTCTTTAATTTTTATTTAGACCTCAAAATGTCATGAGTCCAACACTCCACATTAATCTAGCTCAATTTTCCATATTGTGACAACACTTGATACTGAAATAGTTAACACAAAGCCTCCAAGTAATCCAATGTATCCCAAACCGCATGATGTCATTCATTACGCTTCATTTATAAGCCTATAATCAAGGAGCACCAATGATCAGTTTAGTATGATTATTTTAATTTACTTATCAACTTAACATGTGCGCACTAAATCGTCAATAACTTTTGATTTAGAGTTCAAAATGACACGAATCCAACACCCACATTAAGCTAACTCAATTTTTTATATTTTGACAAAATTTAAAACCAAAATAGCTACGACAAAGCCACCAAGTAATCCGATCTATCCCAAACTGGGTGATCCTATGCATTACTCTTTGAGCACCAATCATCAGTTTCGAATGATCATTTAAACTGGCCGAGTAACTTGAATGTCTGCACTAAATTGTCAGTAACTTTTGGTTTAGAGTTAAAAATGACACGAATCCAACACCCACGTTAGGCTAGCTCAATTTTCTATATTGTGACATAATTTAGGATTGAAATAGCTACGTCAAAGCCTCCAAGAATCCAATCTATCCTAAACTGGATGATGTTATGCATTATGCTTCATTTATAACCTTTACTCAAAGACCACCAATGCTCAGTTTAGAAAGATCGTTTTAACTAGCTGATGAACTTGACATGTCCGCACTAAATTGTATTTAATTTTTGATTTAGAGTTCAAAATGACACGAATCCAATGCCCACGTTAACCTAGCTCAATTTTCTATATTTTGACAAAATTTAGACCGAAACAGATATGACAAAGCCTCCAAGTAATCCAATGTAAACAGATTTTGAGCACTATACTTCATTTATAAGCCTTTACTCAATGAGCTCCAGTGATCAGTTTAGAATGATCATTTTAAGGGGCCGATCAACTTGACATGTCCGCACTAAATCGTCCTTAACTTTTAATTTAGAGTTCAAAATCACACGAATCCAACACACACGTTAAGCTAGCTCAATTTTCTATGTTCTGACATAATTTAAGATGGAAATAGCTACAACAAAGCCTCCAAGTAATCCGATCTATCTCAAACTATGTGATGCGATTCATAATGTTGAATTTATAAGCCTTTACTCACAGAGCACCAATGATCAGTTTAAAATGATAATTTTAACTATCTGATCAACTTGACATGTCTGCCTTAAATCGTCTTCAACCTTTGAATTAGAGCTCAAAATTACATATTGTGATAACATTTGAGAAACAAAGAGTTACAAAAAACCCTCCAAATACTCCACTGTATCCTAAATTGTGTGATGTCATGCATTATGCTTCATTTATAAGCCTTTACTCAAGGATTAACATTAATTAGTTTAGAATGATCATTTTAACTGGGTGATCAAGTTGACATGTCTGCACTAAATCGTCCGTAATTTTTTATTTAGAGTTCAAAATGACACGAATGCAACGCCCATGTTAAGCTAGCTCGTTTTTCTCCATTGTGACAAAATTTAAAACCGAAATAGATACATCAAAGCCTCCAAGTAATCCAACCTATCGGAAACTGCGTGATGCCATGTATTATGCTTCATTTATAAGCCTTTCTCAAGGAGCACCAATGATCCGCTTAGAGTGATCATTTTAACTGGCCGATCAACTTGACATGTTGGCACTAAATCGTATGTAACTTTTAATATAGAATTCAAAATGATAAGAATCCATTGCCCACATTAAGCTAGCTCAATTTTCTATATTGTGATAAAATTTAAGACCGAAATAGCTATGACAAAGCCTTCAAGTAATCCAATCTATCCCAAACTGCGTGCTGCCATGCATTATAATTCATTTATAAGCCTTTCATCTAGGAGCACCAATGATCAGTTTAGAATCATCAATTTAATGGGCCGATCAACTTGACATGTCGGCATTAAATCGTCCGTAACTTTTGATTTAGAGTTTAGAATGACATGAATCCAACACTCACATTAACCGAGCTCAAATGTCCATATTCTGACATCATTTCAGAGTGAAAGAGCTACGACAAACCCTCCAAGTAATCCAATGTATCCAAAACTGCGTGATACCATGAATTATGCTTTATTTATAAGCCTTTACTCAAGACAACTAATGATCAGTTTAGAACGATCATTTTACTGGCCCATCAACTTGATATGTCTGCACTAAATCATCCGTAACTTGTTATTTAGAGTTCTGAATGACACGAATCCAACGCCCACATTAAGCTAGCTCAATTGTCTATCTTGTGACAAGATTTAAGATCAAAATAGCTACGACAAAGCCTTCAAGGAATCCAATCTATCCCAAACTGCTTGATGCCAGGCAGTAGGTTTCATTTAAAAGCCTTCACTCGAGGAGCACCAATGATATGTTTAGAATGATCGTTTTAACTAGGTGAACAACTTGACATGTCTACCCTAAAACGTCTTTAACGTTTGATTGAGATATCAAAATGACATGAATCCAATGACCACGTTAAGCTAGCTCAATTTTCCATATTGTTACAAAATTTGAGACTTAGAGAGCTATGACAAATCCTTAAAGTAATCCAATGTATCCCAAAGTGCGTGATGTCATGCATTATGCTTCATTTATAAGCCTTTACTCAAGAGAACCAATGATCAGTTTAGAATGATCATTTTAACTAGATGATCAACTTGATATGTCCATCACTAATTGTTCGTAACTTTTGATTTAGAGTTTAGAATGACACGAATCCAACGCCCACGTTAAGCTAGCTAAATTTTCAATAGTTTGTTGCCCTAAATCGTCTTTAAGTTTTGATTTAGAGCTCAAAATGACATGAGTCCAACGCCCATGTTAAGCAAGCAGAAATTTCTATATTGTGACAACATTTGAGACAGAAAGAGCTATAAAAAAGCCTCCAAGTAATCCAATGTATCCCAAATAGTGTGATGCCATGCATTACGCTTCATTTATAAGCCTTTACTAAGGAGCACCAATAATTAGTTTAGAATGATCATTTTAATAATTGATTAACTTCACATGTCTGCACTAAATCATCTCTAACTTTTGATTTAGAGTTCAGAATGACACGAACCAACGGCCACGTTAAATTAGCTCAAGTTTCTATGTTGTGAAAAAATTAAAAACCAAAATAGCTACGACAAAACCTTCAAGCAATCCAATCTATCCCAAACTGCATGATGCCATGCATGATGCTTCATTTATAAGCATTTATTCAAGGAGCACAAATGACCAGTTTAGAATGATCATTTTAACGGGCCGATTAACTTGACATGTCCGCACTAAATCGTTCATAACGTTTTATTTAGAGTTCAGAATGACACGAATCCAACGCCCAAGCTACGCTAGCTGAAATTTTTATATTGTGACAACATTTGAGACTGAAAGAGCGACGACAAGCCTTTACTCAATGAGCACCAATGATCAGTTTAGAATGATCATTTTAATAGGCCGAGAAACTTGACATGTTGGCACTTAATCTTCTGTAACTTTTGATTTAGAGTTCAAAATTATACGAATCCAATGCCCATGCTAAACTAGCTAAATTTTCTATATTATTACAAAATTTAAGACCGAAATAGCTATGACAAAGCCTTCCAGTAATCCATTGTATCCCAAATTGCATGATGCCATGCATTATGTTTCATTTATAAGACTTTAATCAAGGAGCACCAATGATCAGTTTAGAGTGATCATTTTAACTAGCTGATCAACTTGACAAGTCTGCTCTAAATTGTCTTTCACTTTGATTTGGAGCTATCTCAATTTTCCATATTGTGACAAAATTTAGGACCAAACATATATGACAAAGCCTCCAAGTGATCCAATGTATCATAAACTGCGTGGTTGCATGCATTTTGTTTCATTAATAAGCCATTAATCAAGAAGCACCAATGATCAGTTTAGAATGATCATTTTAACTGGCCGACCAATTTGACATGTCCGCACTAAATCGTTAGTAAGTTTTAGCTTAGAATTCAAAATGACACGAATCCAACACCCACGTTAAGCTAGCGCCATTTTCTATATTGTGGCATAATTTAAGGCCGAAATAGCTTGGCAAAAGCCTGCAAGTAATCCAATGTATCCCAAACTGCATGATGCCATGCATTATGCTTTATTTATAAGTCTCTAATCAAGGAGCATCAATGATCAGTTTAGAATGATCATTTTAACTGGTTGATCAACTGGAAATGTCTGCACTAAGTGTCTATAACTTATGATTTAGAGTTCATAATGACACCAATCCAACGCCCACGTTAAGCTAGCTCAATTTTCATTATTGTGACAAAATTTAAAACTGAAATAGCTATGGCAAAGACTCCAAGTAACCCAATCTATCACAAACTGCATGATGTCATGCATTATGCACTAAAACGTCCGTAAATTTTTATTTAGTTCTCAAAATGACACGAATCCAACACCCACGTTAAGCTATTTCAATTTTCTATATTGTGACAAAATTTGAGATTGAAAAGCAAAGTCAAATACTCCGAGTAATCCAATGTATCCCAAATTGCTTGATGCCATGTGTTATGCTTCATTTATATGGCTTTACTCAATGAGCACCAATGATCAGCTTAGAATGATCATTTTAACTAGCCGATCAACATGACATGTCCGCGCTAAATGACATGAAAACAACGCCCACATTAATTTAGCTCAATTTTCTATATTGTGATAACATTGAAGACTGGAAAGCTATGACAAAGCCTCTAAGTAATCCATTGTATCCCAAACTGTGTTATGCAATGCATTATGCCTCATTTATAAGCCTTTAATCAAGTAGCACCAATGACCAGTTTGGAATGATCATTAACTGTCGTCTATAACTTTTGATTTGGAGCTCAAAATAATATGAATCCGTCTCCCACGTTAAGCTAGCTCAATTTATCATAAACTGCATTTAAGACAAAAAGAGCTATGAAAAATCCTCCAAGTAATCCAATGTATCATAAACTGCATGATGCCATGCATTATGTTTCATTTATAAGCCTTTAATAAAGGAGCACCAATGATCGGTTTAGAATGATCATTTTCACTTGCTGATAAACTTGAAATATCCGAACTAAATCGTCATTAACTTTTAGCTTAGAGTTCAAAATAACACGAATTCAACTCCCACGTTAAGCTAGCCCAATTTTCTATATTGTGGCATAATTTAAGACCGAAATAGCTACAACAAAGCCTCCAAGTAATCCAATGTATCCCAAACAGCATGAGGCCGAACATTATGCTTCATTTATAAGTCTTTCATCAAGGAGCACCAATGATCAGTTCAGAATGATGATTTTAATTCGCCGATAAACTTCAGATGTCTGCACTAAACCTTCTTCAACTATTTATATGTAGCTCAAGATGACATGAATCCAATGCCACATTAAGCTAGTTAGTTTTTTTCCATATTGTGACAACAGTTGAGACTGAACGAGCTTCCACAAAGCATTCAAATAATCCAATCTATTCTAAATTTCGTGATGCCATGCAATATGTGTCATTTATAAGCCTTTACTCAAGGAGCACCAACGATCAGTTGAGAATGATCATTTTAACTGGCCGATTAACTTGACATTTCTGCACTAAATCGTACGGAACATGGGATTTAGAATTCAAAATGACAAGAATCAAACACCCTCGTTAAGCTAGCTCAAATTTCTATATTGTTACAAAATTTAAGATTGAAATAACTAAGCCAAATCCTCCAAGTAATTCAACGTATCCCAAACTGTGTGATGCTATGCATTATGCTTCATTTACACACCTTTTCTCAGTGAGCACCAATGATAAGTTTAGAGTGATCATTTTAAGTAGCTGATCAACTTGACATGTCCGCACTATATCGTCTTTAATTTTTGATTTATAGCTCAAAATGACATGAGTCCAACGCCCACGTTAAGCTAGCTCAATTTTTCATATTGTGATAACACTTGAGACTAAAAGAGCTACGACAAAGCTATTCAAATAATCCAATGTATCCCAAACTGTGTGATGTCATGCATAATGCTTCATTAATAAGCCTTTAATCAAGGAGCACAAATGATTAGTTTAGAATGATCATTTTAACTGGCCGATCAACTTGAGATTTCCGCTCTAAATTGTCCGTAACTTTTGATTTAGAGTTAATAATGACACCATTCCAACGCCCATGTTAAGCTAGCTCAATTTTCAATATTGTGACAAAATTTAAGAGCGAAATAGCTATGGCAAAGCCTCCAAGTAACCCAATCTATCTCAAAATCGTGATGTCATGCATTATACTTCATTTATAAGCCTTTAATCAAGGAGCACTAATTACCAGTTTAGAATGATCATTTTAACTGGTAGATCAACTTGACATGTCCGCACTAATTGTCTATTACATTTGATTTAGAGCTCAAAATAACATGAATCCAACACTCACTTTAAGCTAGCTCTATTTTCTATTTCGTGGCATAAATTTATACCGAAATAGCTACGACAGATCTTCTAAATAATCCAATCTATCCCAAACTGCATGATGCCATGCATTACGCTTCATTTATAAGCATTTACTCAAGGAGCACCAATGATCATTTTAACTAGCTGATCAACTTAACATGTCCGCACTAAATCGTCTTTAATTTTTATTTAGGACTCAAGATGACATGATTCCAACGCCCACGTTAAGTTAGCTCTATTTTCCATATTGTGAAAACATTTGACACTGACAGAGCTAGACAAAGCATCAAAGTAATGCAATCTTTCCAAAACTGTGTGATACCATGCATTATGCTTCTTTTATAAGCAATTACTCATGGAGCACCAATGATCAGTTTAGAATGATCATTTTAATTGGCCGATCAACTTGACATGTCCGCATTAAATCGTCTTTTAATTTTTATATGGATCTCAATATGACATGAATCCAACACCCACTTTAATCTATTTCAATTCTCCATATTGTGACAACATTTGAGACTAAATGAGCTTCACAAAGCCTCAAAGTAATGCAATCTATCCCAAACTGCATGATGCCATGCATTATGCTTTATTTATAAACCTTTACTCAAGGAGCACCAATGATCAGTTTAGAATGATCATTTTAACTGACTAATAAAATTGACATGTTAGCACTAAATCATCCATAACTTTTAATTTAGAGTTCTGAATGACACAAATCCAACAGCCACATTAAGATAACTCAATTTTCTATATTGTGACAAATATTATGAAAAAAATAGCTACGACAATGCCTCCATGTAATCCAATCTATTCCAAATTTTGTGATGCCATGCATTATGCTTCATTTATAAGCCTTTACCCAAGGAGCACCAATGATCATTTTAACTAGCTGATCAACTTGACATGTCCGCACTAAATCGTGTTTAACTTTTTATTTAGAGCTCAAGATGACAATAATATAAATGCCCACATTAAGTTAGCTTTAGTTTCCATATTGTGTAAACATTTGACACTGCTAGAGCTAGACAAAGCATTAAAGTAATGTAATCTATCAAAAACTACATGATACCATGCATTATGCTTTTTTTATAAGCCTTGACTCAACGAGCACCAATGATCAGTTTAGAATGATCATTTTAACTAACCTATCAACTTGATGTGTCCGCACTAAATCGTCCGTAACTTTAAATTTAGAGTTCAGAATGACAAGAATCAAACGCCCACTTTAATCTAACTTAATTTTCTATATTGTGGCAAAATTTAAGACAAAAGTAGCTACGACAAAGCCCCAAGTAATCAATTCTTTCTCAAACTTCATGATGCCTTGCATTATGCTTCATTTATAAGCCTTTACTCAAGGAGCAACAAGGACCAGTTTAGAATGATAATATTAAGTAGCTGATCAACATGACATGTCCACAATAAATCGTCTTTAAATTTTTATTTTGTTTTAAATATGACATTAATCCAACGGCCACGTTAACCAAGCTCAATTTTCCATATTGTGAAAACATTTGAGACTGAAAGAAAAGTAATGCAATCTATCTAAACCTGTGTGATGCAATGCATTATGATTCTTTTATAAGCCTTTACTCAAGCACCACCAATGACCAGTTTAGAATGAACATTTTAACTGGCCGATCAACTTAACATGTCCGCACTAAATCATCGGTAACTTTTAATTTAGAGTTCAGAATGACACAAATCCAACACCCACGTTAAGCTAACTCAATCTTCTATCTTGTGACAAAATTTAAGACCCAAATAGCTATGGTATAGCCTCCAAGTAGTCCAATCAAACCCAAACTGCGTGATGCCATCATTATGCTTCATTTATAGGCCTTTACACAAGGAGCACAAATGATCAGTTTAGAATGATCATTTTAACAAGCTCATCAACTTGACATGTCCGCACTAGATCGTCTATAACGTTTTATTTAGAGCTCTTGATGACATGAATCCAACACCCACATTAAGCTAGCTCAATTTTCCATGTTGTGAAAACATTTAAGACTGAAAGAGCTAGACAAAGCATCAAAGTAATGCAATCTATCCAAAACTGCGTGATACCATGCATTATGCTTCTTTTATAAGCATTAACTCCACGAGCACCAATGATCAGTTTAGAATGATCATTTTAACTCGCCTATCAACTTGACGTGTCCGCACTAAATCGTCCGTAACTTTAAATTTAGAGTTCAGAATGACACGAAGAAATGCCTACTATAAGCTAACTCGATTTTCTGTATTGTGACAAAATTTAATGCCAAAATAGCTACGACAAAGCCTCCAAGTATTCCATTCTATTACAAACTTCATGATGCCTTGCATTATGTTTCATTTATAAGCCTTTCCTTAAGGAGCACCAATGATCAGTTTAGAATGATCATTTTAACTAGCTGATCAACTTAACATGTCCGCACTAAATTGTATTTAAATTTTTATTTAGAGTTCAAGATGACATTAATCCAAGGCCCACGTTAACCAAGCTCAATTTTTCATATTGTAAAAACATTTGAGACAGAATCTGATGGGGACATCAGGTCGTATGGCCGATCAGGAGACCAGACTGGCCGACCAGGAAGCTTGCCTGAGACAGCCGAGCCATTTGGCGCATCTGCCAGCCCAAGCGGTACTGCCGGGCCTTCGACAAGCCGGGCTGGACCGACCAACATTTCCGGTGGAGAGGCCCAAACCTCCAGCCCAACTGGTGGCGACAGGGATGACACCGCCGACCCAATTGGTGACGCCGCTGGCTCCGGGATTAACTTGGCCAGCTCCGATGACATTTCGGCCAGTACCTCGCACAGTCCAGCCGGTACAGCCGATCCAGCCGAGTGCACCACCATTTCAACATCTACACAAGGTGACTCCGATAAGATAAGCTACCAGCTTCAAGACATGCATCTAGAGGAAGTGCCTACACCATTGGTGCCACCAGAAGCAATGACAAGGAGCAGATCAAGGGCGCTCTTCCACAAATTTAGCTTGTAGGTCGACAAGCTCCTAGAGGATGATCGACGAAGGACATTGGGCCAAGAGTGCAAAGAAGAGTCCAAAGGCTTCTCAACCATGCAAGGGACTTCAGAGACTTGGGCTTTAGTGGCAAGAGAGGTCAGGGCCCAAAGATTCCTAACCCTACTCCAAGTCGAAGACTAGGAGCAAGGCGCGTGCATGCCACAAGGTCGGCCACCTTCCATTTCTTGGCCGAATGGTAAGAAAGGTAAGTTTTCAAATTATACACTTGCCTCTTTCTGTTTTGCAGGGTAGGATTTAGATTTTTTACATTTTTGAGTCAGGCATTTTAGGTAGAAGTCCTTTTTCGGTTATGCACTTTTGTAAGTTTTCCATTTGTGCACTTTTGTAAGTTTTCCATTTCTTTTCTTGAGTCGATCCTAGAAGGTAAAGCTGTCAAGCATATTAATAAGGCTCCTTTCAGCATTGTAGTTCGACAACCTTTTTGATAATTAATAAAGATCGAATTTTCATTCTACAAGTTATTCTCTCAAGAGACTTGTACACTTAGAACCTAGTTGAGACCAGCCCTCCTAGCTCTAAGTTTGTGATTTATCACGAGGTTCATCATCCCTTGTGTGGTTCACTTCACCCTTCCATCTTCCATCTTTTACCAAACAGAACACCCCCATCCAGAAGCCTAAGGTTGAGTTTCTCACCTAGTCTTCTCCACACAGCCCACACGCATACAGCCTTGAATCGAGGCTTGTATCAGAAAGAGATAGACAAAGCATCAAAGTAATGCAATCTATCTAAACATGTGTGATGCCATGCATTATGCTTCTTTTATAAGCTTTTCTCAAGGAGCACCAATGACCAGTTTAGAATGATCATTTTAACTGGCCGATCAACTTGACATGTCCACACTAAATCGTCGTTAACTTTTATTTTAGAGTTCAGAATGACACGAATCCAATGTCCATGTTAAGATTACTCAATCTTCTATATTGAGAAAAAAATTAAACCCCAAATAGCTATGCAAAGCCTCCAAGTAATCGAATCTGTCCCCAACAGCGTTATACCATCATTATGCTTCATTTAATGGCCTTTACTCAAGGAGCACAAATGATCAGTTTAGAATGAACATTTTAACTAGCACATCAACTTGACATGTCCGTAGTAGATCGTCTATAACTTTTTATTTAGAGCTCATGATGACATGAATCCAATGCCCACATTAAGCTAGCTCAATTTTCCATATGGTGAAAACATTTGAGACTGAAACAGCTAGCTAAAGCATCAAAGTAATGCAATCTATCCAAAACTGTGTGACGCCATGCATTGTGTTTCATTTATAAGCCTTTACTCAAAGAGAACCAATGACCTGCTAAAATGATCATTTTAACTGGCCGATCAACTTGACATGTCTGCACTAAATCGTCCGTAACTTTTAATATAGATTCCAGAATGACACGAATCCAATGCCCACGTTAAGCTAACTAAATTTTCTATATTGTGATAAAATTTGAGGCCAAAATAGCTACGAAAATGCCTCCAAATAAGCCAATCTATCTCAAACTATGTGTTGTCATGCATTATGCTTCATTTATAGACCTTTACTCAAGGAGCACAAATGATCAGTTTAGAATGATCATTTTAGCTAGCTCATCAACTTGACATGTCCGCACTAAATCGTCCATAACTTTTTATTTAGAGCTCTAGATGACATGAATCCAACTCCCACGTTAAGCTAGCTCAATTTTCCATATTGTGAAAACATTTGAGACGGAAAAATCAAGACAAGGCATCAAAGTAATGCAATCTATCCAAAACTACGTGACGCCTTGTATTTTGCTTCATTTATAAGCCTTTACTCAAGGAGCACCAATGACCAGTTTGGAATGATCATTTTAACTAACTGATCAACTTGACTTGTCCGCACTAAATTGTCTTTAACTTTTTATTCATATCTCAATATGACATTAATCCAATGCCCGCATTACACGAGCTCAATTTTCCATATTGTCAAAACATTTTAGATTGAAAGAGCCAGACAGAGCATCAATGTAATGCCATCTATCCCAAACTATGTGATGTCATGCATTATGCCTCATTTATAAGGGTTTACTTAAGGAGCACCAATGACCAGTTTAGATTGATCATTTTAACTGGCTGATCAACTTGACATGTCCACACTAATTGTCCGTAACTTGTGATTTAGAGTTCAAAATGAAACAAATCCAACACCCATCATCAGAACAGGTGGACATATCAGAACAGGTGGACATATCCACACTAAATCATCTTTTAATTTTTATATAGACCTCAATATGACATGAATCCAATGCCCACGTTAAGCTAGTTTAAGTTTCCACATTGTGACAACATTTGAGACTGAAAGAGCTAGACAAAGCATCAGACTAGTACAATCTATCCCAAACTACATGATGCCATGCATTATGCTTCTTTAATAAGCCTTTATTCAAGGAGCACCAATGACCATTTTCACTAGCTGATCAACTTGACATGTCAGCAGTAAATCGTATTTAACTTTTTATTTAGTGCTCAAGATAAAATGAAATCCAACGCCCACGTTAAGCTAGCTCATGACCGAATTAGCTACAAATAAGCCATGCATTATGTCCCCATTAAATCGTCTTTTACTTTTTATTTATAGCTCAGGATGACATGAATCCAACGCCCACGTTAATTTCGCTCAGTTTTCTATATGGTGACAACATTTGAGACTGAAAAAGATACGAAAAAGCCTGCAAGTAATCCAATGTATCCCAAAATGCGTGATGCCATGCATTATGCTTCATCTCTAAACCTTTGCTCAATGAGCACCAATGATCAATTTAGAATGATCATTTAAATTAACTGATCAACTTGACATGTCCGCACTAAATCGTCTTTAACTTTTGATTTAAATCAACGCCCATGTTAAGCTAGCTCAATTTTCCATATTGAGTTCAAGATGACATTAATCCAACGGCCACGTTAACCAAGCTCAATTTTCCAAATTGTGAAAAAATTTGAGACTGAAAGAGGAAGACAAAGCATCAAAGTAATGCAATCTATCTAAACTTGTGTGATGCCATGCATTATGCTTCATTTATATGCCTGTACTCAAGGAGCATCAATAATCAATTTAGAATGATCATTTTACCTAGATGATGAACTTGACATATCCGCACTAAATCGTCTTTAACTTTTGATTTAGAGCTCAAAATAACATGAGTTCAACACTAACGTTAAGCTAGCTCAGTTTTCTATATTGTAACAACATTTGAGACTGAAAAAGCTACGACAAAGCCTATAAGTAATCCAATGTATCAAATACTACGTGATGCCATGTATTATGCTTTGTTTATAAGCCCTTACTCAAGCGGTACAAATGATCACTTTAGAATGATCATTTTAACTCGCCGATCAACTTGAAATGCCTGCACTAAATCATCCATTACTTTTGATTTAGAGTTGAAAATGATACGAATGCAACGCCCACGTTAAGCTAGCTCAATTTTCTAAATTATGAAATAATTTAAGACCAAAATAGTTACGACAAAGCCTCTAAATAATCCAATCTGTGATGCCATGCATTCTGCTTTATTTATAAGCTTGTACTCAAGGAGAATCAATGATCCATTTAGAATGATTATTTTAACTAGCTGATCAACTTGACAGGTCCGCATTAAATTGTATTTAACTTTTGATTTAGACCTCAAAATGATATGAGTCAAACTCCCACGTTAAGCTTGCTAAAGTTTCAATATTGTGACAAGATTTGAGGCTAAAAGATCTACAAAAAAGCCTCCAAGTAATCCAATGTCTCCCAAACTGTGTGATGTCATGCTTTATGCTTTATTTATAAGCTTTTACTCAAGGAGCACAAATGATCAGGTTAGAATGATCATTTTAACTAGCTGATCAACTTGCATGTCTGCACTAAATCGTCCATAACTTTTGATTTAGAGTTGAAAATCATACGAATTCAACACCCACGTTAGGCTAGCTCAATTTTCTAAATTGTGACATAATTTAAGACCGAAATAGTTACGACAAAGCCTTTAAGTAATCCAATCTGTGATGCTATGCATTATGCTTCATTTATAAGCATGTACTCAAGGAGAATCAATGATCCATTTAGAATGATTATTTTAACTAGCTGATCAACTTGACATGTCCGCATTAAATTGTATTTAACATTTGATTTACACCTCAAAATGATATGACTCCAACTCCCACGTTAAGCTTGCTAAATTTTTGAAATTGTGACAACATTTGAGGCTGAAAGATCTACAAAAAGCCTACAAGTAATCCAATGTCTCCCAAACTGCGTGATGTCATGCTTTATGCTTTATTTATAAGCCTTTACTCAAGGAGCACAAATGATCAGGTTAGAATGATCATTTTAACTAGCTGATCAACTTGCATGTCCGCACTAAATCGTCTTTTGGTTGAGAGTTCAGAATGACATGAGTCCAATGCCCACAAAATCTAGTTGAATTTTCCATATTGTGACAACAATTAAGTTTGAAAGAGCTATGAAAAAGCCCCCAAGTAATCCAATGTATCCCAAACTGCGTGATGTCATGCATTATGCTTTATTTACAAGCATTTACTCAAGGAGCACCAATGATAAGTTTAGAATTAACATTTTAAATGGTCGATAACCTTCAAATCTTTGCACTAAATTGTCAATAACTTTTGATTTAGAGTCCGGAATGACACGAATCCAACACCCACGTTAAGTTAGCTCAATTTTCTATATTGTGACAGAATTTACCATTGAAATAGCTTCAACAATGCTCACAAGTAATCCAATCTATCCCCAAATACGTGATGCCATGCATTATGCTTCATTTATAAGCCTTTACTCAAGCAGTACAAATGATCAATTTAGAATTATTATTTAACAGGCAAATCAACTTGACATCTCTGCAATAAATCGTCCGTAACTATTGATTTAGAGCTGAAAATGATATGAATCCAACGCCTACTTAAGCTAGCTCCACTTTCTATATTGTGACAAAATTTAAGATGGAAATAGTTACGACAAAGCCTCCAAGTAATCCAATCTTTCCCAAAGTGCATGATGTCATGCATTATGCTTCACTTATAAGCCTTTACTGAAGGAGCATCAACCATCAATTAAGAATGATCATTTTAACTAGCTGTTCAACTTGACATGTCCGCAGTAAATCGTCTTGAACTTTTGTTTTAGAGCTTAAAATGACATGACTCGAGTACCCTTGTTAAACTAGCTAAATTTTCGATATTGTGACAATATTTGAGACTGAAAGAGCTACGAAAAATCCTCCAAGTAATCCAGTATATCCAAAAATGGGTGATGCCATTCATTATGCTTCATATATAAGCCTTTACTCAAGGAGTACCAATGATCAGTTTAGAATTATCATTTTAACTGACCGATTAACATTACATGTCGGAACTAAATCGTCCGAAACTTTTTATTTAGAATTCAAAATTATATGAATCCAAAGCCCACGTTAAGCTAGCACAATTTTCAATATTATGAAAAAATTTAAGAGCAAAATAGGTACGACAAAGCATCCAAGTAATGGAATCTCTCCCAAACTACCTGATCCCATGAACTAAGCTTAATTTATAAGCCCTTACTCAAGGAGCACCAATGATCAATTTATAATGATCATTTTAACTAGCTGATCAATTTGACATGTCCCCATTAAATTGTCTTTAACTTTTGATGTAGTGCTCAAAAATGATATGAGTCCAACGCTGAAGTTAAACTAGCTCAATTTTCCATATTATGACAACATTTGAGACTAAAAAAGGTACGAAAAAACCTCAGGTAATCCAATGTATCCCAAACTATGTGATGTCATGTATTATGCTTCATTTATTAGCCTTTAATCAAGGAGTACCAATGATTAATTTAGATTGTCATTTTAACTTGCCGATCAACTTGACAAATCGGCACTAAATCGTCCGTAACTATTGATTTAGAGTTGAAAATGATACGAATCCAACCCTCACGTTAAGCTAGCTGAATTTTGTATATTGTGACAAAATTTAAGACCAAAATAGCTATGACAAAACATCCAAGTAATCCAATGTATCCCAAACTGCCTGATGCCACACATTATGCTTCATTCATAAGCCTTTACTCTAGGAGCACCAATGATAAATTTAGAATGATCATTTTAACTAGATGATCAATTTGACATGTCCGCACTAAATCGTCTCTAACGTTTGATTTAGGACTCAAAATGACATGAGTCCAACGCTAACGTTCAGCTAGCTCAAATTTCCATATTGTGATAACATTTGAGACTGAAAAAGCTACGATAAAGCCTCCACATAATCCAATGTATCCCAAACTGCGTGATGGCACACATTATGCTTCGTTTATAAGCCTATACCACGAAGCACCAATGATTAGTTTAGAATGATCATTTTAACTGGCTGATCAACTTGACGTGTCCATACTAAATCGGCTTTAACTTTTTAGTTAGAGTTCAGAATGACATGAGTCCAATGGTGATGTAAGATACTCAGTTTTCCATATTGTGACAACATTTGAGACTTAAAATGCTACGAAAAAGCCTCCAAATAATCCAGTGTATCCCAAACTGCGTGATGTCATGCATTGTGCTTCATTTATAAGCCTTTACTCAAGGAGCACCAATGATCAGTTTAGAATGATCATCTTAACTATCCAATCAAGTTGACATGTCCGCACTAAATCATTCGTAACTTTTGAATTGCAGTTTAGAATGACACGAATCCAGCGCCCATGTTAAGCTAGCTCAATATTCTATATTATGACAGAATTTAACATCGAAATAGCTACGACAAACCCTACAAATAATGCAATATATCTCCAACTGCGTGATGCCATGCATTATGCTTCCTTTATAAGCCTTTACACAATGAGCACCAATGATCAGTTTAGAAGGATCACTTTTACTAGCTAATCAACTTGACATGTCGTCAATAAATTGTCTTTAACTTTTGATTTAAAGCTCAAAATGATATGAGTCCAATGCTAACGTTAAGCTAGCTCAATTTTCCATATTGTGACAACATTTGAGACTGAAAGAGATAAGACAAAGCATCCAAGTAATCCAATGTATCCCAAACAGCGTGATGCCATGCATTATTCTTCATTTATAAGCTTTTACCTAAGGAGTACAAACGATCAGTTTAGAATGTTCATTTTAACTTGACGATCAACTTGACATCTCGGCACTAAATCGTCCGTAACATTTGATTTAGAGTTTAAACTAATATGAATCAAACGCTCGATTTTCAATATTCTGACAAAATTTAATACCGAAATAGCTACGACAATGTCTCCAAGTAATCCAATTAATCCCAAACTGTATGATGCCATGCATTATCCCTCATTTATAAGCCTTTACTCATAGAGCACTAGTGATCAATTTAGAATCATCAATTTAACTAGCTGATCAACCTGACATGTCTGCACTAAATCGTCTTTAACTTTTTATTTAGAGCATAAGATGACATGAGTCCAACCCCCACGTTAAGCTAGCTCATTTTTCCATATTGTCACAATATTTGAGACTTAAAGAGCTACGAAAAGCCTCCAAGTAATCCAATGCATCCCAAACTGCGTGATGTCATGCATTATGCTTCATTTATAAGCCTTTACTCAAGGAGGACCAATGATCAGTCTAGAATGATCATTTTAACTAGCCGTTCAATTTAAAATGTCCGCACTAAATCGTGTGTAAATTTTGATTTAGAGTTCTAAATGACACGATTCGAACGCCCACGTTAAGCTAGCTCAATTTTATATGTCGAGACAAAATTTAAGACCAAAATAGCTACAAAATTGCCTCCAAGTAATCCAATCTATCCCAGACTACGTGGTTCCATGCATTATGCTTAATTTATAAGCATTTATTCATGTAGCACCAATGATCAGTTTAGAATGATCGTTTTAACTAGGTTATCAATTTGAATGTCCACTTGACATGTCCAGTGTAATCCAATGTATCCCAAACTGCGTGATGTCACGCATTATGCTTTATTTATAAGCCTGTACTGAATGAGCACCAATGATCAATTTAGAATGATCATTTTAACTGGCCGATCAACTTGACATATCTGCACTAAATCGTCCGTAACTTTTGGATTAGAGTTAAAATAACACGAATCCATCACCCACGTTAAGCTACCTCAATTTTCTATAATGTGACAAAATTTAACACCAAAATAGCTACGAAAAAGCCTCGAAATAATCCAATATATCCCAAACTATGTGATGCCATGAATTATGCTCATTTATAAGCCTTCACTCAAGGAGCACCAGGGATCAGTTTAGAATGATCATTTTAACTGTCCAATCAACTTGACATGTCAGCACTAAATCGTTTGTAACTTTTGATTTAGTGTTCAAAATGACACGAAATTAATGCCCACGTTAGGCTAGCTCAATTTTTTATATTGTGACAAAATTTAAGACAGAAATAGCTAAGGAAAAGCCTCCAAGTAATCCAATATATCCCAAACTGTGTGATGTCTTACATTATGCTTCATTTATAAGCCTTTACTCAAGGAGCACCCATGATTAGTTTAGAATGATCATTTTAACTGGTCGATTAACTTGACATGTGCGCAAGAATTCTGATGCGGACCTCGCAAGGAATGCACTTCTGAATGCGGTTGAGATACAACAAAATGAATTGAAATTCAATATGTTCAGAGGTTGTGGATTGAAGGTTCACATAGTAGCTGCGGAAAGACTACTGATTTACCTAAGATAGTAGCTTAGATATTACACATTAAGGCTACTAAATGTTGACTGAAGGATATTACATGCCAACAATCAAATTAAGAAGAGTATCACTCTCAAACTTAAGAGAAGAAGTTGTTTTTATTTGAAAAGTTGAATGATGAAGTTTACAAGAGAAAGCCCCTATTTATACTGTAAGGAGACGTAAATAGGAGGAGCCTACAGCATTAAAATGGTTGAATTTACAAAGGAAGACTTGACCAAAGACCTTGACTTCATTAACTATTATTTGACTATGAATGTAGACACATTTCCTCCATTGATGACGCCAATTTGGACCATTTTTAAGTGGACTTCTTTTGATTTTAAGCAACAAATTGGGCTGTTTGTAATGTGATTCATTTGCCTCATTAAAATCTTACCAAGAAAACCCAATGGGAGAAAACTTCGGTAAGGGAAAAAGAGTACAAATGGATCACATACCCATTTGTATGCTGTCTTGAGCTTGTACTAAAATCACTGTGTTTTTAGGCACTTCTCCATTCAAGCACAAGTGAATTTGTTGTGCATTATCCTTGTTGTGCAGGCTGCTGATCGCCTTTTTGAGTGTCTTGGCCTTGGCTTGGGTTAATGGTCCAGCTGGTAGTGCAAGAGCTTCTTCATGTTCCACTGGTTCATTCCTAGCCATGAGGTTCTACTTTTGTGTGCTTTCAATGCTCGTATCATCCTTCTCCTGAAAAGGATTTGATCTCAAATCTGGTTCATCTGCAATGAAAGGCACAAGATCATAAACATTGAAGCTTGAACTCACATTATACTTACCTTGAAGATCAATTTTGTAGGTGGTTGTTGCTGATCTTCTGAACTATCTTGAAAGGTTCATCAATTCTGGGCATAAGTTTGGATTTCCGTTCCGCTGGAAATCTTTCTTTCCTCAAGTGAACCTACACAAAGTCTCCCACCTCAAATACCATTTCACGTCTTCCTTTGTTGGCCTTTCTTGCATATTGTTGGGTTCTAGCCTCAATAATCTTTTTTTCATTCTCATGGATCTGTTTAACAATCTCAGCTTTCTTTTTCCATCAATACTAGCTCTTTCACTTAAAGGCAAAGGGGATAGATCGAAAGGAGATAAACAATTGAAACCGTACACAATTTGAAAAGGAGAATACTTAGTAGCAGAATGTACAGAATGGTTATTTGAAAATTCAGCATGTGGTAAACATTCTTCCCATGTTCTAAGATTTCGTTTGATTAATGCACGCAATAATGTAGACAAGGTTCTATTAACTACTTCAGTTTGACCATCCGTTTGGGGGTGACATGTTGTAGAGAATACCAACTTAGCTCCTACCTTAGACCAAAGAGTTTTCCAAAAGTAACTCAAGAACTTAGTGTCTCTATCAGAAACTATGGTCCTAGGCATTCCATGCAAGCAAACTACCTCTTTAAAGAACAGATTGGCTATATGCAATGCATCATCAGTCTTGTAACATGTTATAAAGTGAGCCATCTTAGAGAATCTATCAACCACAACAAAGATAGAATCTTTTCCTGTCTTAGTTCTAGGCAAATCAACCACAAAGTCCATTGATATGTCAATCCATAGATGAGTAGGAATGGGTAAAGGAGTGATACAAACCGTGGGATTGAACCTTAGACTTAGCCTGTTTGCATGTAGCACACCTTGCACAGATTCCTTGTATGTGTGGCCAATGAAAATGATCTTGCATTACCTTAAGAGTTTTCGCAATTCCAAAATGCCCCATCAGTCCACCTCCATGAGCTTCCCTAACTAACAGGTCTCGAATAGAACAGTTAGGCACACATAATCTATTATCATAAAATAGGAATCTTTCATGCCGGTAGTATTTTCCTGATCCAAACTTTATGCTAGCAATGTACATGTCTTTAAATTCACGATCAGTTTCATATAGCTCTTTTAATTGTTCAAAACCTAACAACTTAGCATCAAGAGTAGAGATTAAGGAACACCTCCGTGACAATGCATCTGCCACAACATTCTATTTACCTTGTTTGTATTTAATGACATAGGGAAATGTTTCTATGAACTCAGCCCACCATGCATGCCTTTTGTTCAGCTTCTGTGGGTCCTTTAAGTGCTTGAGTGACTCATGATCAGTGTGAATCATGAACTCCTTAGGCCACAAGTAGTGTTGCCAAGTTTGGAAAGCACGGACCAAGGTATACAATTCCTTGTCGTAGGTTGGATAGTTGAGGGTGGCTCCTCCAAGTTTTTCACTGAAATAGGCTAAAGTTTTCTTATCCTGCATCAAAACAGCTCCAATACCTATACCAGAAGCATCATATTCTATCTCAAAGGTTTTAAGAAAATCAGGTAAAGATAGAAGAGGTGCATGTGTAAGCTTTTCTTTCAAAGCTTGGAATGAGCTATCTTGAGCTTCTCCCCATTTGAATCCTACGTCTTTCTTGATTACTTCAGTAAGTGGGGCAGCAATAGCGCTAAAATCCTTGAAAAGGCGTCTATAGAAGCAAGCTAGCCCATGGAAAATTCTCACTTCTTGATGAGGACATCAGATCATCAGGCCGGCCAGAAGACCAAACTGGCCGACCAGAAGGCTTGCCCAATACAGCCGGGCCATTTGGGGCGTCTTTCGGGCCAAGCGGTACCGCCGGCCCTATGATCAGCCGGGCCGGGCCAACCAACATCTCTGGCGGAGAGGCCCAAAACTCCAGCCCAACTGGCGACGACGTGAACAACACCGCCGACCCAACTGGTGATGCCGCCGGCTCACAAAATGATCTGGCTGGCTCCGATCTCAACTCGGCCAGCTCTACGCACAATCCAGCCGACTCAAGCGATAGCACAACCATTTTCACCTCTACACAAGGAGACTCAGATCAACTCAGCAACCAGATTCAAGGCGTGAACCTAGATGAAGTCTCTACACTACTGGTGCCACCAGGAGCCATGACAAGGAGCAGAACAAGGGCACTCTTCCACAAGTTCAGCTTGTGGGTAGACAAGCTCCTCGAAGGCCAACGACAAGGAGCATTGGGCCAAGAGTACCAGGAAGAATCGAAGGGCTTCTCAACATCTCAAGGGACTTCAGATATTTGGGCTCTCGTGGAAAAAGAGGTCAATGCCCAACATTTCGTAACCCTACTCCAAGTTGAAGACTACGAGGTAATTGCATGCATGCCACAAGGTCGCCCACCTTCCATTTCTTGGACGAAAGGTAAGAAAGGTAAGTTTTCAATTATATACTTGCCTTTTCTATTTTACAGGGTAGGAATAGTAAGTTTTCCATTTATTGAGTCATGAACAATTTAGGTAGTTGTCCTATTTCGATTATATCCTTTTTGTATATTTTCTTATGCACTTTTGTATCTTTTCCATTTTTATTTGTGTAGACGCTAGAAGGTCAAAGCTGCCGAGCATTTTAATAAGGCTCTTTCAGCATTGTATTTCAACAACTTTTGATTATTATTAAAGAGAGCACTTTTTCCTATGAGTTTTCTCCTAAAACTCAATCGCTTAGAACCCTAGTTGAGACCAGCTCTCCTAGCTTCTAAGTTGTTATTTATCATGAGGTTCATCAGCCCTTGTGTGGTTCACTTCACCCAATCATCCAATACCCACCAGAAAACCCCTATCCAGAAGCCTAAGGCCGAGTTTCTCACCTAATCTTCTCCTACCAGCCCGCGAGTGTTATGGCCTTGATTCAAGGCTTGTATCATTTTGGTATCAGAGCTCAATCTCCTAAAACCAGGTTTTTTCTATCCTTCATTTTAGTCTTATTTCCAGTTTGTGCATTAGTTTAAGTTTCATTCAAAAAATAAAAAAAAATCAAACCTAAAAATCAAACCGAGTGCATCTAGCTCCTATGTGCATCACTCGTGTCTAGATTCATCCTTTTCCTTGCAACTTAGTTTTTCCTTTTTGTTAAAGCATATTTTCCATTATTATTTAAGTTAAATCAAAAACAAAAAAAACAAGAAAATCAAGAAAATCCACGAAAACAAAACCTAGGAGATTAGCACCATTAATTGCTAAGATTTGCATAATTAATTACTAGATCTTTTCCTTTTTTCTACTTTCCTTCTATTTGAGTCTTCTCTATTATAAAAGAAAACCCTCCTAAAGATTTCTTAGGAGCAACTAACCTTGTTTTCTTCTTGTAGCACACGATGGCTGAAGCGGAAATCAAGACGCAACCGAGGCCGTGATGGCCATGTTCACCACTCTCCAATCACGTAAGGCACGTGAGATTCCAATCACATAATGCTAGAGCGTGTGGAGAGGTCGGTGAGATTCCAGGCCATAAGGCACGTGATGGCTGACCAAGACCCTGCTGAAGGTCCTGATCACCCATGGACACGGCCAGAACAGGAGGAACCCCAGCCACATGGAGATGAGGACCAACAGCCTCACGGCTATCACCCTGGGCCGAGAGGATCTCCATGGCAACCAGAAGCAGAGGGCAATGGCTACGAGCCCTATGGTCCTCACCGGAGACCAAGGATGCCCCCTAGATATCATGAGGATGGAGATGACTATGCCTACAATCAGGTAAACAGTCACGATGTCAAGCTAACACCTCTTAGTTTTGCAGGAAAAGTAGACCCGAGGCCTATCTAGATTGGGAAAGGAGGATGGATCACATCTTCGACCACTACAACTAACCAGGGCCTAGGAGAGTCTCCATGGCTGTAGCACAACTCACGGATAATGCCCTCATCTGGTGGGATCGTGAGGCTTCTAACCATAGGAAAAGGAGACTGAGACTCGTAGACTGTTGGGTCGATATGAAAGATATCATGAGACAAAGGTTTGTTCCACCTTATTTCCATACAGATTTGCAACGCCATTTTCATTCTCTTAATCAGGGCACAAGATCAGTAGAGGAGTACTATGAGGAGTTTGAGAGACTAAGGAATAGACTGGAGCTCAATGACGATGAGGAAGCATTGATGGCTCAATTCTTGGATGGATTGCAAGAGAGGATCAGCCGAAAAGTGAAGAGACAAATCTACAATGATTTCAAGGACTTGTCCACCTCTCTGTCCAGCCTGAATAGCACATCAAGCGTAAGAGCCAAGACAAACGCAACAAACCTAAGACGCCTTGGGCAGCAAGCAATAAAACCAAGCCTGTAGACAAAGCCAAGAACATAGAGCAATCACGGTTCAAGAGCAAGCCTCCTGAACAAACCCGTGACCAGACAGAGCCTAGTAAGTCTTCTAACCCTCAGAGATCACGTGATATTACCTGTTTTAAGTGTAGGGGTCGCGGTCACATCTCAAGGGAGTGCCCAAACAACAGGGTCAAGCTGATCACGGAAGCTGGAGAGTATGAATCTCAAGATGAAGAGGACTTTGAACCAGACACAGAGTAGGGAAACATAGAGTACCCTGATGTGGGGGAAGTACTGGTCACTAGACGTATCCTCAGTGCAATGGTAGACCCCTTGATACAAGCCTCGATTCAAGGCTTGGATGCGCGTGGGCTGTTTGGAGAAGGTTAGGTGAGAAACTCGACCTTAAGCTTCTGGATAGGGGTTTTCTGGTTGGTATGAGATGGAAGGATGAAGTGAACCACACGAGGGGTGATGAACCTCGTGATAAATCACAAACTTAGAGCTAGGAGGGCTGGTCTCAACTAGGTTCTAAGCGCACAAGTCTCTTTTGAGAGAAAGCTAGTAGGAAGAAAGTTCTATGTTATTAATATCAAAAAGGTTGTCAAACTACAATGCTGGAAGGAGCCTTATTAGTATGCTCGACAGCTTGACCTTCTAGGATTGACTCAAAGAAAGAAAAGGAAAGATTACAAAAGTGCACAAATGGAAAATGTACAAATGTGCATAACCGAAAAAAGGACCTATTCCTAAAATGTCTTTGACTCAAAAATGTAAACAATCTAGATCCTACCCTGCAAAACAGAAAGAGGCATATATTCGAATTGAAAACTTACCTTTCTTACATTACGGCCAAGAAATGGAAGGTGGCCGTCCTTGTGGCATGCACGCGCCTTGCTCCTAGTCTTCGACTTGTAGTAGGGTTAGGAATCTTTGGGCCCTGACCTCTCTTGCCACTAAAGCCCATGTCTCTGAAGTCCCTTGCATGGTTGAGAAGCCTTTGGACTCTTCTTTGCACTTCTGGCCCATTGTCCTTAGTCGATCTTCCTCTAGGAGCTTGTCGACCCATATGCTGAACTTGTGGAAGAGTGCTCTTGATCTGCTCCTTGTCATTGCTCCTGGTGGCACTACTGGTGTAGAGACTTCCTCTAGATGCATGTTCTGAAGCTGGTAGCTTAGATTTAATGAGCTTCTTTTCCTTACTCATTTGCTGTTGAAGCTCTTGTACTTGGGCAGGTGTGAGAGGAGCTAGGTTGACCTTTCTCTTGTCATGCACGAAAGTGTAGAGATTGGTTCGGCCATCATGCCTGGTCTCCTTGTCAAACTGCCATGGCCTTCCTAGCAGAAGATGGCCAGCTTGCATGGGCACCACGTCACACACAACTTGGTCTTGGTACTTGCCCACACTGAATTGCACAGTGACTTGCTCATGGATCTTGAGCTCCACTTTGTCATCGAGCCATCTCAGTCTATATGGTCCAGGATGCCTTGTCTTCTCTAGACCTAGCTTATCAACCATGTACGCACTAGCAACGTTAGTGCAAGAACCACCATCTATGATGAGATTACATACCTTGCCCTTGATGGTGCAACGGCTGTGGAAGATGTTCTCCGTTTGGATGGTCTCTGAAGGATCCACCATTGCATTGAGGATACGTCTAGTGACCAGCACTTCCCCCACATCAGGGTACTCAATGTCACCGTATTCTCCTTCTGGTTCATAGTCCTCTTCATCTTGGGACTCATACTCTCCAGCCTCCGTAATCAGCATGACCCGGTTGTTTGGGCACTCCCTTGAGATGTGTCCACGACCCCTACACTTGAAACAAGTGATGTCACGTGATCTTTGAGGGTTAGAGGACTTACTAGGCTCTCTCTGGTCACGGGTTGGCTCAGGAGGCTTGCTCTTGAACCTTGACTCGATCTCTATGTTTTTGCCTTTGTCTACGGGCTTGGGAATGTTGCTTGGTGCCCAAGGCGTTTTAGGCTTGCTGCGGATGTCTTGGCTCTTACGTTTGATGTGCTGCTCAGCCTGGACAGATAGGTGGAATATGTCTTTGAAGTCATTGTAGATTTTCCTTTCCACCTTGCGGCTGATTCTTTCTTGGAGTCCATCCAAGAAATGTGCCATCATAGCTTCCTCATCGTCATTGAGTTCCAGCATGTTCCTTAGTCTTTCAAACTCTTCATAGTACTCCTCTACTGATCTGGTTCCCTGCTTAAGAGTACGAAAACGTCGTTGCAAATCTCTATGAAAGTAAGGTGGAACAAACCTTTGTCGCATGAGGTCTTTCATGTCGACCCATGAGTCTATGGACCTCATTCTTTTCCTCCTTCGGTCAGATACCTCACGATCCCACCAGATGAGGGCATTGTCCGTGAGTTGTGCTACTGCCATTGAGACTCTCCAAGGCCCTGGTTGGTTGTAATGATCGAAGATATGATCCATTTTTCTCTCCCAATCTTGGTAAGCCTCGGGGTCTACTTTTCCTGCAAAACTTGGAGGAGTTAGCTTAACATCAGGATGAGTTACCCGGTTGTAGGCGTGTTCATCTCCATCCTCATGATGTCTAGGAGGCATCCTTGGTCTCTGGTGATGTCCATATGGCTCAAAGCCTTCACCTTCTGCCTCTGGTTGCCGTGGAGGTCCTCTCGGTCTATGGTGATAGTTATGAGTTGGTGTGTCCTCATCTCCATCTGGCTGGGGCTCCTCCTGTTGTGTCGTGTCCTAAGGTGCTCAGGACCCTCAGCACGGTCTTGCTCAGCTCTCACGTGCCTTATGGTCTGGAATCTCACAGGCCTCTCCACACGCTCAAACCTCTCGCCTATCGATGCGAGTTACGTTTGGAGGGTGGTCAACATGGCCATCATGGCCTCGGCTGCATCTCTATTCTCTTCTGCCATTGTGCTACAAGAAAGAACACAAGTTATTTTGCTACTAAGTGGATTAGGAGGGTTTTCTTTTATTGGGGAATTCGAATTTCAAAAAGGAAAAAGTTGAGAAAAAGGAAAAACCTGAAAAAAGGAAAGTTTAGAAAAATGTAAACTTCCTACAACTTGTGCTAGCTGTCCAATTCGAATTCTTTTGGTATTTTTCCTATTTTCTTTTTGTTTTCTTTTTAATTTAACTTAAAAATAATGGAAATATGATTTAAACAAAAAGGAACACGTGAATGGCAATGCAAAAGTGAATCTAAACCCTAGTGATACACGTAGAAGCTAGATGCACTCGGTTTGGAGTTTGATGTTATTTTTTTTATTTTTATTGAATGAAACTTAAACTAATGCAAGAACTAGAAACAAAACAAGTTAAAGGACAGAAACAACCTGGTTTAGGAGCGTTAAGCTCTGATACCAAAATGATACAAGCCTCGATTCAAGGCTTGCATGCGCGTGGGCTGTTTGGAGAAGGTTAGGAGAAAAACTCGACCGTAAGCTTCTGGATAGGTGTTTTCTCGTTGGTATGAGATGGAAGGGTGAAGTGAACCACACAAAGGGTGATGAACCTCGTGATAAATCACAAACTTAGAACTAGGAGGGCTGGTTTCAACTAGGTTCTAAGCGCACAAGTCTCTTTTGAGAGAAAGCTTCTAGGAAGAAAGTTCTACTTTATTAATATCAAAAAAGTTGTCGAACTAAAATGCTGGAAGGAGCCTTATTAATATGCTCGACAGCTTGACCTTCTAGGGTCGACTCAAAGAAAGAAATGGAAAGATTACAAAAGTGCACAAATGGAAAATGTACAAAGGTGCATAACCAAAAAAAGGACCTATTCCTAAAATGTCTTTGACTCAAAAATGTAAACAATCTAGATCCTACCCTGCAAAACAGAAAGAGGCATATATTCGAACTGAAAACTTACCTTTCTTACCTCACGGCCAAGAAATGGAAGGTGGCCGTCCTTGTGGCATGCACGCGCCTTGCTCCTAGTCTTCGACTTGAAGTAGGATTAGGAATCATTGGGCCCTGACCTCTCTTGCCACTAAAGCCCAAGAGTCTGAAGTCCCTTGCATTGTTGAGAAGCCTTTGGACTCTTCTTTGCACTTCTGGCCCATTGCCTTAGTCGATTTTCCTCTAGGAGCTTGTCGACCCATAAGCTGAACTTGTGGAAAAGTGCTCTTGATCTGCTCCTTGTCATTGCTCCTGGTGGCACTACTGGTATAGAGACTTCCTCTAGATGCATGTCCTGAAGCTGATAGCTTATCTGGTCCGAGTCTCTTTGTGTAGAAGTTGAAATGCTCGTGTACTCGGTTGGATCGGCTGTACCGGCTGGACTGTGTGAGGTACTGGCCGGAATGCCTTCTGGACCAAACAAGTTGATCCCGGAGTCGGCGGCATCACCAATGGGACCGGCGGTGTCATCCACGTTTCCACCAATTGTGCCAGAGGTTTGGGCCTCTCCGCTGGCAATGCTGATCGGTCCGGTCCTGTTGGTCGAGGTTCCGGCGGTACCGCTTGGGCCAGCAGACGTGCCAAATGGCCCGGCTGTCTCGGGCAAGCTTCCTGGTCGGCCAGTCAGGTCTCCTGGCCGGACATACGACCTGATGTCCTCATCATCCCCTCCCTCTTCAGTAAGTGTTTTGACCTCAAAACTGGTTCATCAGAATGGAAAGGGGCTAAGTCAGTTACATTGAACGTGTTGGACACATTAAACTCACCTGGCGTTGTTGTTGATCCTCTCCAGCACTCTGAATGGCCAATCTCCTCTTGGTGCTAGCTTGGAACTCCTTTGGTTGGGGAACCTCTCCTGCCGTAGGTGTAGCCATACCCAATCGCCTGGTTGAAAGATCACCTCCTTTCTTCCCTTGTTAGCAGGTGTCACGTACTTCCCGGTCCTCTTCTCCAAGTTCTCTGCTACCTTCTGGTGTAACTTCCTTATGAACTCATCCTTGGATGCTCCGTTGAGGTTGGTCATCTCCGCTGGTGGCAGTGGCGTTTGTTCCAATGGGGTGAGAGGGTTGAAGTTGTATACTACTTCAAAGGGTGTCTTCTTGGTTGCTGAGTGCGTGGCTCGGTTGTTAGCGAACTCTATGAATGGCAGGCACTCCACCCAAGTCTTGAGGTTCTTCCCTAGTGTAGTCTTGAGAAGAGTTGATAGTGTCCAGTTGAAAACTCCGATCTCAACTCGGCCAGCTCTACTCACAATCCAGCTGGCTCAAGCGATAGCACCAAAATTTCCACCTCTACACAAGGAGACTTGGATCAACTTAGCTACCAGCTTCAAGGCATGAACATAGATGAAGTCTCTACACCAGTGGTGCCACCAGGAGCCATGACAAGGAACAGAACAAGGGCACTCTTCCACAAGTTCAGCTTGTGGGTAGACAAGCTCCTAGAAGGCCAACGACAAGGAGCTTTGGGCCAAGAGTACCAGGAAGAATCCAAGGGCTTCTCAACATCTCAAGGGACTTCAGAGACTTGGGCTCTCGTGGCAAAAAAGGTAAAGGCCCAACATTTCGTAACCTTACACCAAGTGAAAGACTAGGAGCTTGGCGCGTGCATGCCAGAAGGTCAGCCACCTTCCATTTCTTAGCCGAAAGGTAGGAAAGGTAAGTTTTCAATTATATACTTGCCTTTTCTGTTTTTTAGGGTAGGAATAGTAAGTTTTTCATTTATTGAGTCAAGAACAATTTAGTTAGTTGTCCTTTTTCGGTTATTTCCTTTTTGTAATTTTCCTTATGCACTTTTGTATCTTTTCCATTTTTATTTGGGTCGACCCTAGAAGGTCAAAGTTGCCGAGCATATTAATAAGGCTCCTTCAGAATTTTATTTCGACAACTTTTGATTATTAATAAAGAGAGCACTTTTTCCTGCGACTTTTTCTCCTAAACCTCTATCGCTTACAACCCTAGTTGAGACCATCCCTCCTAGCTTATAAGTTGTGATTTATCACGTTGTTCATCACCCCTCGTGTTGTTCACTTCACCCCACCATCCAATACCCACCAGAAAAACCCTATCCAGAAGCCTAAAGCCGAGTTTTTCGCCTAATCTTCTCCAACCTGCAGCCCACGAGTGTTACGGCCTTGATTCAAGGCTTGTATCACTTCTCCTACTGTTTTTGGAGTGGGCCATTCCTTAATGGCTTTTACCTTCTCCACATCAGCCTTAATACCATCTGCACTTACAACAAAGCCTAGGAACACAATGTTATCTGTACAAAAAGTGCATTTCATAAGATTGGCATATAGATTTTCTTTTCTACGAACACTTAGAACCGATGTCAAATGACTAGCATGCTCTTCTAGATTCTTTCTGTAGATTAAGATGTCATAGAAGTATACTACAGCAAAGACTCCTATGAATTCTCTCAGAGCATGATTCATCAACCTCATGAAAGTACTAGGTGCGTTTGTTAACCCAAATGGCATGACTAACCATTCATATAATCCATGCTTAATTTTAAATGCAGTTTTCCATTCATCCCCTTCTTTCATGCATATTTGATGGTACCCACTCTTAAGATCTATCTTAGAAATGATTCTGGAACCATGCCATTCATCAAGCATGTCATCTAGCCTAGGGATTGGATGGCGATACTTTACTATAATGTTGTTGATTTCTCTACAATCAACACACATGCGCCAGCTGCCATCTTTCTTTGGCACAAGTAGAACTGGCACAACACAAGGACTCATGCTGTCCCTGATGTAGCCCATCTCCATGATCTCAGTAACTTGTCTTTGCAGCTCCTTAGTCTCAACTGGACTGGTTTTATGAGGTGGTCTATTTGCTAGTGAGGCTCCAGGTACAAAATCAATCTGATGTTCAATGCCTCTGATGGGTGGTAGCCCCTTTGGATTGTCTTCTGGAAAGACATCTTCATAATCCTGAAAAATACAAGTCACTTACTCAGTAATACCGGTGCAATGTTAGTTAAGCTCATAAGAGCTTCCTAATAGATAAACAAAAAAAAGGTTGTTGTGAGAAGAGAGCCTTCTTAACTCCACCAGTTTTCACAAAACTTGAGTGCTTCTTGTTCTTGTTATGATAGCCTCTGTCAGTTTTGGTTCTTATGCTTTGCTTTCAACACAAGCTCATCTTGGTACACCTCCTGTGGTTTCATAGGAACAAGTGTGATCTTTTTACCTTTGTGTTCAAACGAGTGCTGGTTGGTGTAGCCATCATCAATGACCTTCCGATCAAACTGTCATGGTCTTCCAAGCAGAATGTGGCCAGCCTCCATTGGTAAAACATCACAAAGGATCTCATCTTGGTACTTTCGAATGGTTATAGGTACCTTGACTTGGCTCCTTACCTTCATTTCGCCACACACATTAAGCCAATGCAGCTTATACGGCTTTGGGTTCTTGAATACTTCCAGACTTAACTTGTTTACCATAGTTTCATTAGCCACATTAGTGCAGCTGCCTCCATCAATAATGATGCTGCAAACCTTTCAATCCACGTGGCATCTTGAGCCAAACATGTTCTCTCTTTGCTCATATTCTTTGATTTTGTTTTGTACGCTTAGGGTTCTTCTTGTTACCAATAATTTTCCTGCCATAGGAGGTTCAAGATACTCTCCTGAAGAATCAGAAAATACTTCTTCTACCTCGGATTCTATTTCAACATTATCCAACAGAATCATGATCTTCTTGTTGGTGCATTCGTTCACATAATGCCCTCTTCCTTGGCATTTGAAACATTTCACATATCTTCCTCTAGTAGATGTTGTAGCTTCAGATTTGCCCTTGACATCTTGAGTGGTTGTTGAAGGTTTGGAATCAACTTTAGCAATCTGCTTTCCTTCCCTTTGGTAGCTAGCCTTATTGTTAGCTGCTCCATAGCTAGGCCTAGTATAACTATTTCCTTTTAGCCGTTGTTCCATCAGTATAGCTTTGTGCAACATTTCCTCTAGCTCCATATAATATTCCAGCTCCATTCTATCTTGAATGTCACAGTTCAGTCCTCCTAAAAATCTTGACATAGTAGCTTCTCTATCTTCTGAAATGTCTGCCCTGATCATGAGGGTTTCCAACTCCTGGTAATAGTCCTCAACACTTCGGCTTCCTTGATTGAGTCTCCTTAGCTTTTGGTGAAGTTCACGGTGGTAATGGCTGGACATAAACCTTTTCCTCAGTATGGCTTTCATCTCAGCCCATGTTTCTACTGGATACTCACTATTACGTCTTCTGGAAGACACCAGTTGATCCCACCAGCCGAGTGCATACTCATAAAACTCAATAGCACCTACGCCGACCTTGTTGAGAGCGGAATAGTGTTGACAATCAAACACCAACTCGATCTTCTTCTCCCATTCTAGGTAAGTGTCTGGATAAGTTTTGCCATAAAATGATGGTATCTTAAGTTTAAGAACTCCTAAGGTATCATTAGGCTGACCCCTTTCTTCTCTTACATGCCTAGGCCTCCTTTGGGATCTCCTACTCCCTTCACTGCCACTGCTACAGTAGGCTTCTGTTTCTTCATTTTGGCCATGTCTAAAGGGGTTCCTCGTTCTCCTTGGACCTCCTTCAGTGTTACTATTATTCTGAACATCATCAAGCCGCAAATGAATGGCTTCCAACTCTATTTGTAATGCTTTCTTCATTTCTGCTACTAATGCCTCCATTAACAAGTTTAGTGTTTCTGAAGTATGATTTCCTCCTGAAATAGCTACAAATACACTTACCAAATATGTTAAAGGTACCTGTACTGAAAAAAATTTTTGATGGAAGATGAAGAGTTGCGAGTGTGTTATTTTCTAATGTGAAAATGCAATGGGTTGGGGTCGATTTTGATGTGATAAACTGATGTAATATTTTATGAATAGGTTTTTTTTGATTAATCAACTGATGCAAATCGATACACACAAGGTGATGCAATCTAAGCAGATGGAAATGAAGAGATATAGAGATGAGGGATAGGGATAACAAATCAAAAGTGTGCTCTGATACCAAATGATGCGGACCTCCCAAGGAATGAGGTTGAGATAGGCTTCGCAACAGAATGAATCAAAATTTAATCTGTTCAAAGGTTGTTGATTGAAGGGTCACACAGTAGTTGCGGAAAGACTACTGATTTACCTAATATAGTAGCTTGGATATGACACACTAAGGCCACTAAATGTTGACTGAAGGATATTACACACCAACAATCAGATTAAGAAGAGAAT
Organism: Pugionium cornutum; assembly: GCA_018901935.1. NCBI lineage: Eukaryota > Viridiplantae > Streptophyta > Magnoliopsida > Brassicales > Brassicaceae > Pugionium > Pugionium cornutum. The sequence goes on from CM032156.1 coordinate 17,773,327, forward strand.
CACTCTCAAACTTAAGAAAAGAAGTTTTTTTATTTGAAAAGTTGAATGATCAAGTTTACAAGAGAAGCCCCTATTTATATTGTAAGGAGACGTAAATAGGAGGAGCCTACAACATTAAAATGGTTGAATTTACAAGGGAAGACTTGACCAAAGACCTTGACTTCATTAACTCTTTTTTTGACTATGACCCCCCCCCCTCCCCCCTTGATGACGTCAATTTGGACCATTTTTAAGTGGACTCTTATGATTTTAAGCAACAAATTGGGCTGGTTGTAATGTCATTCATTTGCCTCATTAAAAACCTTACCAAGAAAACCCAATGGGAGAAAACTTGGATAAGGGAAAAAGAGTACAAATGGATCACCTACCCATTTGTATGATGTCTTCAGCTTGTAATAAAATCAGAGTGCTTTTAGGCACCTCTCCACTCAAGTCTAAGTGAACTTGTTATGCATTCTTCTTGTTGAGCAGGCTGCTGATCGCTTTTTTGAGTGTCTTGGCCTTGGCTTGGGTTAATGGTCCAGCTGGTAGTGCAAGAGCTTCTTCATGTTCCACTGGTTCACTCCTAGCCATGAGCTTCTCCTTTTGTGTGCTTTCCATGCTCATATAAAAATTGCCCTTAACTTTTGATTTAGAGTTCAAAATGACACGAATCCAACGCCTACGTTAACCAAGCTCAATTTTCTATATTGCAACAAAATTTATGACCAAAATAGATACGATAAAGCCTCAATGTAATCCAATGTATCCAAAAATGCGTGATACCATGCATTATGATTCATTTATTACATATAATCAAGGAGCACCGATGATCAGTTAAGAATCATCATTTTAATTAGCTGATCAACTTGCATGTCCACAGTAAATTGTGTTTAACTTTTGATATGGATTTCAGAATTACAGGAATCCAACGCCCACGTTAAGCTAGATCAATTTTCCATACTGTGATAACAATTGAGACTGAGAGAGCTACGAAAAAGCCTCCAAGTAATCAAATGTATCCAAAAATGTGTAATGCCATGCATTATGCTTCATTTATAAGCCTTTACTCAAAGAGCACCAATGATCAGTTTAGGATGATCATTTTAACTAGCCGATCAACTTGACATGTCCGCACTAAATAGTTCGTAACTTTTGAATTAGATTTTAGAATGACACGAATCAAACTTCCACGTTAAACTTGCTCAATTTTCTATATTTTGAAAAAAATTTAGACTGAAAGAGCTACGATAAAGCCTCCAAGTAATCTAATGTATCCTTAACTGAGTGATGCCATGCATTTTGCTTAATTTATAAGCCTTTACTCAAGGAGCACCAATTATCAGTTTGGAATGATCATTTTAACTTTCCGATCAACTTGACATGTCCGCAATAAATCGTCTTTAACTTTTGATTTAGAGCTGAAAGTGACATGAGTTTAATGCCCACGTCAAGCTAGCTCAATTTTCCATATTGTGACATCATTTGAGACTGAAAGAGCTACAAAAAGCCTTCAAGTAATCCAATCTATCCCACACAGCGTGATGTCATGCATTATGCTTCATTTATAAGCCATTACTCAAGTAGCACCAATAATCAGTTTAGAATGATCATTTTAACTGGCTGATCAATTTAATATGTCCGCCCTAAATCGTCCGTAACGTTTTATTAGGAGTTTAGAATGACACGAAACCAACGCCCACATTAAGCTATCTCAATTTTCTATATTGTGACAATATTTGAGACTGAAAGAGCTACGAAAAAGACCCCAAGTAATCTAATGTATCCGAAAAATGCGAGATGCGATGCATTATGCTTTATTTATATGCCTTTACTCAGGGAGCACCATGATCAGTTTAGAATTATCATTTTAAATGGCCAATCAACTTGACATGTCCGTACTAAATAGTCTGTAACTTTTGAATTATAGTTTAAAATAACACGAATCAAAATTCCACGTTAATCTTGCTCAATTTTCTATACTTTGACAACATATGAGAGTGGAAGAGCTATGACAAAGCATCCAAGTAATCCAATGTATCCCAAACTGCGTGATGCCATGCATAATGCTTCATTTATAAGCCTTTAATCAAGAAGCACCAATGATCAGTTTCGAATGATCATTTTAACTGGCCGATCAACTTGACATTTCCAAACCAAATCGTCCTTAACTTTTGATTTACAGTTTAGAATGACACGAATCCAACACCCCACATTGAGCTAGCTCAATTTTCTATATTGTGATAGTATTTGAGACTAAAGAGGTATGAAAAAGACTCCAAGTAGTCCAATGCGAGATGTCATCCATTATGCTTTATTTAAAAGCCTTTAATCAAGGAGCACCAATGATCATTTTAACTGGACGATCCACTTGACATGTCTACACTAAATTTTCCTCAAGTTTCTATTGAGAGTTTAGAATGACATCAATCCAACGCTCACGTTTAGCTAGCTCATTTTTCTATATTGTGATGAAATTTGACACCGAAACAGCTAGGAATAACCTCCAACTAATCCAATCTATTTCAAACTGCGTGATGCCATGCATTATGTTTCATTTATACGCCTTTACTCAAGGAGCACCAAAGATTAGTGTAGACTTATCATCTTAACTAGCTGATAAACTTGTCATGTCCGCACTACATCAGCTTTAACTTTTGATTTAGAGCTCAAAATGACATGTGTCCAACGCCAACGTCAAGCTAGCTCAATTTTTCATATTGTGACAAAATTAAAGAACGAAATAGCTACGAAAAAGCCTCCAAGTAATCCAATATATCCCAAACTGTGTGATGCCATGCATTTTGCTTCATTTATATGCCTTTACTCAAGGAGCACCAATGATCAGTTTAGAATGATCATTTTAACTAGCTAATCAATTTGACATGTCTGCACTAAATCATCTTTAAATTTCGATCTAGAGTTTAAAATTACGCGAATCAACTGTCGTCGTTAAGCTAGCTCAATTTTCTATTTTGTGACAAAATTTAAGATCGAAACAGCTATTACCAAGCCTTCAAGTAATCCAATCTATCCGAGCCTTTACTCAGGGAGCACCGATGATTAGTTTAGAAGGGTCATTTTGACTAGCTACATGTCCGCACAAAATGATCTTTAGCTTTTTATTTAGTTCTCAAAATAATATGAGTCTAACTCCCACATTAAGCTAGCTCAATTTTTCATACGATGACAATATTTGAGACTGAAAGAGCTACGAAAAAGCGTCCAAATAATCCAATTTATCCCAAAATATGTGATGCCATGCATTATGTCTCATTTTAAGCGCCTTTACTCAAGGAAAACCAATAATCAGTTTAGAATGATCATTTTAACTTGCTGATCAACTTGACATGTCGACACTAAATCGTTTGTAACTTTTGATTTAGAATTCATAATGACACGAATCCAACGCCAACGTTAAGCTAGCTCAATTTTCTATATTGTGACAAAATTTAACACCGAAATTGCTACAAAAATGTCTCCAAGTAATCCAATGTATCCTAAACTTCACGATGCCATGCATTATGCTTGATTTATAAGCTTTTACTCAAGGTGCACCAATGATCAGTTTAGATTGATCATTTTAACTATCTGATCAACTTGAGATGTCCGCACTAAATCGTCTTTAACTTTTAATTTAGAGCTCAAAATGACATGAGTCCAACGGCCACGTTAAGCTAGATCTTTCAATATTGTGACACCATTTGAGACTGAAAGATCCTCTAGAACGCCTCCAAGTAATCCAATGTATCCCAAACTGCATGATACCTGCATTATGCTTCATTTATAATTTTATTCTCAAGGAGCACCAATGATCAGCTTATAATTATATTTTTAACAGGCCAGCAACTTGACATGACCGCACTAAATCGTCTGTAACTAAAGATTAAGAGTTCAGAATGACACGAATCTAACGCCCATGTTAAGACAGCTCAATATTCCATATTGTGACAACATCTGAGACTGAAAGAGCTTTGACAAAGACTCCAAGTAATCCAATGTATCCCAAACTGCGTGATGCCATGCATTATGCTTCATTTATAAGCTTTTACTCAAGGAGCACCAATGATCAGTTTACAATTATCATTTTAACTAGACGATCAATTTGACATGTCCGCACTGAATCGTCTGTAACTTTTGATTGAGAGTTTAGAATGAGACGAATTCAATGTTCACTTTAAGCTAGTTCAATTTTCAATATTGTGACAACATTTGAGAGTGAAAGAGCTGCAAGAAAGCCTCTAAGTAATCCAATGTATCCTAAACTGCATGATGCCATGGATTATGCTTCATATATAAGCCTTGAGTATGGACCACCAATGATCAATTCAGAATGATTATTTTAACTGGCCGATCAACTTGACATTTCCACACAAAATCGTCCTTAACTTTTGATTTACAGTTTAGAATGACACGAATCCAACGCCCCGCATTGAGCTAGCTCAATTTTCTATATTGTGACAGTATTTGAGACTGAAAGAGGTACGAAAAAGACTCCAAGTAGTCCAATGTATCCGAAAATGCGAGACGTGATCCATTTTGCTTTATTTAAAAGCCTTTAATCAAGGAGCACCAATGATCATTTGAACTGGACGATCCACTTGACATGTCTACCCTAAATTTTCCGCAAGAGTCTATTGAGTGTTTAGAATGACATCAATCCAACGCTCACGTTTAGCTAGCTCATTTTTCTATATTATGACGAAATTTGACATCAAAATAGCTAGGAATAACCTCCAACTAATCCAATCTATTTCAAACTGCGTGATGCCATGCATAATGTTTCATTTATAAGCCTTTACTCAAGGAGCACCAAAGATTAGTGTAGACTTATCATCTTAACTAGCTGATCAACTTGTCATGTCCGCACTAAATCAGCTTTAACTTTAACTTTTAGCTCAATTTAGAGCTAGCTAAAATGACATGTGTGCCATGCATTTTGCTTCATTTATATGCCTTTACTCAAGGAGCACCTATGATCAAGCTAGCTAATCAATTTGACATGTCTGCACTAAATCGTCTTTATATTTCGATCTAGAGTTTAAAATTACGAATCAACTGTCGTCGTTAAGCTAGCTCAACTATTTTGTGACAAAATTTAAGATCGAAATAGCTAACCAAGCCTCCAAGTAATCCAATCTATCCCAAAACTGCGTAATTATGCTTCATTTGTTGCCTTTACTCAGGGAGCACCGATGATTAGTTTAGAAGGGTCATTTTGACTAGCTACATGTCCACACAAAATGATCTTTAGCTTTTTATTTAGTTCTAAAAATAACATGAATCTAACTCCCACGTTAAGCTAGCTCAATTTTCCATAGGATGACAATATTTGAGACTGAAGAGCCAAAGCCTCCAATAATCCAAGTATCCCAAAATGTGATGCCATGCATTATGCTTCATTTTAAGCTTTACTCAAGGAGCACCAATGATCAGACTTCCAATAATCAGTTTAGAATATTTGAGCTATCAACTTGACCTGCCTCAAGACACTAAATCGTCTGTAACTTTTGATTTAGAATGATCATTTTAACTTGCCATGCATTATGTCTCATTTTAAGCGCCTTTACTCAAGGAAAACCAATAATCAGTTTAGAATGATCATTTTAACTTGCTGATCAACTTGACATGTCGACACTAAATCGTCTGTAACTTTTGATTTAGAATTCATAATGATACGAATCCAACGCCAACGTTAAGCTAGCTCAATTTACTATATTGTGACAAAATTTAACACCGAAATTGCTACAAAAAAGTCTCCAAGTAATCCAATGTATACTAAACTGCACGATGCCATGCATTATGCTTGATTTATAAGCTTTTACTCAAGGTGCACCAATGATCAGTTTAGATTGATCATTTTAACTATCTGATCAACTTGAGATGTCCGCACTAAATCATCTTTAACTTTTAATTTAGAGCTCAAAATGACATGAGTCCAATGCCCACGTTAAGCTAGATCTTTCAATATTGTGACACCATTTGAGACTGAAAGATCCTCTAGAATGCCTCCAAGTAATCCAATGTATCCCAAACTGCATGATACCTGCATTATGCTTCATTTATAATTTTATTCTCAAGGAGCACCAATGATCAGCTTATAATTATATTTTTAACAGGCCAGCAACTTGACATGACCGCACTAAATTGTCTGTAACTGTTGATTAAGAGTTCAGAATGACACGAATCTAACGCCCATGTTAAGACAGCTCAATATTCCATATTGTGACAACATCTGAGACTGAAAGAGCTTTGACAAAGACTCCAAGTAATCCAATGTATCCCAAACTGCGTGATGCCATGCATTATGCTTCATTTATAAGCTTTTACTCAAGGAGCACCAATGATCAGTTTATAATTATCATTTTAACTAGACGATCAACTTGACATGTCCGCACTAAATCGTCTGTAACTTTTGATTGAGAGTTTAGAATGAGACGAATTCAATGTTCACTTTAAGCTAGTTCAATTTTCTATATTGTGACAACATTTGAGAGTGAAAGAGCTGCAAGAAAGCCTCTAAGTAATCCAATGTATCCTAACCTGCATGATGCCATGGATTATGCTTCATATATAAGCCTTGAGTAAGGACCACCAATGATCAATTCAGAAGGATCATTTTAACTAAGTGCTCAACTTGACATGTCCGCACTATATTGCATTTAACCTTTGATTTAGAGTGCGAAATGTCATGAGTTCAATGCCCACATTAAGCTAGTTCAATTTTCCATATTGTGACAATATTTAAGACTAGAGGAGCTACAACAAAGCCTCTAAGTAATCCAATGTATCCCAAGCTGCGTGATGCCATGCATTATGCTTCGTATATAAGCCTTGAGTAAGGAGCACCAATGATCAATTTAGAAGGATCATTTTAACTAGCTGATCAACTTGACATGGCCGCACTAAATTGTCTTTAACATTTGATTTAGACCTCAAAATGACATCAGTCCAACGCCCACGTTAAGCTAGCTCAATTTTCCATATTGTGACAACATTTGTGACTGAAAGAGCTACTACAAATCTTCCAAGTAATCCAACGTATCCCCAACCGCATCATTCCGTGCGTTATGCTTCATTTATAAGCCTTTACTCAAGGAGCACCAATGATCAGCTTAGAATGATATATTTAACTGGCCGATCAACTTGACATGACCGCACTAAATCTTCTGTAACTGTTGATTTAGAGTTCAGAATTACACGAATCTAATGCCCATGTTAAGCTAGCTCAATATTCTATATTGTGACAACATTTGAGATTAAAAGAGCTATGACAAAGCCTCCAAGTAATCCCATGTATCCCAAACTGTTTGATGCTATGCATTATTCTTCATTTATAAGCCTTTACCCAACGATCACCAATGATGAGTTTTGAATGATCATTTTTACTTGATGATAAACCTGACATGTCCACATTAAATTGTGACAACATTTGAGAATGAAACTTAAAGAGCTACGACAAAGCCTCCAAGTAATCCAATGTATCCTAAACTGCGTGATGACATGCATGATGCTTTATTTGTAAACCAATGCTCATTGAGCACGAATAAACATTTTAGAATGATCATTTTAACTGGCCGATCAACTTGATGTGTACGCACGACATCGTCCGTAGCTTTTGATTTAGATTTCAAAATGACACAAATCCAACGCCCACATTTCTAGTTTGATTTTCTATATGGTAAAAACTTCTAAGACTTAAAGAGCTACCAGAAAGCCTTCAAGTAGTCCAATCTATCCTAAACTGTGTGATACCATGCGTTATGCTTCATTTATAAGCACTTACTCAAGGAGTATGAATAATCAGTTTAGAATGATCACTTTAACTGGCCGATCAACATGACATATCAGCACTAAATAGTCCATTACTTTTGATTTAGAGTTTAGAATAACACGAATCCAACGTCCAAGTTAAGCTAGCTCAATATTATATAATATGACAAAATTTAAGACCAAAATAGCTACGACAAAGCCTCCCAGTAATACAATCTATCCCAAACTATGTGATGCCTTGCATTATGCTTCATTTGTGAACCTTCACTCGATGAGCACCAATGATTAGTTTAGAATGATCATTTTAATTAGCTGATCAACTTGAGATGTACACACCAAATCGTCTTTAACATTTGATTTATGGTTCCGAATGACACGAATCTAATGCCCACATTAAACTAGCTCAATTTTCAATATCATGAGAACAATTGAGACTAAAAGAGGTACGACAATTCTTCCAAGTAATCCAATGTATCCCAAACTCCATGATTCCATGCATTATGCTTCATTTATAAGTCTTTCCTCAAGGATAACTAATAATCAGTCCCCACTAAATCGTCTGTAACTTTTGATTTATAGTTCATAATGACACGAGTATAACACCCAAGTTAAGCTAGCTCAATATTATATATTCTGACATAATTGAAGACCAGAATGGCTACGACAAAGCCTCCAAGTGATCCAATCTATCCAAAACTATGGGATCACATGTATTATGCTCCGTTTGTAAATCCTTGCTCAATGAGCACCAATGATCAATTTAGAATGATCTTTTTAACTAGCTGATCAACTTGACATATCCGCATTAAATCGTGTTTAATATTTGATTTAGAGCTCAAAATCACAAGAATCCAACATCCATGTTCATGTAGGTCAATTTTCAATGTCGTGACAATATTTGAGACATAAAGAGCTACAAAAAAGCCTCCAAATAATCCAATGTATCCCAAACTCCGTGATGCCCTGCATTATGCTTCATTTATAAGCCCATACTCGAGGAACACTAATAATCAGTTTAAAATGATCACTTTAACTGCCCATCAATATGACATGTCCGCACTAAATCGTCTATAAGTTTTGATTTAGAGTTCATAATGACACAAATCTAACGCCCATGTTAAGCTAGCTCCATATTTTACATTGTGACAAAATCAAAACCAAAATAGTTACGAAAAAACATCCATGTACTCCAATCTATCCCAAACTGCATGATGACATGCATTATGCTTCATTTGTAAATCATTGCTCATTGAGCACCAATGATCAGTTTAGAATGATTATTTTAACTAGCTGATCAACTTGACATGTCCGCACTAAATCGTGTTTAATATTAGATTTGGAGCTCAAATTGACAAGAATCGAACACCATTTTGATTTAGCTCAATTTTTGATGTCGTGACAACATTTGAGACTTAAATAGCTACGACAAAGCCTCCAAGTAATCCAATGTATCCCTAACTCCGTGATGCCATGCATTATGCTTCATTTATAAGCCGTTACTAAAGGAACACTAATGATCAGTTTAAAATGATATCTTTAGAATGATCACTTAAATGTCCGGACTAAATTGTTTGTAACTCTTTATTTAGAGTTCAGAATGACACGAATCCAATGCCCACATTAAACTAGCTCAGTTTTCGATATTGTGAAAAAAATTGAGATTAAAGAGCTACCACAAAGCCTTCAAGTAATCCAATCTATCTTAAAATGTGTGATGCCATGCATTATGCTGCATTTAAAAGCCTTTACTCAATGAACACTAATGATCAGTTTAGAATAATCAGTTTAGAATGATCACTTTAACTGGCCGATGAACTTGACATGTACGCACTAAATCGTCTGTAACTTTTGATTTATAATTCCGAATGACACGAATCTAACACCGACATTAAACTAGCTCAATTTTCTATATTGAGACAAATGTTAAGACCAAAATAGCTACGATAAAGCCTTCAAGTAATCCAATCTATCCTAAACTGTGTGATGTCATGCATTATGCTTCATTTACAAGCTTTTACTCAATTAGCACCAATGATTAGTTTACAATGATCACTTTAGAATGATTAATTTAACTAGTCGATAAATTTGAAATGTCCACACAAAATCTTCATTAACTTTTGATTTAGAGCTAAGGAACAGCTAGAACCCGCCGATATTGGAGATGATGGCCTATAAATCTTCAATGCCCCATTATCCGATCCAAACAAGTCAAACTTAAGATAACACTACAACACATTCTCAACAGCATCCAGGCCAGTTTAGTGTGTGCTAATCCAACGACATTGGTTGTGATTCCAGACACCAAAACCTCATCAAGAGAGGTTCCTTGGATTGTACTGTTTTCCCTATTCTTAGTTTTGTCCCAATGGGTTTTCTAAGATAGATTCTTAATGAGGCAAGCCCAAGGTACTTTACCATAACCTCTTTGTGAATCAAGGCCCATTCTCTCATAATCCACGAAATAAGAGACGAAGAATCAAGTCAAAACATTATTTACTTCTTAGTTTTTGTCTTAGTTGTCTTTGTAATTCCCTAAGTATTTCCTTTAATTTTTTGGTAGAATTTTAGGAGTCATTTTCAGTTTCCTAGACTACTATAAGTACATTCTTGTATCCTTCTTTCTGAATAATCAAACATTTTAATAGAAAATCTTCTTTTTAAGCTCTTTTGATCATCCTCTTGAATAAAGAATTTTAGAACACTTTCGCATTCCTCTCAAGAGCCGAAAATTTAAGGGATCTTCATCACCCTTGGAAGTTTCAATTCGATTCACCTCTTGCCCAACGTGCCTGGCATTTATCAGTCACACAGAGCAAACAGATAGTCCAAAGACTTTTCACCATCCTTGAGAAGTATCATCCATTTCCCCTTGTTCTCGGATCCATCAACTTAAGAGCTCACACATCCGCAAGTTACACCATTGTTTCACCCATTCAGCAACTTCAATCCATTCATCCACTCTTGCACAACCATTTGAAGTTGATCAAGGGCTTGATCCTCATCAGGATCACATTAAATGGTATCAGAGCCCACTCCAGACCAGGTTGTATCTCTACAAACCTGTTTGCACCCTTTTGTATTCTTGCAAAAACATTTTTTAACGTTTCACCTTCTTTTTGCGATTTGTTTTAAATGTTTCTGGGTTTGTTTCTTGTTTAAAATTGATCTTAGATCATTGAAGAACCTGTAAATTAACTTGAAAATAGTTTAGAACCGATTTCTAAAGGACAAAACTTGTGAAACAGCCAATCAGCACCGTTGAGGTTCTAAGAAACTGTAAATCCGAGTTTATGATCTTTTTTTGAATATTTTAGAGATTAAAACCTGAATGAAAATTTTTCTTAAGACTTAATAGAACCAGAATACCAATGAAAAAGCGTTTCAAAACCAATCTAAATTTGTTAGACTCACCCATTTCAAAACCGGAGTTCAAAGGGTCTAGAACATGGTTTGCTAGGGTTTGTCTTTGTTCTTGTTTCTTTGTGTCAGGGAATTGTTGTGTCAGTTTATGTGTTTTACTTTGAACCTTTTACTTGTTTAGTTGTCTGAATTTTTCAGGTACCATGGTAGGAACCATCAGAGCGGAAATAGAAAGATCCATCAATGAGAAAGATCCATCAAATAGGAACCATGGCCTTGATTCCTATAAAGCCATGATGGATGAAAGTATGTCAACCATGAGAGCAGAAATAGAAAGATCCATCAATGACCGAATTAGGTTAAACCAGCCACCTTCTTATACTGAGCAATACTACAGTCACTCATCTAGTTCACAACACCGTCGGAGAAGGCAGCCAAGAGACGACCAACCACATAGGAATAACCAACCCAATCCTTGCGACCCTTTGGCTGGCCTTAAAATCTAGATTCCCTATTTCCATGGAACCAATGACCCTGAGGAGTATATATAGTGGGAAAAGAAGATAGAAATAGTCTTTGATTGTAGGGAATACACACAGGATAGTAATGTTGGAGTAGCACCAACCGCTTTTAAAGATTATGCCTTAAGTTGGTGGGATCAATTAGTTACTTCTAGGAGAAGGACTGTGGATTTGCCTATAGATTCGTGGAACCAGATGAATGTAATCATGAGGAAAAGGTATACCTAGCCACTACCATAGGGAACTTCTCTTTAAACTTAGAAACCTATCTCAAGGATCTAGAACCATAGAGGAATAATTTAAGGATATGGAAACCTTATTGCTTAGGGCTGATGTTCAGGAAGATAGTGAAGCCACATTGGCTAGGTTTATGGGTGGCCTTAATAGGGAAATCATAGATAGGCTAGAGGTTCACCATTATGTCGAAATAGAAGAACTTCTCCATAAGGCTATCATGTTCGAAAAACAACTGAAGAGGAAAAACCCTAAACACTGATTTAGTTCTACTAGATTTAGCCAATCTAAGGGATCAAAGATTACAAGCCTTTCACTAAACATAAGGTAGAAGATTCGAAACTTATGGGAATTGATATGGGTTCTAGGACGAAAACTAGGGAAATTCAGTGTTTTAAGTGTAAGGGCTTTGGTCACTACCCTAGGGAATGTACCAATAAGAGAACCATAGTTATTTGGGATAATGGTGAGGTAAGAATCAGAGGATGACCATTTGGATGCTGATTCCTTGGAAGAAAATGTAAACAAGCCCCATGCTGGACAACTCTTAGTCACTAGGAGAACTCTAAACTTACAAAATAGGACAGAAAAGAATGAGCAAAGAGAGAACCTATTCCACACTCGCTGTCTAGTTAAGAGTAAGGTCCGTAGCTTAGTGATAGATGGAGGTAGCTGTACCAATGTATCTAGTGAGATTATGGTAGAGAATTTAGGACGTGAGATTATTAAGAGGTCTAAACCCTATAAGTTGCAATAGCTTAATGATGAGGTTGAGCTAGTAGTAGAGAAACAGGTCCTAGTTCCTTTTCTCCATAGGCGAATATGAATACGAGGTTTACTTGTAGGAGAAGGGTTGGGGATTTGCCTATAGATTCGTGGAACCAGATGAAAGTAATCATGAAGAAAAGGTTTATACCTAGCCACTACCATAGGGAACTTCACTTTAAGCTTAGAAACATATCTCAAGGATCTAGAACCGTAGAGGAGTACTTTAAGGAGATGGAAACCTTATTCCTTAGGGCTGATGTTCAAGAGGAAGCCACTATGGCTAGGTTTATGGGTGGCCTTAATAGGGAAATCATAGATAGGCTAGAGGTTCACCATTATGTCGAAATAGAAGAACTTCTCCATAAGGCTATCATGTTCGAAAAACAACTTAAGAGGAAAAACCCTAAACCCGGATTTAGTTCTACTAGGTTTAGCCAATCTTAGGAGGATAAGTCTAACAAAGATTACAAGCCTTTCACTAAACCTAACGTAGAAGATTCGAAACTTACGGGAATGGATATGGGTTCTAGCACCAAAACTAGGGAAAATCAGTGTTTTAAGTGTAAGGGTTTTGGTCACTACTCTAGGGAATGTACCAATAAGAGAACCATAGTTATTAGGGCTAATGGTGAGGTAGAATTATAGGATGACCATTCGGATGCTGAGTCCTTGGAATAAAATGGAGACATGCCTCATGCTGGACAACTCTTAGTCACTAGGAGAACTCTAAACTTACAAACTAGGACAGAAAAGACTGAGCAAATAGTGAACCTATTTCACACTCGCTGTCTAGTTAAGAGTAAGGTCTGTAGCTTAGTGATAGATGGAGGTAGCTGTCCCAATGTAGCTAGCGAGAATATGGTAGAGAAGTTAGGACTTGAGATTATTAAGAGGTCTAAACCCTATAAGTTGCAATAGCTTAATGATGAGGGTGAGCTAGAAGTAGAGAATCAGGTCCTAGTTCCTTGTTCCTTAGGAAAATAAGAAGATGAGGTTTTCTGTGATGTTTTACCCATGGATGCTGGTCACATCTTGTTAGATAGACCTTGGCAATCAGATAGAAGGTTTATTCATGATTGGTTTACTAATAGGTACTCATTTGAATTTAAGGGAAAGAAATATATTTTGGTACCTTTATCCCCAAAAGAGGTTCATTTAGATTAGATAGCTTTAAAGAAAAATAAAACCCAATCCAAACCCAAAAGAAAACCCCATGCCGATGGCATCGCCAAACCTCAAACCAAGCCACCAGCCAAACAACGGACTAATCTTATGATTAATTCCAACCCAGGGAATAACTTACCACACCTACTCTTTGTGCTTAAAGAATGATTTCATACTAACCAATCTATGCAGGACATTCCAAGCAAAATTCAACTTCTTTTTCAGGAATTTAAATATGTTTTTCCGGAGGAGCAACCGCAAGGCTTACCACCAATCCAAGGAATTGAGCAACAAATTGACTTTCTACCAGGAGCATCTCTTCCCAACAAGCCAGCCTACAGAACCAACCCACTGGAGACCAAGGAGCTTCAACAGCAAGTCACGGAACTCATGGAGAAAGGACATATCCGTGAAAGTATGGGCCCGTGTGTTCTACCTGTTTTGCTTGTCCCAAAAAAGGATGGAACCTGGGGAATGTGTGTTGATTGCAGAGCCATCAACAATGTCACTGTAAATTATCAACATCCTATACCTAGATTAGATGATATGTTAGATGAATTTCATGGTTCTAGCATCTTCTCTAAGGTAGATCTTAAGTGGTTATCACCAAATTAGGATGAAAGAAGGTGATGAGTAGAAAACTGTATTTAAAACTAAACAAAGTTTATATGAATGGTTAGTAATGCCTTTTAGCTTGAAAAATGCACCCAGTACCTTCATGATACTGATGAACCAAGTCCTTAGGGAATTCATAGGTCATTTTGGGGTAGTATATTTTGATGATATTTTAGTTTTTAGCCGAACATTAGATGATCATGTAGAACACCTCAGAAAGGTTTTTGAAGTGCTTAGAATGGAAATATTGTACGCCAATCTTAAGAAATGTACTTTTGGAACAGATAACCTTGTCTTCTTAGGTTTTGTTGTTAGTCAGATGGTATTAAGGTTGATGAGGAAAAGATAAAAGCGATTAAGGAGTGGCCGAGTCCAAAGAATGTTGGGGAAGTAAGGAGCTTCAATGGCCTATCTGGGTCTTACCGGATATTTTTCATGGAGTTTAGCACTATAGCAGCTGCACTCACTGAAGTTATCAAAAAGAATGTGGGATATAAGTGGGAGCAGGCGCAAGAGGACGCATTCTGAACCTTGAAAGACAAGCTCACACACTCCCTGGTGCTAACTCTACCTAACTTTGATAAAACTTTTGAAATTGAATGTGATGCCTCAGGCGTTGGTATTGGTGCTGTTCTTATGAAGGAAATGAAGCCATAGCCTAATTTAGTTAAAAACTTGGAGGGGAAAACTCAATTACCCAACCTATGTCAAACAACTATATGCACCTGTGAGGGCCTTGCAAACATGGCAACATTATTTGGCCCAAGGAGTTTTTCATCCATACCGACCATGAGTCACTCAAAGATCTAAAAGGGCAACAAAAGCGGAACAAAAGACATGCTAGGTGGGTTGAATTAATTGAGACCTTCCCTCATGTGATCAAATACAAGAAAGGTAAAGAGAATGTAGTAGCCCATGCTCTTTATCAGAGGTATCTGCTCTTGAACTTTTTAGAAGTTAAACTGCTAGGGTTTGAAAAAATTCAAGAGTTATATGCTATTGATGCTGATTTTATGGATATTTATGCTTCTTGTGAGAAGTTTGGTACAGGAAAATACTTTAAGAGTGAAGGGCTTTTGTTTTATGAAAATCGGTTATGTGTATCTAACTCCTCTTTGCGAGACTTGTTTGTTATGGAAGCCCATTCAGGTGGTCTTATGGGTCACTTTGGCATGACAAATACATTAAATGTATTGCAGGAACACGTTTTTGCCACACATGAAGAGTGATGTTGAGAAAGCTTGCCAAAGATGTGTAACATGCAAGCAAGCCAAATCCACAATCCAAAAGCACCGTTTGTATACCCCTCTTTCTATACCTTTGCACCTTTGGCATGATATTTTTATGGATTTTGTTGTTGGATGTCCTAGAACTAAGACTGAAAAGGATTCTATGTATGTTGTAGGTTATAGGTTTTCCAAAATTGCTCATTTTATTCCTTGTCATAAGATAGATGATGCCGTTAACATTGCCGGATTATTTTTTAATAAGATAGTTAGACTTCATGGCATGCCTAGGACCATAGTATCAGATAGAGACACTAAGTTCCTTAGTTACTTTTTGAAAACACATTGGTCTAAGCTAGGAACTAAGGTTTGTTTCTCGACAACTTGTCATCTGCAATCGGATGGTCAAAATAAAGTAGTTAATAGAACCTTGACTACTTTGTTAAGAGCTTTGATTAAAAAGAATCTTAGGAATTGGGAAGAATGCTTGCCCCATGTTGAATTCACATATAATCATACTAGGCATACTGCTTCTAAGTACTCACCATTCGAAATTGTTTAGGGGTTCAATCCCATCACACTTTTGGATCTAATGCCTTTACCTTTGAGTGAAAGGATAAGCCTTGATGGAAAGACAAAGGCTGAGTTGGTTAAAAAAATTCATGTGAAGGCTCGGCTCAATATTAAAAATAAGACTAAGATGTATGCTCAACAAGCCAATAAAGGCCGGAAGGAGTTATCATTTGAGGAAGGAGACTTAGTGTGGATCCATTTGCACAAAGATAGATTTCCGAGTTGAAGGAAATCTCAGCTAATGGCTAGGATTGATGGCCCATTCAAAGTCATCAAGATGATCGATGACAATGTCTACCAGCTGGGTCTTCAAGGTAAGTACCAAGTGAGTTCAATCTTCAATATTACTTATTTGGTTCCATATTTTGTAGGTAAAACAGATTTGAGGTCAAATCTTTCTCAACTGAGGGAGGATGATGTGAGCATGGCCACCAAAAAACCACAACCTAAGGAGTAGCTTGAGCCACGAGAGGAAGAAGCCACTAAAGATGCTAAGGAGCAGCTAGAACCTGTGGATATTGGAGATGAAAGCCTACAAATCTTCAGTGTCCCCATTACCCGAGCCAATCAAGCCAAACTTAAGACAACACTACAGGACCTTCTCAACACCATTCAGGCCAGTTTAGTATATGCTAATACAACCACATTGGTTGTGATTCAAGCCACCTAAACCTCACCAAGAGAGGTGCCTTGGATTGTACTCTTTTCCCCTATTCTTAATTTTGTCCCAATGGGTTTTCTAAGATAGGTTTTTAATGAAGCAAGCCCAAGGTGTTTTACCACAGTCTCTGGGTAAATCAAGGCCCATTCTATCTCATCATCCACGAAATAAGAGAGGAAGAAACAAGTCAAAACATTATTTACTTCTTAGTCCTTGTCTTAGTTGTCTTTGTAATTCCCTAAGTATTTCCTTTAATGTTTTGGTAGAATTTTAGGAGTCATTTTCAATGTCCTAGACTACTATAAGTACTTTCTTGTATCCTTCTTTCGGAATCATCACACATTTTAATAGCAAATCTGCTTCTTAAACTAGTTTGATTATCTTCTTGAATAAGGAATTTTAGAACACTGTCTCATTCCTCTCAAGAGCCATAAGACTATGGGATCTTCATCACCCTTGGAAGTTTCAATTCAATTCACCCCTTGCCCAACGTGCCTGGCCTTTGTAATTCACACAGAGCAAGCATATAGTCCAAGGATTTTCCACCATCCTTGAAAAGTATCATCCATTTCCCCTTGTTCTCGGATCCCTCCAATTAAGAGCTCATACATTCGCAAGTTACACTATCGTTTCACCCATTCTGCAACTTCAATCCATTCATCCACTCTTCCAAAACCATTTGCAGTTGATCAGGGTCTTGATCCTCATCAGGATTACATCAAATGCCCACGTTAATCAAGCTCAATTTTCTATATTGTGAACAAATTTAAAACCGAATGAGCTACCAGAAAGTCTTCAAGTAGTCCAATCTATCCTAAACTGCGTGATGCCATGCATTATGTTTCAGTTATAAGACTTTTCTCAAGGAGCACTAATGATCAACTTTAACTGGCCGATCAACATTACATGTCTGCACTAAATCGTTCGTAACTATTGATTTAGAGTTCAGAATGACATGAATCCAACAACATAACTTAAGCTAGCTCAATATTATATATTGTGACAAAATTTAAGAATAAAATTGCTATGACAAAGCTTCCAAGTAATCCAATCTATCCCAAACTACTAAGGCCATGTAATATGCTTCAATTGTAAACCTTTACTCAATGAGCAACAACGATAAATTTAGAATGATCAATTTAACTATCCGATAAACTTGACATGTCCACACAAAATCGTTCATAACTTTTGATTTAGAGTTCAAAATGACATGAATCCAACGCCCACGTTAAGCTAGCTCAATTTTATATATTGTGACAAAAATAAAGTCCAAAATAGCTATGACAAAGCCTCCAAGTAATCCAATGTATTCCAAACTGCGTGTTGCCATGCATTATGCTTCATTTATATGCCTTTACTCAAGGAGAACCAATGATCAGTTTAGAATGATCATTTTAATTGCCAGATCCAGTTGACATGTATGGACTAAATTGTCCATAGCTTTTGATTTATAGTTCACAATAATGCAAATCCAACGCCTACGTAAAACTAGCTCAATTTTCTATTTTGTAACAACATTTGAGGCTGAAAGAGCTACCATAAAGCCTTCAAGTAATCCACTCTATCCTAAACTGTGTGATGCCAAGAATTATGCTTCATTTATAAGCCTTTAATCAAGGAGCACTAATGATCAGTTTAGAATGTTCAGATTATAATGATCACTTTAACTGGTCGATCAACTTGACATGTCCGCACTAAATTGTCCAAAACTTTTGATTTAGAGTCCGAATGACACGAATCCAATGCCCACGTTAACCTAGCTCAATTTTTTATGTTATGACAATATTTTAGACTGAAAGAGCTACCACAAAGCCTTCAAGTAATCCAATATATGCTAAACTGTGTGATGTCATGAATTATGCTTCATTTATAAGCCATTACTCAAAGAGCACTAATGATCAGTTTAGAATGATTAGTTTAGAATGATCACTTTCACTAGACAATCAACTTGACATGTCCATACTAAATCGTCCGTAACTTTTGATTTAGAGTTCCGAATGACACGAATATAACGCCCATGTGGAACTAGCTCAATTTCTATATTGTGACAAGATTTGAGACTGGAAGAGCTACCACAAAGCCTTCACGTAAACCAATCAATCCTAAACTGCATGATGCTATGCATTATCCTTTGTTTATAAGCCTTTAATTAAGGAGTACCAATGATCATTTGAACTGGGCGAACAACTTGACATGTACGCACTTAATCGTCCATAGCTTTTGATTTAGAGTTCAGAATGACACGAATCCAATACCCACGTTAAGCTAGCTCAATATTATATATTGTGACAAAATCTTAGACTGAAATAGCTATGACAAAGCCTCCAAGCATTCCAATATATCCGAAACTGCGTGATGCCATGCATTATGCTTCGTTTGTAAATCATTGCTCAATGACCAACAATGATCAGTTTAGAATGATCATTTTAACTGGCCAATCAACTTGACATGCCCGCACTAAATCCTCCGTAATTTTTGATTTAGAGTTCAGAATGAAACGAATCCAACGCCCATGTGGAACTAGCTCAATTTTCTATATTGTGACAACATTTGAGACTGAAAGAGCTATCACAATGCCTTCAAGTAATCCAATCAATCCTATACTGTGTGAGTCATGCATTATGCTTTTTTATAAGCCTTTACTTAAGGAGCATCAATGATCAATTTAGAATGATCAATTTAACTAGCCGATAAACTCGACATATACGCACTATATCATCCGTAACTTTTGATTTATAGTTCAGAATGGCATGAATCCAACGCCCACGATAAGTAGCTCACTTTTCTATATCGTGAAAAAATTTAAGACCGAAATAGCTATGAAAAAGCCTTCATGTAATCCAATGTATCCTAAACTGCATGATGCCATGCATTATGCTTCATTTATAGGCCTTTACTCAAGGAGGACTAATAATCTTTTTATAATGATCACTTTAACAGGCCGATCAACTTGACTTGTCCGCACTAAGTCATCCGTAACTTTTTATTTGGAGTTCAAAATGAAACGAATCCTACACCTACATTAAGCTTGCTCAATTTTCTATTTTGTGACAAAATTTGAGACCGATATAGCTACGATAAAGCTTCCAAGTAATCAAATCTATCTCAAACTGGTGATGTTATGCATTATGCTTCATTTGCAAACCTTTGCTGAGGCTATATGATTAGTGTAAAATGATCAGTTTGGAGTGATCAGTTTAACTTGCCAATAAGCTCGATATATCCGCACTATGTCCTCTGTAAGTTTTGAATTAGAGTTCAGAATGACATGAATCCAATGCCCACGATGACCTAGCTCAATTTTCTATATTGTGCCAAAATTTAAGACCGAAATAGCTACGACAAAGGCTCCATGTAATCCAGTGTATCCCAAACTGCGTGATGCCACGCATTATGCTTTATTTATAAGCCTTTACTCAAGGAGCACCAATGATCAGTTTAGAATGATCAGTTTAGAATGAAAAGTTAAGAATGTTAGGTTTAGAATGATCACCTTAACTAGCCGATCAATTTGACATATCCGCACTAAATCTTCCGCAACTTTTGATTTAGAGTTCAGAATTACATGAATCCAATGACCACGTTAAGCTAGCTCAAAATTCTACATTGTGACAATATTTAAGCCCGACATAGCTACGACAAAGCCTCCAAGTAATCCAATCTATCCCAAAATGCATGATGCTATGCATTTTGCTTCATTTATGCATTACTCAATGAACACCAACGATCAGTTTAGAATGATCAATTTAACTAGCTGATAAACTTGACATGTCTGCACTAAATCGTCTATAACAATTGATTTAGAGTGTAGCATGACATGAATCCAAAGCCCACGTTAAGCTAGCTCGATATTCTGTATTGTGACAAAATTTAATACAGACATAGAGTCCAAGTAATCCAATCTATCCCAAACTGGGTGATGCCACACATTATGCTTCATTTATGAGGTACTCAATGAGAACTAATGATCAGTTTTCAATGATCAGTTTAGAATGATCAGTTTGGAATGATCAATTTAACTAGCCGATAAACGCAACATGTCTGCACTAAATCGTCCGTAACATTTTATTCAAAGTTCAGAATGACATGAATCCATCGCCCACATTAAGCTAGCTCAATTTTCTATATTGTGAGAAAATTTAAGACCGTAATAGTTAAGTCAAAGCCTTCAAGTAATCCAATGTATCCCAAACTACGTGATGCCATGCATTATGCTTTATTTGTAAGCCTTCACTCAATGAGCACCAATGATCAGTTTAGAATGATCATTTTAACTGGTCGGTCAACTTGACTTGTCCGCACTAAGTCTTCCTTAACTTTTTATATAGAGTTCAAACTTAAACGAATCCTACACCTACGTTAAGCTAGCTCAATTTTCTATATTGTGACATAATTTAAGACCAAAATAGCTACGATAAAGCCTCCAAGTAATCAAATCTATCTCAAGCTGCGTGATGGCATGCATTATGCTTCATTTGCAAACCTTTGCTGAGGCTCAATGATTAGTTTAAAATGATCAATTTAACTAGCCAATAAGCTCGACATATCCGCACTATGTCCTCCGTAACTTAAGAGTTTAGAATGACATGAATCCAATGCCCACAACAAGCTACCTCAGTTTTTTATATCGTGACAAAATTTAAGACCGAAGTAGCTACGACAAAGCCCTCAGGTAATCCAATAAATATCCTAAACTCCGTGATGCCATGCATTATGCTTCGTTTATAAGTCTTTGCTTAAGGAGCACCAATGATCAATTTAGAATGATTATTTTAACTAGCCGATCAACTTGACATGTATGCACTAAATCGTCTGTAACTTATGATTTAGAGTTCCGAATGACACGAATCAACCGCCCATGTTAAACTAGCTCATTTTTCTATATTGTCACAACATTTGAGACTGAAAGATCTACCAAAAAGCCTTCAAGTAATCCAATCTATCATAAACTGTGTGATGCCATGCATTATGCTTCATTTTTAAGCCTTTACACAAGGAGCACTAATAATGATCAGTTTAGAATGATCACTTTAACTAGCCTATCAATTTGACATGTTTGCACTAAATTGTCTGAAACTTTTGATTTAGAGTTCAGAATTACACGAATACAATGCCCACGTTAAGCTAGCTCAATATTCTATATTGTGACAATATTTAAGGCCGACATAGCTACGACAAAGCCTCCAAATAATCCAATCTATCCCAAACTGCGTTATGTCATGCATTTGCTTCATTTATGCGTTATCAATGAGCACCAACGATCAGTTTATAATGATCAATTTAACTATCTGATATACTTGACATGTCCGCAGTAAATCGTCTGTAACTTTTGATTTAGAGTTTGGAATGAGACGAATCGAAAGCCCATGTTAAGCTAGCTCGATATTTTGTATTGTGACAAAATTTATGAAAGACATAGTAATGAGGACATCAGATCGTCTGGCCGGTCATAAGATCAAAATGGCCGACCAGAAGACTTGCCCGAGACAGCCGGGCCATTTGGCGCATCTGCCGGGCCAAGCGGTACCGCCGGCCCTACGATCAGCTGGGCTGGGCGGACCAACTTCTCCAGCGGAGAGGCCCAAACCTCCGGCCCAACTGGCGGCAACATGAGCAACACTGCCGGCCCAGATGGTGACGCCGCCGGCCCACAAATTGATCTGGCCGACTCCAATCTCAACTCGGCCAGCTCTACGCACAATCCACCCGGTTCAAGCGATTGCACCACTATTTCCACCTCTACAGAAGGAGACTCGGATCAACTCAGCTACCAGCTTCAAGGCAAGAACCTAGATGAAGTCTCTACACCAGTGGTGCCACCAGGAGCCATGACAAGGAGCAGAACAAGGGCACTCTTCCACAAGTTCAGCTTGTGGGTAGACAAACTCCTAGAAGACCAACGACAAGGAGCATTGGGCCAAGAGTACAAGGAAGAATCCAAGAGCTTCTGAACCTCTCAAAGGACTCCAGAGACTTGGGCTCTCATGGCAAAAGAGGTCAAAGCCCAACATTTCGTAATCCTACTCCAAGTTGAAGACTAAGGCGCTTGTGAGAAAGGTCGACCACCTTTCCTACTCCAAGTTGAAGACTAAGGCGCTTGTGAGAAAGGTCGACCACCTTCCATTTCTTGACCAAAAGGTAAGAAAGGTAAGTTTTCAATGATATATTTGCCTTTTCTGTTTTGCAGGGTAGGAATTAGTAGTTTTCCATTTATTGAGTCAAGAACAATTAGGTAGTTGTCCTTTTTTGGTTATTTCCTTTTTGTAATTTTTCCTTATGCAGTTTTGTATCTTTTCCATTTTTATTTTGGGTCGACCCTAGAAGGCCAAAGCTGGTGAGCATATTTATAACGCTCCTTCAGCATTGTAGTTCGACAACTTTTTGATTATTAATAAAGAGAGCACTTTTCATACGAGTTTTTCTCCAAAAACTCTATCAGTTAGAACCCTAGTTGAGACCAGCCTTCCTAGCTTCTAAGTTGTGATTTATCACGAGGTTCATCACTCCTCGTGTGGTTCACTACACCTCACCACCCAATACCCATCAGAAAATCCCATTCAAGAAGCCTAAGGCCGAGTTTCTCGACTAAACTTCTCGAACCGGTCCAAGTGTTTTACGGCCTTGATTTAAGGCTTCTATTACATAGCCTTCAAGTAATCCAATCTATCCCAAACTGTGTGATTCCATGCATTATGATTCATTTATGCGTTACTCAATGAGCACCAATGATGAGTTTAGAATGATCGGTTTGGAATGATCAATTTAACTAGCCGATAACCGTGACATGTTTGCACTAAATCGTCCGTAACGTTTTATTAACAGTTCAGAATGACATTAATCCATCCCCCACATTAGGCTAGCTCAATTTTCTATATTGTGAGAAGATTTTAGACCGTAATAGCTACGACAAAGCCTCCAAGTAATCCAATGTATCACAAATTACGTGATGCCATATATTATGCTTTATTTATAATCCTTTACTCATGGAGCACCAATGATCATTTTAATAGCTCGCTCAACTTGACTTGTCCACACTAAGACGTCCGTAACTTTTTATTTAGAGTTCAAAATGACACGAATCCTACACCTACGATAAGCTAGCTCAATTTTCTATATTGTGACAAAATTTAAGACCGAAATAGCTATGACAAAGGCTCCAAGTAATCCAATCTATCCCAAATTGCGTGATGCCATGCATTATGCTTCATTTGTAACCCTTTGCTCAATGAGCACCAATGATCAGTTTAGATTGATCAATTTAACTAGCCGATAAACTTCACATGTATCCACTAAATCGTCCGTAACATTTAATTTAGAGTTCAAATGACATGAATCCAATGTCCACGTTAAGCTAGCTCAATTTTCTATATTGCTACAAAATTCAAGACTGAAACAGCTATGACAAAGCCTCCAAGTAATCCAATGTATCCCGAACTCCGTGATGTCATGTATTATTG
This sequence comes from Pugionium cornutum, assembly GCA_018901935.1. Classification (NCBI taxonomy): domain Eukaryota; kingdom Viridiplantae; phylum Streptophyta; class Magnoliopsida; order Brassicales; family Brassicaceae; genus Pugionium; species Pugionium cornutum. The sequence goes on from CM032156.1 coordinate 17,797,658, forward strand.
CTTCATTTATGATGTCATCCTGGTTAGGATCAAGTCCCTGAATGTCTCCAAGAGGCTGTGCAGATGATAGTAAAACAAATGTCGTTGCGGAAGTAATGAAGGTTCTGAATCCGTGACCTTGAAGATGGATGGTCTCGAGAACTTGTGTCGAATGATTCTAAGGGATGATGAAAGATCCTTAGACTGCATGAGCTTCCTTAGCAAACAAATTTCACAAAGAAGACTTAGGTACACATAGGCGAGTTTCATAGAATAAGAACCCATCAATCTTAAAATATTTTCCAGCACCAAATTTCTCACAAGCAGCATAAATCTCTTTAAAGCCAGAATCAGTAGAATATAACTCTAACGAGTTCACGAGAATATACCTCCAAGAAAGAGCACCGGCTACTATATTCTCTTTACCTTTCTTGTACTTGATCACATAAGGGAAGGTTTCAATGAGTTCAACCCACCTTGCATGTCTCTTGTTCAGCTTTTGTTGCATTTTGAGATGCTTGAATGATTCACGGTCGGTGTGAATAACAAACTCCTTGGGCCAAAGATAATGTAGCCACGTTTGTCAGGCCCAAACAAGTGTGTAGAGTTCTTTGTCGTAGGTTGGGTAATTGGGTGTGGCCCCTCCAAGATTTTCAATAAAGTAGGCTATGGGCTTTTTTCCTGCATAAGAAAAGCACCAATACCAATTCCTGAGGCATCACATTTAATTTCAAAGGTTTTATCTAAGTTAGGAAGAGATAGCACCGGGGAGTGGGTGAGCTTGTCTCTCAAGGTTTGGAATACTTCTTCCTGCTCTTCCTCTCATTTAAAACCCACATTCTTTTATAGGCTTTGAAAAATCTCAGGTAAAACCTAGCAAGACCATGGAAACTCCTTACTTCTCCGACACGCTTTGGGCTCGGGCACTCTTTGGTTTCTTTTATCTTTTCCTCATTAACCTTAATACCATATGTACTCACAACAAAACTTAAGAAGACAAGGTTATCTGTTCCAAAAGTACATTTCTTAAGATTTGCATCTAAGGTTTCCATTCCAAGTAGTTCAAAAAAATTTCTAAAATGTTCAACATACTCATCTAAGCTTTGACAATAAACTAGAATGTCATCGAAGTACACTACAACAAAATAATATATGAATGCGCTAAGAACATGGTTCATCAATCTCATGAAAGTGCTAGGTGCATTTTTCAATCCAAAAGGTATTACTAACCACTCATATAATGCATGTTTAGTTTTAATGCGGTTTTCCACTCATCACCTTCTCTCATCTTAATTTGATGGTATCCACTTTTAAGATGTACCTTAGACAATATCCTAGAACCATGCAATTCATTAAGAATATCATCTAGTCTAGGAATAGGGTGAGGATACATTACAATGATATTGTTGATGGCTCTGCAATCAACACACATCCTCCAGCTGCCATCTTTCTTTGGGACAACCAAAACAGGAACATCACATGGACTCATGCTTTTGCGGATATGTCCTTTCTCCATGAGTTCAGTGACTTGTTATTGAAGCTCTAGGGGATTGGTTCGGTAGGGGATTGGTTCGGTAGCCTGGATTTTTGGGAAGAGAAGCTCTTGTGAGGAAGTCGATTTGGTGCTCTATTCCTCGAATTGGTGGTAAGCCTTGTGGATGTTCCTCCGGAAACACATCGTGAAATTCCTTCAAAAGAAGTTGACTTTTGCTAGGGAAATCCTGCATAGATTGATTAGTATTAAATCATTGTTTAAGTACAAAGAGTAGGTGTGGTAAGTGACTTCCTGGATGAGGCTTGATCATAAGATTAGCCGGCTGCTTGGTGGACGGTTTGGTCGATTGTTTGGGCTTAGGTTCAGCTTGAGTTTTGTTCTTTTTCAAAGCTATTTGATCTAGTTGAACCTCCTGGGGGGGATAAGGATACTAGGATGTTGTTTTTACCCTTAAGCTCAAATGAATACCTATTTGTAAACCCATCCTGTATCACCTTCCTATCCGGTTGCCAAGGTCTCTAGTAAGATATGACTAGGATCCATATGTTAGATGTCACACAATACCTTGTCTTCATACTTTCCTATGGAAGGGAACTAAGACTTGGTTCTCTATTTCTAACTCTCCCTGATCATTAAGCCATTGTAACTTATAGGGTTTAGACCTCTTAATAACCTCAAGCAGTAGCTTTTCTACCATAGTCTCACTCGCAACATTTGTATAGCTATCCCCATCAATCACTAAGCTATAAACCTTATCCTTAACTAGACAGTGGATGTGGAATAGGTTCTCTGTTTGCTCATTCTTTTCTGCCTTAGTTTGTACGTTTAAGGTTCTCCTAGTGACTAAGATTTGACCTACATGTAGCATGGCTACATCTTCCACTAAAGGCCTATCATCCGATGGGTCCTCTTCTGATTCTACCTCACCATTAACCCTAATAACTATGCCTCTCTTATTGGTACATTCTGTAGAGTATTGACCAAAACCCATACAGATAAAACACTGAATCTCCCTAGTTTTGGTGCTAGAACCCTTTTCTATGACCTTAAGTTTCGAATCTTCTTGCTTAGGTTTAGGGAATGGTTTGTAATATTTACTAGACTTATCATCCTTAGATTGACTAAACCTAGTGGAGCTAGTTCAGGGTTCAGGATTCTTTCTCTTAAGTTGTTTCTCAAACATTATGGCTTTATGGAGAAGCTCTTCTAGTTCGACATAATGGTGGACCTCTAGCCTAACTATGATCTACCTATTGAGGCTGCCCATAAACCTGGCCATAGTGGCTTCACTGTGCCCTTGAATATCAGCCCTAAGCAACAAGGTTTCCATCTCCTTAAAGTACTCTTCTACGGACCTACTTCCTCGAGATAGATCCCTAAGCTTAAGAAGGAGCTCCCTATGGTAATGACTAGGTATAAACCTTCTCCTCATGATGACTTTCATCTGGTTCCATGAATCTATAGGAATCCCCAGCCCTTCTCCTAGAAGTAACTAATTGATCCCACCAACTTAAAGCATAGTCCTTAAAAGCGGTTGGGGCTACCTTAACTGATACAAGTCTTGAATCAAGGCCGTAACACACGTGGACTGGTTGGAGAAGATTAGAGGAGAAACTCGGCCTTAGGGTTCTGGATGGGGGTTTTCTGGTGGGTATTGGATGGAGAGGTGAAGTGAACCACACAAGGGGTGATGAACCCCGTGATAAATCACAACTTAGAAGTTAGGAGGGCTGGTCTCAACTAGGGTTCTAAGCAAAAGAGTTTTAGCAGAAAACTCGTAGGAAGAAAGTTCTATCTTTATTAATATCAAAAAGTTGTCGAACTACAATGCTGAAGGAGCCATATTAATATGCTCGGCAGCCTTGACCTTCTAGGGCCGACTCAAAATAAAAATTGAAAAGTTACAAAAGTGCACAAGGAAAATTACAAAAAGGAAATAACCAAAAAAGGACAACTACCTAAATTGTTCTTGACTCAAAAATGTAAAACTACTAATTCCTTCCCGGCAAAACAGAAAAAGCAAGTATATAATTGAAAACTTACCATTCTTACCTTTCGGCCAAGAAATGGAAGGTGGCTGATCTTGTGGCATGCACGCGCCTAGCTCCTAGTCTTCAACTTGGAGTAGGGTTACGAATTGTTGGGCCTTGACCTCCTTTGCCACAAGAACCCAAGTCTCTGGTGTCCTTTGAAATGTTGAGAAGCCTTTGGACTCTTCCTTGTACTCTTGGCCCAATGCTCCTTGTCGATGATCTTATAGGAGCTTGTCTACCCACAAACTGAACTTGTGGAAGAGTGCCCTTGTTCTGCTCCTTGTCATGGCTCCTGGTGGCACCACTGGTGTACAGACTTCATTCAGGTTCATGCCTTGAAGCTGGTAGCTTAGTTGATCCGAGTCTCCTTGTGTAGATGTGGAAATAGTGGTGCAATCGCGTGAACCGGCTCGAGTGCGTGGAGCTCGCCGAGTTGAGATTGGAGCTGGCCAGATTGATTTCTGAGCCGGCGGCATCGCCAGTTGGGCCGGTGGTGTTGTTCACATTTCCACCAGTTGGGCCGGAGGATTGGGCCTCTCCGCAGGAGAAGTTATTCGGTCCGGCCCGGCTGATCATAGGGCCGACGGTACCGCTTGGCCCGGTACACGCGCCAAATGGCCCGGCTGCATCGGGCAATCCTTCTGGTCGGCCATGTTGGTCTTATGGCCGGCCAGATGATCTGATGTCCTCATCATCGCTTCCCCCTTCAGTAGGTTTTGACCTCAAAACTGGCTCATCTGCAAGGAAAGGAGTTAGATCAGTCACATTAAAGTCACCTGGAATTTGAATTGGTAGGCGTTGTTGTTGATCCTCTCCAGCACTCTGAATGGTCCATTTCCTCTTGGTGCCAGCTTGGAACTCCTTAGGTTGGGGAACCTCTCTTGCCGTAGGTGTAGCCACACCCAATCGCCTGGTTGAAAGATCATCTCTCTTCTCCCCTTGTTAGCGTGAGTCACGTACTGGCCGGTCCTCTTCTCCTGGTTCTCTACTACCTTCTAGTGTATCTTCTTGATGAATTCTCCCTTGGATGCTCCATTGAGGTTGGTCGTTTCTGCTGGTGGCAGTGGTGTTTGCTCCAAGGTCGTTTGAGGGTTGAAGCCGTAGACCACTTCAAAAGGGGTCTTCTTTGTGGCTGAATGCACGGCTCGGTTGTAAGCAAACTGTATGAATGGCATGCACTCCACCCATGTCTTGAGGTTCTTCCCTAGTGTGGTCCTGAGAAGAGTCGACAATGTCTGGTTGACTATTTCAGTTTGGCCATCGGTTTGAAGATGGCAGGTTGTAGAGAAGAGCAGCTTCGTGCCTAGCTTTCTCCAGAGGGTCCTCTAGAAGTGGCTTAGAAATTTGGTGTCTGTGTCTGACACGATGGTCCTTGGCACTCAATGAAGTTGCACTACCTCCCTGAAGAACTGTTCAGCTGTTTGTGTGGCATCATTAACATTGGCACATGGGATGAAATGTGCCATCTCGGAAAATCGGTCCACCACTACAAAGATAGAATTTTTGTGATTGATCTTGGGCAGATCTAGAACGAAGTCCATGGAAATGTCCACCCATCGATGCGTAGGTATGGGCAGAGGAAGATACAACCCGTGAGGGTGCACTCGGGACTTCGCCTTCTTGCAAGTGATGCACCTTGCACAATGGGCTTCTACTGACCTCTTGATGTGTGGCCAGTAGAAGTGCTCCTTGACCACTGTTACTGTCTTGTCAACACCAAAGTTTCCCATAAGACCTCCTCCTTGAGCTTCTCGGGTGATAAGCTCTCGTAGAGATCCTTGTGGTATGCACAACCTTCTTTCCCGGAACAAGAACCCATCATGGATGTAGAACTTGCCATGACTTCCTGTGCCACACTCCTTGTAGCTCTCAGCAAAGTATGGATCATCCTTATACAGGTCCTTGATGTACTCAAACCCTAAGACTTTGACTTCAATTGTAGATATCAAGGCAAACCTCCTTGATAGTGCGTCGGCTACCACATTATCCTTGCGCTTTTGTACTTGATGACGTTAGGGAAGGTTTCTATAAACTCCATCCACCTGGCATGTCTTCTCTTGAGGTTTGTTTTCCCTCTAAGGTGTTTGAGAGTCTCGTGATCAATGTGGATCACAAACTCCTTGGACAACAAGTAATGTTGCCAAGTATCCAAAGCTTGGACTAGGGCATAGAGCTCCTTGTCGTAGGTGGGGTAAATCAGTGAGGCCCCACCAAACTTCTCACCGAAGTATGCCACTGGTCTTCCTCCTTGGGTCAGCACTGCTCCTATGCCTATTCCAGAGGCATCACACTCCACCTCAAATGTCTTGTTGAAGTCGGGCAGGACTAGTACTGGTGCATGCGTGAGGCTGTCCTTCAAGGCCTGGAATACCTTCTCTTGAGCTTCTCCCCAGCTGAAAATCCCACATTCTTCTTCACTACTGCCGTCAATGGTGAGGCAATGCTGCTGAAGTTGGGCACGAATCTTCTGTAGAAGCTGGCCAGGCCGTGGAAGCTTCTCACTTGGCTGATGTTGCTCGGTGTTGGCCATTATTGTATGGCTCTAATCTTTTCCTCATCAACCTGTAAGCCATGTGAACTTACAACAAAGCCTAAGAAAACAAGCTTTTCAGTACAAAAGGTGCACTTCTTGAGATTGGCATAAAGCTCTTCTTGTCGAAGGGTTTTAAGCACCATCTCAAGATGTGTAAGGTGTTCCCGTAGGCACTTACTGTAAACAAGTATGTCATCAAAATATACTACTACAAACTTACTGATGTACGTCATAAGAACTTGGTTCATAAGGCGCATGAAGGTGCTTGGGGCATTAGTCAAGCAAAATGGCATGACTGTCCACTCTTAGACCCCTTGCTTTGTCTTGAAAGCAGTCTTCCACTCATCACCCTCTTTCATTCTGACCTGGTGGTATCCACTCTTGAGGTCTATCTTGGAGAAGACTGTGGCTCCAATCAGTTCATCTTGCATGTTGTCCAGTCGTGGTATAGGATGCCGGTACTTGACTGTGACGTTGTTGATCGCTCAGCAGTCTACGCACATTCGCCAAGTCCAATCCTTCTTGGGGACTAGCAGCACTGGCACGGCACATGGACTGAGGCTCTCTCGAACATAGCCTTTCCCCAAGAGCTCCTTAACCTGCTTCTCAAGCTCTTTGTCCTCCTCTGGACTCATCCGGTAGGCTGGCTGATGAGGTCATCGGCACAACCCCTGGCCAACTTCCCGGCCCGGCCGGCCCAAGGAACACAAAGGCAGCCAAATACGCGCAAAAGGATACATGGGTGTATCTTAATGAATCCAAGCTTAACCAAGAAGCGTCCAGAAAAGACCAAACATAGCCTATAATCCTGACTCACAGAGGACACGCGGCGACATGGAGCTCACCCCAAACAATGCCAGATCAAGTCATGCACCATACATCAAATTGGAGTTTTTGAAACTTGCCATATCTGGAACTTTCCTTATATGAAAGTCGCCAAACGTTTCTTTGGAAACCAGGAGACTTTTTGTACTTCTAGGAGCCACCTTAAGCACTTCTAGAAGCTCAAACACGCCTTGGACCAGGCGGGTCCATCCGTGACTTCAAATGAACCGATTGGAGCCGTTTATGGCAAGTGAGATGGCCAACTGGTTTAATCACTTGCAAACCAAAACATGGCGTTCAGGAGATATTATTAAGGCCTTAAGGAAGCCCAAAATAAACCTACCATGCACCAGCCACCAGAGGATCAGGCGAATCCCTTTCCTCCAAGACTTGCCATATATGGACCAAAGTGCACTTAATGTGTTCAGATTGCAATATCTCTATTCCTTGCAACTTGGGCACGTATTGAAGACTTTCCAAAGCATCCAGGATGTACCTAGACACATTACATTCGCCCCAAAGCTCTCAAGATACAAGCATATACACTTTCCTTGTTGGCCAAACTAGACACTAATGGCCAACAGCCATATATTTTAAATGTATGATTTCCTTTTCTCCTTTTTTAGGTTTAGGACCATTGCTAGGAGCCCTATATAAGCTCAGCACGACCTCATTGTAAAGATAGACCACCATTGAAATTAAATTTGAATACAAAGTATTTTCTTCAAAGCCTTTTCTTTGAGTCTTGTTCTTGTTCTTTAGAAATAAAGTGTGTGATTCACTTCCTTTCTATTGAAGCCACTGCCAGGTTAGTTTGAGATATTCAAACTCCCTTGGTTCACCTCTGATCGTGTGATTCAATCAAAACCCCCCTCCTTTTAGTTCCCTTGCCCGCTTAAGACAAGAGAGATTCTCGGTCTTGCGAGTCACGGCCGTACCACTTGTGAGATTGATATTCAATAGTGGAGACGACGTGGATGACACCGCCGGTCCAATTGGTGATGCAGCCGGCTCAGGAATCAACTTGGCCGGCTCATAAGGCATTCCGGCCAGTACCTCGCACAGTCCAGCCGGTACAGCCGATCCAGCCGAGTACACAGGCATTTCAACATCCACACAAGGAGACTCGGACCATATAAGCTACCAGCTTCAGGAGATGCATCTAGAGGAAGTCTCTACACCAGTGGTGCCACCAGGAGCAATGACAAGGAGCAGATCAAGGGCACTCTTCCCCAAATTCAGGTTATGGGTCAACAATCTCCTAGAGGATGATCGACAAAGGACATTGGGCCAGAAGTGCAAAGAAGAGTCCAAAGGCTTCACAACAATGCAAGGGACTTCAGAGACTTGGGCTTTAGTGGCAAGAGATGTCAGGGCCCAAAGATTCCAAACCCTACTCCAGGTCGAAGACTAGGAGCAAGGCGCATGCATGCCACAAGGTTGGCCATGATACAAGCCTCGATTCAATGCTTGGATGCGTGTGGGCTGTTTGGAGAAGATTAGGTGAGGAACTCAACCTTAGGCTTCTGGATGGGGGTTTTCTGGTTGGTAAAAGATGGAAGGGTGAAGTGAACCACACGAGGGGTGATGAACCTCGTGATAAATCACAAACTTAGAGCTAGGAGGGCTGGTCTCAACTAGGTGTTAAGCGCACAAGTCTCTTGAGAGAATAACTTGTTGAAAGAAAATTCGATCTTTATTAATTATCAAAAAGGTTGTTGAACTACAATGCTGGAAGGAGCCTTATTAATATGCTCGACAGCTTGACCTTCTAGGGTCGACTCAAGAAAGAAAATGAAAATTTACAAAAGTGCACAAATAGAAAACGTACAAAAGTGCATAACCGAAAAAGGACCTATTCCTAAAATGTCTTTGACCAAAAAAATGTAAATAATATAAATCCTACCCTGCAAAACAGAAAGAGGAAAATATCCAAATTGAAAACTTACCTTTCTTACCTCACGGCTAAGAAATGGAAGGTGGCCATCCTTGTGGCATGCACGCGCCTTGCTCCTAGTCTTTGACTTGGAGTAGGGTTAGGAATCTTTGAGCCCTGACCTCTGTTGCCACTAAAGCCCAAGTCTCTGAAGCCCATTGCCAATTTGAGAAGTGTTTGGACTCTTCTTTGCACTTCTGGCCCACTGTCCTTTGTCGATCATCCTCAAAGAGCTTGTCGACCCATAAGCTGAATTTGTGGAAGAGTGCTCTTGATCTGCTCCTTGTCATTGCTCCTGGTTACACCACTGGTGTAGAGACTTCCTCTAGATGCATGTCCTTAAGGTGGTAGCTTATCTGGTCCGAATCTCCTTGTGTAGATGTTGAAATGCCCGTGTACTCGGCTGGATCGGCTGGACTGTGCCAGGTGCTGGCCGGAATGTCTTCTGGGCAGGCCAAATTGATCCCGGATCTGGCGGCATCGCCAATGGGACCGGCGGTGTCATCCACGTCGCCTCCAGTTGGGCTGGAGGTTTGGGCCTCTCCGCCAGCAATGTTGATCGGTCCGGTCCTGTTGGTCGAAGGTCCGGCGGTACCGCTTGGGCCGGTGGACGTGCCAAATGGCCCGGCTGTCTCGGGCAAGCTCCCTGGTCGGCCAGTCTTGTCTCTTGGCCGGCCATACGACCTGATTTCCCCATCAGGCCACCTTCCATTTCTTGGCCGTGAGGTAAGAAAGGTAAGTTTTCAAATTGGATATTTGCCTCTTTCTGTTTTGCAAGGTAGGATTTAGATTATTTACAATTTTGAATCAAAGACATTTGAGAAATAGGTCCTTTTTCGGTTATGCACTTTTGTAAGTTTTCCATTTGTGCACTTTTGTAAACTTTCCATTTCTTTTCTTGAGTCGACCCTAGAAGGTCTTGCTGTCGAGCATATTAATAAGGCTCCTTCCAGCATTGTAGTTCGACAACCTTTTTGATAATTAATAAAGATCGAATTTTCTTTCAACAAGCTATTCTCTCAAGAGACTTGTGCGCTTAAAACCTAGTTGAGACAAGCCCTCCTAGTTCTAAGTTTGTGATTTATCACGAGGTTCATCACCCTTCGTGTGGTTCACTTCACACCTCCATCCAATACCAATCAGAAAACCCCTTTCCAGAAGCTTAAGGTCAAGTTTCTCACCTAATCTTCTCCACACAGTCCACACACATATAAGCCTTGAATCGAGGCTTGTATCACAGCTTGTATCTGATGTCCTCATCATTAACCTTATTCTCTTGAGTGTATTCCATACAGTCAAAGACTATTTCTATCTTCTCATCCTATTCTAGGTATTCGTCAGAGTCATTGGTTCCACTGAAAAACGCCAGCTAAAGGGTCACAAGAGTTAGGTTGGTTACTCCTAGGCATCCGGTCTTCTTGTGGCCTTCTTCTCTTAGATTGGTGTGACCTAGATGAGTGACTGTAATACTTCTCAGTATCAGAAGGTGGTTTGGTGTCTCCTCAGTCGGTAATTGATGGATCTTTCTATCTCATCCTTCATTGTTGCCGTACTTTCATTCATCATGGCTTTAAAGGAATTGAGAAGTTGTTTGTTGGAGTTTGAGGATTCCTCTCCATTGTTTGTTCCTACCATTGTACCTGAAAAATTCAGACCAATAAACAGGTAAAATACTTAAAGGAGAACAGAAACAAGGACAAAAAAATCGCAAAAGACAAAGACACAGAGAGAAAAAAGCAAACCCTAAGTAGAACGGTCTCTAGACCTATGAGATCCAATTTGGTAAATGATGAGTCTAATAACCTTTAATCCATTTTCAAATTTACACTTGAATTTCCTAAATCTATTAAGTCTTAAGAACAATTTTTTATCATGTTGCAGCTCCAAAATATTCAATTAATTCACAAAATCAAGAAAGAACTCAGTTAGTGCTTCCGAGAACTCTAATGATGCCAACTGATATTCGATTGATTCTATCATCTACCAACAAGTTCCTGAAGGTTTTTTTTATTGATTTTCAAGTTCGTTAGAGTTCTAAGATCAATTTCTAACAGGAAACAAACCCAGAAACATTCAAAACAAACCCCAAAAAGGAAGGTGAAAGGTCACCAAAAGTTCTTACGAAAAGATGAAATGTTTCGAATAGGTTTTGATAGATACAACCTGATTTGTAGTGTGTGCTGATACCATTTGATGTGATGCTGGTAAGGATCAAGTACCTGAATGTCTTCAAGAGGTTTTGCAAATAATAGTAAACCGAATGTGGATGCAGAAGTGAAGAAGATGGTGAATCCGTGAGCTTGAAGATAAATGGTCTCGAGAACTTGTGTTGAATGAGTGATACTTCTAAAGGATGGTGGAAGATCCTTAGACTATCAGCTTTCTCTGTGTTCATGATGAATACCAGACACGTTTTGAAAGACCTGGAATGAAGTGAAACTTCCAAGGGATATGAACAACCCTTAGACTTTCGGCTCTTGAGAAGAATTGAATGATGATCCAAATTCCTTAATCAAAGAGGTGATCACACGAGATTAAAAAGAAGTTTTTTTATATTAAAATAGACAAAGACTCCTAGGAAACCACCAAGGCATTTAAGAGAAACTAGAAAATTACAAAAACAACAAATAATGAATACTAAGAAGTAAATAACAGCTTGACTGATCCTTCCTCTTCATTTGCATGAATAATAGGGTAGAATGGGCCTTGGTTCATCAAGAGGATGTGGTAAAGTATCTTGGGCTTGCCTAATTGAAAACCTCTCTTAGAAAACCCAATGGGTCAAAACTAAGAGGAGGAAAAAAGAGTACAATCAAAGATACCACTCTTGATGAGGTTTAGGTGGCTTGAATCACAACCATAATGGTTGGATTAGCAGAAAATAAACTGGCCTAAATGGTGTTCAGAAGGTGTTGTAGTGTTGCCTTGAGTTTGGTTTGATTGGACCATTGGAGATTTGCAAGGCTTCATCTTCAGCATCCATTGGTTCTAGCTGTTCCTTGGCTTCCTCATTGGCTTCTTCTTGCTCAGGTTCAAGTTGTTCCTTTAGTTCAGGTTCTTTGGTAGCCATGCTCACATCAATTTATAAGCCTTTACTCAAGGAGCACCCATGATCAGTTTAGAATGTAATTTTAACTGGCCGATCAGGTTGACAGGTACACATTAAATCGTCCGTAAATTCTTATTTAGAGTTCAGAATGACGTGAATCCAATGCCCACGTTAAACTAGTTCAATTTTCTATATTGTGACAACATTTGAGACTGAAATAGCTAACACAAAGCCTAACTTCACATGCATGAACTAAATCTTCCATAAATTTTAATTTAGAATTCCGACTGGAACGAATCCAATGCCCACGTTAAGCTAGCTGGATTTTCTATACTGTAACAACATTTGAGTTTGAAAGAACTACCACAAAGCGTTCAAGTAATCCAATCTGTCATGAACTACGTGATTCCATGCATTATGCTTCATTTATAAGCTTTTCCTCAATGAGCACTAATGATCAGTTTAGAATGGTCACTTTAACTGGACAATTAACTTGACAAGTCCGCACTAAATTCTCCAAAACTTTTGATTAGAGTGTAGAATGACACGAATCCCACACCAACGTTAAGCTAGCTCAATTTTCAATATTGTGACAACATTTGAGACTGAAAGGGCTATGACAAAACCTCTAAGTAATCCAATGTATCTAGAACTGCTTGATGCCATGCATTATGCTTCATATATACGTCTTTACTCAAGGAGCACCAATGATCAGTTTAGAATGATCATTTTAACTGGCCGATCAACTTCACATGTCCGCTCTAAATCGTCCGTAACTTTTGATTTAGAATTCCGAATGAAACCAATCCACCGCCCACGTAAAGCTAGCTCAATTTTCTATATTTTGACAAAACTTAAGACCGAAATATCTGCAAGAAAGCCTCTAACCAATCTAATCTATTCCAAATTGTGTGATGCCATTCATTAATCTTCATTTATAAACCTTTTCTCAATGAGCACCAGTGATCGGTTTAGAATGTTCAATTTAACTAGTCGATAAACTTGACATGTACGCACTAATCGTCCATAAATTTTGTTTTAGGGTTCAAAATGACACAAATCCAATGCCCACGTTAAGCTAGCTAAATTTTTTATAATGTGACAAAATTTAATACCTAAATAGCTACGACAAAGCCTCCAAGAAATCCTATTTATCCCAAACTGAGTTATGCCATGCATTATGCTTCATTTATAAGCTTTTACTCAAGTAGCACCAATGATCGGTTTAGATGGTTCATTTTAACTAACTGAACAACTTTACATGTACTCACTAAATCGTCCATAATTTTTTATTTAGAGTTCAGAATGACACGAGTCCAACCCCCACGTTAAGCTATCTCAATTTTCTATATTGTGAGAACATTTGAGACTAAAAGCACTACACAAAGCCTTCAAGTAATCCAATCTATCATAAATTGCGCGATCCCATGCATTATGCTTCTTTTATAAGCCTTTACTCAAGGAGTACTAATGATTATTTTAGAATGATCAGTTTATTATGGTCACTTTAACTGGCCGATCAATTTGACAAGTCCGCACTAAATCATCCGAAACTATTGATTTAGAGTTTAGAATGACACGAATCCAACGCTTACATTAAGCTATCTCAATTTTCTATGTTGTGAAAAAATTAAGACCGAATTAGCTACGACAAAACCTCCAAAAAATCGAATCTATCACAAAGTGTGCGACGCCATGCATTGTGCTTCAATCATAAACCATTGCTCAATGAGCACCAATGATCATTTTAACTGGCCAATCAACTTGACATGTCCGCACTAAATCTTTTTTAACTTTTGATTAAGAGTTCAGTATGATAGCAATCCAACACCCACGTTAAGCTAGCTAAATTTTTAATATTGTGACAATATTTGTGACTGAAAGAACTACCAAAAAGGCTTCAAGTAATAACTCTATAATAAACTGCGTGATGCCATGCAGTATGTTTCATTTATAAGCTTTCACTCAAGGAGCACTAATGATCAGTTTAGAATGATCTGTTTATAATGGTCACTTTAACTGTCCGATCAACGTGACATATCCGAACTAAATCGTCAGTAATGTTTGATTTAGAGTTTAGAATGTCACGAATCAACCGCCCATGTTAAGCAAGCTCAATTTTCTATATTTTGACAAAATTTCAGACCCAAATAGCTACGACAAAGCCTCCACTTAATCCCACCTATCCCGATCTGCGTTAATCCATGCATTATGCTTCATTTGTAAACCATTTCTCAATTAGCACCAATAATTAGTTTAGAATGATGATTTTAACTAGCTGATCAACTTGACATGTCCGTACTAACTCCTCTTTAACATTCGATTTAGTACTCAAAATGACATGAATCCAACGCCCATGTTAATCTAACTCAATTTTCAACATTGTGACAACATTTGAGACTGAAAGAGCTACAGAAAAGTCTCCATGTAATCTAGTGTATCCCAAATTGCGTGATACCATGCATTACGCTTCATTTGCTTAATGAGCACCAATCATTAGTTTAAGATGATCTTTTTAACTAACTCATTAACTTGACATATCTGTGTGATGTCATGCATTATGCTTCATTTATAAGCCATTATGCAAGGAGCACCACAGATCAGTTTAGAATGATCGTTTTATCTGTAACTTTTGATTTAGAGTTAAGAATGACACGAATCCAACACCCACGTTAAGCTAGCTCAATTTTCAATAGTGTGAGAAAATTTAAGACCGAAATAGCTACAACAAAGCCTCCAAGTAATCATATCTATCCCAAACTGCGTGATTCCATGCATTATGGTTCATTTGTAAACCGTTCCTCAATGAGCACCAATGATTAGTTTAGAATGATCATTTTAACTAACTGATCTACTTTACATGTCCGCAGAAAATTGTCTTTAGCATTTGATTTAGAGCTCAAAATAACATGAATCCAACGCCTACATTAATCTAGCTGAATTTTCAATATTGGGACAAGATTTGAGACTAAAAGAGCTACGACAAAGCCTCCAAATAATCCAATGTATCCCAAACTGCGTGATGCCATGCATTATGCTTCATTTATAAGCATTTACTCAAGGAGCACCAATGATCAATTAAGAATTATAATTTTAATTGGCCGATCAACTTGACATGTACGCACTAAAATCGTCCATAACATTTTATTCAGGGTTTAGAATGACACGAACCCAACGCCCATGTTAATCTAGCTCAATTTTCAGTATTGTGACAACATTTGAGACTGAAAGAGCTTCGACAAAACCTCCAAGTAATCTAATGTATCCCAAACTGTGTGATGTCATGCATTATGCTTCATTTATAAGCCATTACTCAAGCAGCACCAATGATCAGTTTAGGATGATAATTTTAACTGGCCAATCAACTTTACATGTCCGCACTAAATCGTCCGTAACTTTTATTTAGAGTTCAGAATGACACGAATCAATCACCCACGTTAAGCTAGCTCAATTTTCTATAGTGTGACAACATTTGTGACTGAAAGAACTACCAAAAAGGCTTCAAGTAATCAATCTATCCTAAACTACGTGATGCAAGGCATTATGCTTTAATTATAACCTTTTACTCATTGGAGCTCCATTTTTGCATATTTTGACAACATTTGAGATTGAAAGAGCTATGATAAAGCCTCCGAGTAATCCAATGTATCCAAAACAGTGTGATGCCATGCTTTATGCTTCATTTATAACCCTTTACTCAAGGGGCACCAATGATGAGTTTAGAATGATCATTTTAACTAGCTGATAAACTTTACATGTTCGCACTCAATCGTTAGTAACTTTTGATTTAGAGTTCAAAATGACACGAATCAAATGCCCACGTTAAACCAGTTCAGTTTTCTATATTGTGACAAAATTTAAGACCAAAGTAGCAATGACAAAGCCTCCAAGTAATCCAATCTATTCTAAACTACGTGATGCCATGCATAATGTTTCATTTATAAGCCTTTGCTCAAGGAGCACCAATGATCTGCTTAGAATGATCATTTTAAGTAGCTGATCAACTTAATATATCTGTACTAAATCGGCTTAAACATTTGATTTAGAACACAAAATAACATGAATCCAACGTCCACGTTAAGGTAGCTAAATTTTCCATACTGTGTCAAAATTTGAGACTAAGCTACATAAATGTCGTCAAATAATACAATGTATCCCAAGCCCCGTGATGCACAGTATTATGCTTCATTTATAACCTTTTACTCATGGAGCACTAATGGTCAGTTCAAAATGATCATTTTAACTGCCCTATCAACTTCACATGTCCAGACGAAATTGTTCATAACTTTTTATTTAGAGTTCAGAATGACACGAATCCGATACCCACGTTAAGCTAGCTCAATTTTCTACATTGCAACAACATTTGAGGCGGAAAGAAGTACGACAAAACATTTGAGTAATCCACTGTATCCAAAACTGTGTGTTTTTATGCATTATGCCTTATTTATAACCCTTTACTCAAGGGGCACCAATGATCAGTTTAGAATGATCATTTTAACTGGCCGATCAATTTTACATGTCGGTAGTAAATCGTCCATAAGTTTTGATTTAGAGTTCAAAATGATACAAATCAAACGCCCACGTTAAGCTAGCTCAATATCATATATTGTGAGAAAATTTAATACCGAAATAGCGATGACAAAGCCTCCAAGTAATCCAATCTGTCCCAAACTACGTGATGCAAGACATTATGCTTTATTTATAACCTTTTACTCATTGGAGCACCAATGATCAGTTTAAAATGATCATTTTAATTGCCCGATCAACTTCCCATGTCAAAAATAAATTGTCAGTAAATTTTCATTTAGAGTTCTGAATGACACGAATCCAATGCCCACGTTAAGCTAGCTCCATTTTTGTATATTTTAACAGCATTTGAGATTGAAAGAGCTACGATAAAGCCTCCGAGTAATGCAATGTATCCAAAACAGTGTGATGCCATGCTTTATGCTTCACTTATAACCCTTTACTCAAGAGGCACCAATGATCAGTTTACAATGATCATTTAAACTGGCTGATCAACTTCACATGTACGCACTAAATTGTCAATAAGTTTTGATTTAGAGCTCAAAATGACACGAATCATACGTCAACGTTAAACCAGTTCAATTTTCTATATTTTGACAAAACATTTAAGACCAAAATAGCAATGACAATGCCTCCAAGTAATCTAATCTATTCTAAGCTGCGTGATGCCATGCATAATGTTTCATTTATAAGCCTTTGCTCAAGGAGCACCAATGATCTGCTTAGAATAATCATTTTAAGTAGCTGATCAACTTAACATGTCTGTACTAAATCGGCTTTAACATTTGACTTAGAGCACAAAATAACATGAATCCAACGCCAACGTTAAGGTAGCTCAATTTTCCATACTGCGACAACATTTGAGACTAAGCTATGTAAAATTCTTCAAATAATCCAATGTATCCCAAGCCCCGTGATGCAAGGTATTATGCTTCATTTATAACCTTATACTCATGGAGCGCTAATGGTCAGTTCAAAATGATCATTTTAACTGCCCTATCAACTTCACATGTCCACATCAAATTGTCCATAATTTTTTGTATAGAGTTCAGAATGACACGAATCCGATGCCCACGTTAAGCTAGCTCAATTTTCTATATTGCAACAACATTTGAGGTGGAAAGAGCTACGACAAAACATCTGAGTAATCCACTGTATCCAAAACTGTTTGATGTCATGCATTATGCTTTATTTATAACCCTTTACTCAAGGGACACCAATGATCAGTTTAGAATGATCATTTTAACTGGCCGATCAATTTTACATGTCGGTAGTAAATCGTCCATAACTTTTGATTTAGAGTTCAAAATGATACAAATCAAACGCCCACGTTAAGCTAGCTCAATATCATATATTGTGAGAAAATTTAATACCGAAATAGCGATGACAAAGCCTCCAAGTAATCCAATCTATCCTTACCTACGTAATGCAAGACATTATGCTTTATTATAACATTTTACTCATTGGAGCTCCAATGATCAGTTTAAAATGATCATTTTAACTGCCCGATCAACTTCCCGATCAACTTCCCATGTCAACAATAAATTGTCAGTAACATTTTATTTAGAGTTCCGAATGACACGAATTCAATGCCCATGTTAAGCTAGCTCCATTTTGTATATTTTGACAACATTTGATATTGAAAGAGCTACGATAAAGCCTCCGAGTAATGCAATGTATCCAAAACAGTGTGATGCCATGCTTTATGCTTCACTTATAACCCTTTACTCAAGAGGCACCAATGATCAGTTTAGAATGATCATTTTAACTGGCTGATCAACTTTACATGTACGCACTAAATCGTCAGTAACTTTTGATTTAGAGCTCAAAATGACATGAATCAAACACCCACGTTAAACCAGTTCAATTTTCTATATTGTGACAAAATTTAAGACCAAAATAGCAATGACAATGCCTCCAAGTAATCCGATCTATTCTAAACTGCGTGATGCCATGCATAATGTTTCATTTATAAGCCTTTTCTCAAGGAGCACCAATGATCTGCTTAGAATAATCATTTTAAGTAGCTGATCAACTTAACATGTCTGTACTAAATCGGCTTTAACATTTGATTTAGAACACAAAATAACATGAATCCAACGCCAACGTTAAGGTAGCTCAATTTTCCATACTGTAACAACATTTGAGACTAAGCTACGTAAAAGTCTTCAAATAATCCAATGTATCCCAAGCCCCGTGATGCAAGGTATCATGCTTCATTTATAACCTTTTACTCATGGAGCGCTAATGGTCAGTTCAAAATGATCATTTTAACTGCCCTATCAATTTCACATGTCTACACAAAATTGTCCATAATTTTTTATATAGAGTTCAGAATGACTCGAATCCGATGCCCAAGTTAAGCTAGCTCAATTTTCTACATTGCAACAACATTTGAGGTGGAAAGAGCTACGACAAAACATCTGAGTAATCCACTGTATCCAAAACTGTGTGATGTCATGCAGTATGCTTTATTATAACCCTTTACTCAAGGGACACCAATGATCTGTTTAGAGTGATCATTTTAACTGGCCGGTCAATTTTACATGTCGGCAATAAATCGTCCGTAACTTTTTATTTAGAGTTCAAAATGATACGAATCAAACACCCAAGTTAAGCTAGCTCAATATTATATATTGTGAGAAAATGTAATACCGAAATAGCTATGACAAAGGCTCCAACTAATCAAATCTATCCTAAACTACGTGATGCAAGGCATTATGCTTTATTTATAACCTTTTACGCATTGGAGCACCAATGATCAGTTTAAAATAATCATTTCAACTGCCCGATCAACTTCACATGTCAACAATAAATTGTCATTAACTTTTTATTTAGAGTTTTGAATGACACGAATCCAATGCCCACGTTAAGCTAGCTCCATTTTTGTATATTTTGACAACATTTGAGATTGAAAGAGCTATGATAAAGCCTCCGAGTAATCCAATGTATCCAAAACAGTGTGATGCCATGCTTTATGCTTCACTTATAACCCTTTACTCAAGAGCCACCAATGATCAGTTTAGAATGATTATTTTAACTAATCGATAAACTTGACATGTTCGCGCTAAATCGTCTGTAACTTTTTACTTAGAGTTGAAATGACCCGAATCCAATGACCACGTTAAGCTAGCTCAATTTCCTATATTGTTACAAAATTTAAGACCGAAATAGCTACGACAAGGCTTCCAAGTAATCCAATCTATCTCAAACTGCGTGATGCCATGCATTATGTTTCATTTATAAGCCTTGAGTCAAGGAGCACTAATGATCAGTTTAGAATGATCATTTAACTAGCTGATGATGTTGACATGTCCAGAGTTAATAGTCTTTAACTTTTGATTTAAAGCTCAAAATGACATGAGTCGAACGCCCACGTTAAACTAGCTAAATTTTCCATACTGTGACAACTTTTGATTCTGTAAGAGGTACTACAAAGCCTTCAAGTAATCCAATGAATCGCAAACTATGTGATGCCATGCATTATGCTCAGTTTATAATCAGTTTATAATTATCGGTTTAAGTGAACTATCAACTTGACATGTCCGCACTAAATTGTTCGTAACAGTTGATTTCAAGTTCAGAATGACACGAATCCAATAGCCACATTAACATAGCTCAGCTTTCTATGTTGTGACAAAATTTAACACCAAAATACCTACGAAAAAGCCTCCAAGTAATTCAATATACCCCAAACTGTGTGATACCTTGCATTATACTTCAATTATAAGCCTTTACTCAAGGAGCACCAATGATCAGTTTAAAATGATCATCTTTACTAGCTAATGAACTTGACATGTATGCATTAAACCGTCTTTAACTTTTTGATTTATAGCTGAAAATGACATGAGTCCAACGCCCACGCTAAGATAGCTCAATTTTCCATTGCGACAACATATGAAGCTGAAAGAGCTACAACAAGGCTTCCAAGTATTCCAATGTATCCCAAACAACGTTATGCCATGCAATATGCTTCATTTATAAGCCTTTACTCAAGGAGCACCAGTGATCAGTTTAGAATGATCATTTTAACTAGCGGATCAACTTAACATGTCCGCACTAAATCGTCTGTAACTTTGTATTTAGAATTAAAATTTACATGAATCCAACACCCACGTTAAGGTAGCTCAATTTTCTAAATTGTGACAAAATTTAAGACCGAAATAACTATGGCAAAGCCAGCAAGTAATCAAATCTATCCCAAAATGCGTGATGCCATGCATTATGGTTCATTTTTAAGCCTTTAGTCTAGTAGCACCAATGATCAGTTTAGATGATCATTTTAACTAGCTCATCAACTTGACATGACCGCACAAAATCGGCCGTAGTTTTTGATCTAGAGTTCAGAATGACACAAATCCAACGCCCACATTAAACTAGCTCAATTTTCTATATTGTAACAACATTTAAGATTGAAAGAGCTACGACAAGGCCTCCAAGTAATCCAATGTATCCCAAACTGCGTGATGTCATGCATTATGCTTCATTTATAGGTCTTTACACAAAGAGCACCAATGATCAGTTTAGAATGATCATTTTAATTGGACGATCAAGTTGACACGTCAGCACTAAATCATCTGTAACTTTTGATTTAGAGTTCCGAATGATACGAATCCAACGTCCACGTTAAAATAGCTCAAGTTTCTATATTGTGAGAACATTTGAGACTGACAGGGCTACGACAAAGCCTCCAATTAAACTAATGTATCCCAAACTGCGTGGTGCCATGCATTATGCTTCATTTTTAAGCTTCTACTCAAGGAGGACCAATGATCAATTTAGAATGATCATTTAAACATGTCGACAAACTTAACATGTCCACACTAAATTGTCCTTAACTTTTTACTTAGAGTTGAAAATGACACAAATCCAACGACGACGTTAAGCTAGCTCCATTTTTTATATTGCGAAAAAATTGAAGACCAAAATAGCTACGACAAAGTCTCTAAGTAATCCAATGTGTATTAAACTACGTGATGCCATGCATTATGCTTTATTTATAAGCCTTTACTTAAGGAGCACCAATGATTATTTTAGAATGATCATTTTAACTGGCTGATCAACTTGACATGTACGCAGTAAATCTTCTGTAACTTGTTATTTAGAGTTCAAAATGACCTGAATTCAACGCCCAAGTTAACCTAGCTTAATTTTTATATTGTGAGAAAATTTAAGACCGAAATAGTTACGGCAAAGCCTCCATGTAATCCAATCTATCCCAAACTGGGTGAGGCCATGCATTATACTTTATTTATAAGCCTTTAGTCAAGGAGCACGAATGATCAATTTAGAATGATCATTTTAACTAGTTGATCAACTTGACATGTCCGCAAAAATCATCTGTAACTGTTGATTTAGAGTTCAGAATTACACGAATCCAATTCCCACGTAAACTAGGTCAATTTTTTATATTTTGTGACAACATTTAAGACTGAAAGGGCTACGACAAAGCCGCCAAGTAAACCAATGTATCCCATACTGCGTGATGCCATGTATTATGTTTCATTTTTACGACTTTACTGAAAGAGCACCGACGATCAGTTTTCAATGATAATTTTAACTGGACGATCAACTTGATGCGTACGCACTAAATCGTATGTAACTTTTGATTTAGTGTTCAGAATGACACAAATCCAATGTCCATGTTACCTAGCTCAATTTTCTGTATTGTGACAACATTTGAGACTGAAAGGGCTACGAAAAAGCCTCCAAATAAACCAATGTATCCCAAACTGCATGATGCCATGCATTATGCTTCATTTATAAGCCTTTACTCAACGAGCACCAATGATCAATTTAGAATGATCATTTTAACTTGTCCACAAACTTGACATGTCCGCATAAAAATGTCCGTAAGTTATTATTTAGAGTTTAAAATGACACGAATCCACAACGACATCAACTTGACATGTCCGCACTAAATCGTCTTTAAATTTTGATAGAGCTGAAATGACATGGGTCCAATGCCCACGTTATGCTAGCTCAATTTTCCACATAGCGACAACATTTGAAACTAAAGGAGCTACTACAAAGCCTTTAAGTAATCCAATGTCTTCCAAACTACGTGATGCCATGCATTATCTTTCATTTTTAACCATTTCACTCAAAGACGATCAACTTGATATGTCCACACTAAATCGTCTGTAACTGTTGATTTAAAGTTCAAAACGACACGAATCTAACGCCCAGATTAAGCTAGCTCAATTTTTTTTTATTTTGACAATATTTGAGACTGAAAGAGCTAAGACAAAGCCTCTAAGTAATCCAATGTATCCCAAACTGCGTGATGCCACGCATTATACTTCATTA
Organism: Pugionium cornutum; assembly: GCA_018901935.1. Lineage (NCBI taxonomy): Eukaryota > Viridiplantae > Streptophyta > Magnoliopsida > Brassicales > Brassicaceae > Pugionium > Pugionium cornutum. The sequence continues at coordinate 17,820,344 of CM032156.1, forward strand.
ATAAGCATTTACTCAAGGATTACCAATGATCAGTTTAGAACAATCATTTTAACTGGATGATGAACTTGACATGTCCGCACTGAATCATCGGTATTGTTGATTTGGACCTCCAAATTACATGACTCCAATGCCCACGTTAAACTAGCTCAATTTTCCATATTGTGACAACATTTGAGACTGAAAGAGCTACGACAAAGCCTCCAAGTAATCCAACGTATCCCATACTTTGTGATGCCATGTATTATGCTTCATTTATAAGCCTTTACTCAAAGAGCACCAATGATTAGTTTAGAATGATCATTTAAACTAGCTGATCAACTTGACATGTCTGCACTAAATCGTCTTTAACTTTTGATTTAGAGCTCAAAATGACATGAGTCCCACACGCACGTTAAGCTAGCTCAATTTTCTATATTTTGACAACATTTGAGACTTGAAAACCCACAACAAAGCCTCCATGTAGTCCAATGTATCCAAACTGCATAATGCCATGCATTATGCTTCATTTAAAAGGCTTTACTCAAGGAGCCCCAATAACGAGTTTAGAATGATCATTTCAACTGTCGATCAAATTGACATGTCCACACTAAATCTTCCGTAACTGTTGATTCGGAGTTCAGAAGGAAACGAATCCAACGTCAACGTTAAGCTAGCTCAATTTCCTAAATTTTGACAACATTTCAGACTGAAAGAACTACGACAATCCCACCAAGTAATCAAATGTATCCCAAACTGCGTGATGCGATGCATTATACTTTATTTATAAGCCTTTATTCAATGAGCACCAATGATCACTTTAGAACGATCATTTTAACTAGCTGATCAACTTCACATGGTCCGCACGAAATCATCCTTAACTTTTGAATTATAGCACAAAATGACATGAGTCAAACACCCATGTTAAGTTAGCTCAATTTTTCATATTGTGATAACATTTCAAACTCAAAGAGCTACTACAAAGCCTCCAAGTAATCCAATGTGTTCCAAATTACGTGATGTCATGTATTATGCGTCATTTAGAAGCGTTTACTAAAAGAGCACCAGTTTAGAATGATCATTTTAACTGTACCATTAACTTGACATGTATACACTAAATCATCTGTAACTGTTGTTTTAGATTTCATAATGACACGAATGCAAAGTACATGTTAAGCTAGCTCAATTTTCTATAGTGTCACAAAATTTGAGACAGAAAGAGCTACAATAAAGCCTCCAAGTAATCCAATGTATTCCGAACAGCATGATGCCATGTGTTATGCTTCATTGATAAGCCTTTACTTAAGGAGCACCAATGATTAGTTTAGAATGATCATTTTAACTAGCTGATCAACTTGACAGGTCCATACGAAATTGTCTTTAACTTTTGATTTAGAGCTCCAAATGACATGAGTCCCATGCCCATATTAAGCTAGTTCAATTTTCTATATTGTGACAACATTTCAGACTTAAAAAGCTAAGACAAAGTCTCCAAGTAATACAATGTATCCCAAACTGCGTTATACCATGCATTATGATTCATTTATAAGCCTTTACTTAGGGAGCACCAATGACCAGTTTAGAATGATCAATAACTGCATGATCAACTTCACATGTCCGCACCAAATCGTTCGGAACTCTTTATTTAGAGTTCAAAATGACACGAATCCAATGCCAACGTTAAGCTTGCTCAACTTTCTATCAAACTTTAAGACCAAAATAGCTATGACAAAGACTCCAAGTTTTTCAATCTATCCCAAACTGTGTGATGCCATGCATTCCACATCATTTATAAGCCTTTAGTCAAGGAGCACAAATGATCAGTTCAGAATGATCATTTTAACTAGCTGATCAACTTGACATGTCCGCAAGAAATCGTGTTTAACTTTTGATTTAAAGCTCCAAATGACATGAGTCCAACGCCCAAGTTGAGCTAGCTCAATTTTCAATATTGGAACAACATTTGAAACTAAAATTGCTACTACATAGACTCCAAGTAATCGAATGTGTTCCAAACTGCGTGATGCCATGCATTACGTTTCATTTATGAGCCTTTACTCAAGGAGCACAAATGATAAGTTTACTATCATCATTCTAACTGGACGATCAACTTGACATGTCCACAATAAATCGTCTGTAACTGTTGATTTAAAGTTCGAACTGACACAAATCCAATGCCCACGTTAAGCTAGCTCAGTTTTCTATATTTTGACAAAATTTAAAATCAAAATAGCTACGACAAAGCCTCCAAGTAACTCAATATATCCCAAACGGTGTGATGTCATGTATTATGCTTCATTTATAAGCCATTACTCAAGGAGCACCAATGATCAGTTAGAAATGATCATTTTAACTCGACGATCAAGTTGACATGTCCACTCTAAATCGTCCGTAACTATTGATTTAGAGTGCAAAATGACACGAATCCAACGCCCACGTTAAGCTAGCTCAATTCTCTATATTTTGACAATATTTGAGACTGAAAGAGATACGACAAATCCTCCAAGTAATCCAATGTATCCAAAACTGCACGATGTCATAAATTATGCTTCATTTATAAGCCTTTACTCAAATGATCATTGGTTATTGACCAGTTCAAATGATCATTCTAAACTGATCATTGGTTCTCCTTGAGTAAAGCTTATAAACAAGGCATAATGCATGGCATCATGCAGTTTGGGATACATTGGATTACTTGGAGGCTTCGTCGTCGCTATTTCAGTCTCAAATGTTGTCACAATATTGAAATTTCAGCTACATTAACATGAGCATTAAATTCATGTCATTTTAAACTCTAAACAAATGTTAAAGACAATTTAGTATGGACATGTCTAGTTAATCAGCTACTTAAAATGATCATTTTACTCTGATCATTGGTGGCCATTGAGTAAAGGCATATAAATTAAGCGTAATGCATGGCCTCATGCAATTTGGGATAGATTGGATTACTTGGAGGATTTCTTGTGGCTATTTTGGTGTTAATTTTTTGGTCATAATATAGAATATTGAGCTAGCTTAACGTGGTCGTTTGATTCTTGTTATTCTCAAATCTAAATTGAAAGTTACAAACGATTAGTGCGGACATGTCGAGTTGATCGGCCAGTTAAAGTGATCATCCTAAACTGATCTTTAATGCTCTTTGAGTAAAGGCTTATAAATGAAACATATTGCATGACATCACGCAGCTCAGGATAGATTGGATTACTTGAAGGCTTTGTGGAAGCTCTTTCAGTCTCAAATGTTGTCACATTATAGAAACTTTAGTTAGCTTAACGTCGGCACTTGATTCGTGTCATTTTGAATTCTTACTCAAAAGTTACGGATGATTTAATGTGGACATATCAAGTTTATCTACTAGTTAAATTGATCATTCTAAACTGATCATTTGTGCTCCTTGAGTAAAGGCTTATAAATGAAGCAAAATAAATTGAATAAATTTTATGATTTTGTTGAATAAATTGAATTATATAAGATTGATAACTTGATTAGGAGTTGTACAAACTTCAATTAGTAAGTAAACAACAACATTTACCAAATTTACCAAATTTACATATCCTTTACCTAAAAAACTTAACAGATTTACTTAACATTATATCTCTTATATACAATTCAAATGTTTCTAAAATTTACATGAACACAAATATGATTTTGTGTATATTTGGCCACTTAGAATGGTTGGTACTTACTTAAAAATGCAAAAACAAGTTGTAAATGAGAAAAAAACAAAGGGAAAATGTGAATTTACCCTATGTATTCTCAAAGTGGTCGCTATTTTGTGACCAATTTGCGACTACGGTAGAAATTTTGATACTGTGGTGGCAAATCAGTCGCATATATGGGATTGATTCGCGACCACTTGTAATATTTGTGACCAATTTACCACCACATTCCCAATGTAGTGCCAATGTGTTGTCAAAGCAGTCACAATTAGTGTCGTAAAACCGATATTATATGGTTTTGTGAATATATGGAATTATATAAGGATCAAATGTCAAAAATACATAAAAAGTCAAATATATTAATTACATCTCTTTGTCCTTGTCATCATCTGAAGATGAAATATTACACCGAAATTCATCTTTTAGTTCAGCGTCTCCGACATTGAAATCAATTTCTTCGGTATGATTAACTCTATCGACCAAACGATCAACTTCTATCTCTTGAACAACCATTACCTCCTTATCATTTTATTATTGCAACACACCAATCTCGTATTTATTTTTGTATTTCCTCAAAATGTTATATTTAGGGCTAATTTTCATAACATTGAGCCATGTTTGTTTTGATGATGATTTGGTGTGCAGATAGGGAATATAACAAACTTGATATGCTTGAGAGGCTGATACATCATAATTAATGAAATATAAATTACTTATATATATATAACGAAATTAATTTATATAATTTTACGTACATAATACATACAAATTTACATATATTTATAGTTAATTATTTATGTACGTAACTAGAATAAATGGTTTGTATTTGTAGTATATCCTTGATGATAAGACATCAACGACGCCATTTTCGGACTTCCAAGTTCCTTTCGAAAGCATAGGATCGTACCACTCACATTTAAAAAGCGTGATCTTCAAATTTAGGAGACCGACATACTCAAGTTGAATGATATCTGTTAAAATCCCATATAAATCAGCTTCATCATATGCATCCGAGTAATTATCTCCCTTGACACAAATGCCGTAGTTTAATGTCTTTCTCCTATGTCTATGTTTCTTTGTGTGGAACATATAACCTCTTGTAAAATAGATCGGCCAAGTTGAAGATTTATTCATCGGCCCTTGCACTAATTCTTGATCTCATATCGGAAAAGCGAGTGGATTTGTGGAAGTGCATGCATTGCCCTATGATCATATATATATAAAAAGTTAATATTTCAAAATTAAAAAAATTAATACAATATACATGTCAATTAATTAAAAATACATAATCTCAAACCCATATGTGGAACTCTTCCTCTCTTTTCAATGAAATGTCATCTTCCAAGCGATATGGTTACGTACAACGAATGTGATATTCAAACATGCTACAAAATTAAATATGAAAAAGTAATATATATTTCTTGATTACAATGAAATTGTAATGTAATAAAATGCAACTGTTTTCATAGTATTTACCTCTCTAATGGCCGAAAATATTCTCAATCCCGCAAAACATATGCATGTGCATATTTGTATTCTTTTTTAGAGAGCCATATTTCTTTACATTTACAACTTGGACGACCCATGTGAGTAAATATATCCGGCACTCCGGGTTCCGGATATACAGGGACATCACCTTCATCGAATCTTGTAGATATGTGTATATATATATATATATTACACGATATTCAACAAGAAAATTTAATTATTTACCCTTCATAGTAAAATAATTAATTAATAAACAAAATAATTTATTGTACCTGTTTTTCGTGCGTATGTGGGCAGCAAAATAATGCTCCAAAAAGTAAGATATCTCATCATTCACATATGACTCAATAATCGATCCTGCAGCATATCGTTTGTTCTTCGCCTTGCTTTTCAGTTTTTTTCAAAAACCTTTCAAATTGATACATCCACCTATATTGCACAAGTCAACCCAGTTCAGCTTCGTGTGCTAGATGTATAGGTAGGTGCTCCACGACGTCGAAAAATGCAGGTGGAAAGATCTTCTCCAAATTGCACAAAATTATGACTATGTATTCCTTCAGAATTCGGACAAGGCTTTGTTGTAATGATTCTGAGCATAGATCACGAAAAACATCCTCCAATCCCTATATTACCATCTAGTATTCATTAGTACATGCAATTATTACTAATTTACATACTTATAATATAAAATATGTTTATTATGCAAAACCTCCAAGTAATCCAATAAAAATTACATGAATCCAACACCCACATTAAGCTAGCTCACCTTTCCATATTGTGACAACATTTCAAACTGAAAGAGCTACGACAAAGCCTCCAAGTGATCCAATATATCCCAAACTGCATGAGGCAATGCATTATGCTTCATTTATAAGCCTTTATAGAAGGAGCACCAATGATCAGTTTAGAATGATCATTTTAACTGGCCGATCAATTTCTCATTTTAGCACTAAATCGTCTGTAATTTTTGATTTAGAGTTAAGAATGGCACGAATCCAATGCCCACATTAAGTTAGCTCAATGTTCTATATTGTGACACAAATTAATACCAAAATAGCTCAATTTTCATCGTGGGCGACGGATTTAGATCTCAAAATGACCAGAATCCATCACATTAAGCTAGCTCATCTTAACTAGCTGCTCAACGTGACATGTCCACACAAAATTCTGTTTAACTTTTTCTTTAGAGCTCAAGATGACATGAATCCAACGCCCACATTAAGCTAGCTCAATTTTCCATATTGTGACAACATTTGAGACTTAAAGAGATAGACAAAGTTTCAAAGTAATGAAATCAATCCCAAACTGCGTGATGCCATTCATTATGCTTCGTTTATAAGCATTTAAGGAGCACCAATGATCAGTTTAGAATGATCATTTTAACTGGCGCATCAACTTGACATATACGCATTAAGTCGTCCATAACTTCTGATTTAGAGTTCAGAATGACACGAATCCAACGCCCACATTAAGCTAGCTCAATTTTCTATATTGTGACAACACTTAAGACTGAGAGAGCTAACACAAAGCCTTCAAGTAATCCAATGTATCCTAAACTGTATGATGCCATGCATTATGCTTCATTTACAAGGCTTTATTCAAGGAGCACTAATGATCAGCTTAAAATTATCATATTAGAATGATCACTTTAACTGGCCGATCAAATTGACATGTCTGCACTAAATCGTCCGTAACTTTTGATTTAGAGTCCAGTGTGACATGAATCCAACCTCCACGTTAAGCTAGCTCAATATTCTATATTGTGATAAATTTAATTATCTGCACTAAATCGTCCGCTTATATGTTGGTATACCTTCCACGAACATGTTTTTCATATTGCTGTGGCGTTGCCACCACTTTGTTACTGAAGAGCCAGTCCACCGTGGTTGCAAATTGGTCTCATATTTTACAACCAATATGCAACCAAAAAATTTGTGACTAATTAGCGACTGGATACTATGGTCCCAAATTAGTCGCATAGTAATTGTAAAATAGTTGTATTGCGACTGATTTGTGACTACTGTTTTAGTCTCATAATTGCGACTACGCCGTGACTACTACTCAGTAGTCACAAATTGGTCGCAAATCTTGGGCACATGTAGTCGCAAATTTTTCGACCACGTATGTGGTCACAAAATGCAGTGGCATCTTGGCAATTTTCTTGTAGTGTTAGAGTTTAGAATGACACGAATCCAATGCCCACGTTAAGCTATCTTAATTTACTATATTGTGCTGAAATTTAAGACCAAAATAGCTATGACAAAGCCTCCAAGTAATCCAATCTATCCTCACCTATGTGATGCCATGCATTATACTTCATTAATAAGCCTTTACTCAAGGAGCACAAATTATCAGTTTAGATGATAACTTTAACAGGCCGATCAATTTGACAAATCCACACAAAATCGTTCGTAACTTTTAATTTAGAGTTCAGAATTGCACGAATCTAAAGCCCACATTAAGATAGCTCAATATTTTATATTATAGCTCAAAATAGCTACGAAAAGTCTCCAAGTAACCTAATGTATCCCAAATTGGATTATGTCATGCATTATGCTTCATTTACACGCCTTTACTGAATGAGCAAAAATGATCAGTTTAAAATAATCATTTTAACTAGCTGGTTAACTTGACATGTCTGCACTAAATTGTCTTTTACAATTAATTTAGAGAAAAAAATAATATGAATCCAACGCCCACATTAATCTAGCTCAATTTTCAATATTGTGACAATATTTGAGGCTGAAAGAGCTACAATAAAGCCTCCAATTTCTCCAATGTATCACAAACTGCGTGATGCCATGCATTATGCTTTATTTTTAATCCTTTGCTCAATGACCACCAATGATCAGTTTAGAACAATCAATTTAACTAGCTGATAAACCCGACATGTTCACAATAAATCTGCCGTAACTTTTCATTTAGAGTTCAGAATGACATTATTCCAACGCCCACGTTAAGCTACCTCAATTATCTATATTATGATAAAATTTAAGACCAAAATCGCTATGACAAAGCCTCCAAGTAGTCCATTGTATCCCAAACTGCGTGATGCCACGCATTATGCTTCATTTATGAACCTTTAATAAAGGAGCACCAAAGGCCAGTTTAGAACTATAAATAAAACTGGTCGATCTACTTGACATGTACGCACTAACTCGTATGTAACTTTTGATCTAGAGTTCAGAATGACACGAAGCCACCACCCATGTTAAGCTACCTCAATATTCTATATTATCACAAAAAGAAAGACTGAAATAGCTATGAAAAAGCCTCCAAGTAATCCAATCTACTCCGAACTACGTGATGCCATGCATTATGCTTCATTTGTAATCCTTTGCTCAATGAGAACAATTGGTAAGTTTAGAACATTCAATTTAACTAGCCGATAAACTTCACATGTCCGCACTAAATCGTCTGTAGCTTTAGATTTAGAGTTCACAATGACATGAATAAAATGCCAACGTTAAGCTAGCTCAATTTTTTATATTGTGACAAAACTTAAGACCAAAATAGCTAAAAGAAAGCCTATAAGTAATCCAATGTATCCCAAACAGCGTGATTCCATGCATTATGCTTCATTTATAAGTCTTTACTAAAGGAACACCAATGATCAGTTTAGAATGATAATTTTAACTGGCCGATCAACTTGACATCTACGCACTAAATTGTTTGTAACTTTTGATTTAATGTTCAGAATTACAAGAATCCAACACCCACGCTAAGCTAGCTAAATTTTCTATATTGTGACAACATTTAAGACTAAAAGAGCTACCACAAGGACTTCAAGTATTCCAATCTATGATGCAATGCATTATCCTTCATTTATAAGCCCTTAAGGAGCACAAATGATCATTTGAAATGGTTGATCAGCAGGACATGTGCGCACTAAATCGTCTGTAACTTTTGATTTAGAGTTCAGAAAGAGACAAATCCAACGCCCGTGTTACGCTAGCTCAATTGTCTATATTGTGACAAAATTTAAGACCAAAATAGCTACGACAAAGCCTCTAAGTAATCCAATCTATCCCAAAATGTGTGATGCCATGCATTATAAACCTTTACTCAAAGAGCACCAATGGTCAGTTTATAATAATCATTTTAACTGGCCGATCAACTTGACATGTCCGCATTAAATCGTCTCTAACTTTTGATTAAGAGTTCATAATTACACTAATCCAACGCCCACATTAAGCTATTGTAAAAACATTTGAGACTGAAAAAGCTACGACAAAGCCTCCAAGTAATCCAATGTATCCCAAACTGCGTGATACCTTGCATTATGCTTCATTTATAAGCATTTACTCAAGGAGCACCAATGTTCATTTTAGAATGATAATTTTAACTGGACGATCAACTTGACATGTCCGCCTTAAATTGTCCGTAACTTTTGCCTTAGCATTCAAGATAACACAAATCTAACGCCCACGTTAAACTAGCTCAATTTTCTATATTGTGACAAAATTTAAGACCCAAATAAGTTACGAAAAAGCCTACAAGTAATCAACCTATCCCAAACTGTGTGATGTGATGCATTATGCTTCGTTTATAAGCCTTCACTCAAGGAGCACCAATGAGCAGTTTAAAATATCATTTAAACTAGCTGATCAACTTGAAATGTCTGCACTAAACCGTCTTTGCCTTATGATTTAGAGCTCAAAATAACATGAGTCGAACGCCCACATTAAGCAAGCTCAATATTCAATATTGTGTGATGCCATGAGACTGAAACAACAAGGAAAAAAACCTCCAAGTAATCCAATGTATCCCATACTGCGTGATGCCATGTATTGTGCTCCATTTATTACCCTTTAATCAAGGAGCGCCAATGATCAGTTTAGAATGATCATTTTAGATGGCCGATCAATTTGACATGTCCACACTAAATCGTTTGTATGTTTTGATTTAGAGTTAATAACGACACGAATCCAATGCCCATCTTAAGCTAGCTCAATTTTCAATATTGTGACATCATTTGAGTCTGAAAGAACTACAGCAAAGCCTTTAGGTAAACCTATGTATCCCAAACTCCGTGATGCCATGCATTATGCTTCTTTTATAACCCTTTACTGAACGAGCACCAATGATCAGTTTAAAATGAACATTTTAACTGGCTGATCAATTTGAGATGTCCGCACTAAATCGTCCGTAACTCCCTATTTAGAGTTCAACATGAGACGAATTCAACGCCCACGGTAAGCTAGCTTAATTTTCCAAACTGCCCAATGGCATGCATTATGTTTCATCTATAAACCTTTACTTAATGAGCACCAATGATCAGTTTAGAATGATCAATTTAACTAGCATATAAACTTGACATGTATGCACTAAACCTGTGTAACTTTTGATTTGGAGTTCAGAAAGACAAAAACCCAACGCCCACGTTAAGCTAGCTCAATTTTCTATATTGTGACAAAAGTTAAGACCGAAATAGCTATGACGAAGCCTCCATGTAATGCAATCAATCTCAAACTGTAAGATGCCATGCATTATGCTTCATTTGCAACCGTTTTCTACATGAGCACCAATGATAAGTTTAGAATGATCATTTTAACTAGCCGATCAACTTGTCATGTCCGCACTATATCGTCCGTAACTATGGATTTAGTGTCATAGTGACACGAATCCAACGCCCACATTAAGCTAGCTTAGTTTTCACTATTGTCACAAAATTTAAGACCGAAATAGCTAGGACAATGCCTCCATATAGTCCAATATATCCGAAACTGTGTGATGCCATACATTATGCTTCATTTGTAATCCTTTGCTCAAAGGGGACTAATGACAAGTTTAGAATGATCAATTTAACTAGCCGATAAACTTTACATGTCCGCAGTAATTTGTATGTATTGGAGTCCAGAATGACACAAATCCGATGCCCAAGTCAAGCTCGCTCAAATTTCTATATTGTGACGAAATTAAATACCAAAATAGCTATGGCAAAGGCTCCAAGTAATACAATCAATCCCAAACTGCGTGATACCATGGATTATAATTCATTTATACGCGTTTCCTCAATGAGCACCAATGATCAGTTTAGAATGATCGTTTTAACTAGCTGATTAACTTTACATGTTCGCACTAAATCATCTTTAACTTTGATTTAGAGCTCAAAATGATATAAATCCAACGCTCACATTAACCTAGCTCAGCTTTCCATATTGTGACAACATTAAGATTGAAAGAGCAATGACAAGTCCTCCAAGTAATCCAATCAATCCCGAACTTCGATATGCCTTGCATTATGCTCTATTTATAAGCCTTTACAGAAGGAGCACCAATGATCAGTTTAGAATAATCATTTTAACTGGCCAATCAACTTGATTTGTCCGCATTAAATCATCCTTAACTTATGATTTAGAGTTCATAATGACACGAATCCAATACCCACCTTATGCTAGCTCTATTTTCTATATTGTGACAAGATTTGAGACAGAAAGAGCTAGACAAATACATCCCAAAATACGTGATTCCATGCATTATGCCTCATTTATAAGCCTTTACTCAAGGAACACCAATGATCCGTTTAGAATAATCATTTAAACTGGCCGATCAACTTGACATGTCCGCACTAAATCATCCGTAACTTTTTATTTTTAGAATTCAAAATGATTCGAATCCAACATCCACTTTAAGATAGCTCAATTTTCTATATTGTGAAAAAATTTAAAATTGAAATACCTATGAAAAAGCCTCCAAGTAATCCAATATATCTCAAATTGCATGATGCTATGCATTATGCTTAATTTGTATGCCTTTACTCAATGAGCACTAATGATCAATTTAGAATGATCATATTAACTATGTGATCAACTTGACATGTCCGAACTAAATTGTCTTTGACTTTTGATTTAGAGCTCAAAATGACATGAGTCCAACGCCCAAGTTAAGTTCGCTTAATTTTCAATATTGTGACAACATTTGAGACTAAAAGAGCTACGAGAAAGCCTCCAAGTAATCCAATGTATCCCAAACTGCGTGATGGCTTGTATAATGCTTCAATTATAAGGCTTTAATTAGGGAGCACCAATGATCAGTTTAGAATGATCATTTTAACTGACCGATCAACTTCATATGTCCGCACTAAATCATCCATAACTTTTGATTTATAGTTCAAAAGGACACGAATTGAACACCCACGTTACGCTTGCTCAATTTTCTATATTGTGAAAAATTTATGATTGAAATAGCTATGCAAAGCCTCCTAGTAATCCAATCTATCCTAAACTACGTAATGCCATGCATTATGCTTATTTATGAGTCTTTACTCAGGGAGCACCAATGATCAGTTTAGAATGATCATTTTAACTAGCTCATGAACTTGACACGTCTGCACTAAATCATCTTTTACTTTTTATTTAGAGTTCAGGATGACATTAATCTAGCTCAATTTTTCATATTGTGAACATAATTGAGACTTAAAGAGCTAGACAAAGCATCAAACTAGTGCAATATATCCCAAACTGCATGATGCCATGCATTTTGCTTCATTTACAACCCTTAACTCAAGGAGCACAAATGACAACTTTAGAATGATCATTTTAACTTGCCGATCAACTTGACATGTCCGCACTAAATCATCCATAAATATTGATATAGAGGTCAGAGTGAAACGAATCCAATGCCCACATTAAGCTAACTCAATTTTCATATTGTGAAAATTTAAGACCAAAATAGCTATGACACTGCCTCCAAGTAATCTAATCTATCCAAAGCTCCGTGATGCTATGCAATATGCATCATTTATAAACCTTTACTCAAGGAGCACGAATGAGCAGTTTAGAATAATCATTTTAACTAGTTGATCAACTGGACATGTCCGCACTAAATCATCCGTAATTTACAGTTCAAAATAATAGTAATCCAACACCTACGTCAAGCTAGCTCAATTTCAATATTGTGAGAAAATTTCAGATCGAAATAAAAACGTCAAAGCCGCCAAGTAATCCAATCTATCCCAAACTGCGTGATGCCATGCATTATGCTTGATTTATAAGGCTTTACCCAAGGAGCACCAATGATTAGTTTAGAATGATTGTTTTAACTAGCTGATCAATTTGACATGTCCGCACTAAATTGTCATATACATTTTATTTAGAGCTCAAGATGACATGACGCCCACGGTTAAGCTAGCTCTATTTTCTATATTGTGAAAAATTTGAGACTGAAAGAGCTAGACAATGCATCAAAGTAATTCAATCTATCCCAAACTGCGTTATGTCATGCATTATGCTTATTTATAAACCTTTACTCAAGGAGAACCAATGATCAGTTTAGAATGATCATTTTAACTAGCTAATCAACTTGACACGTCTGCACTATATCATCATTTAATTTATATTTAGAGCTCAGGATGATATGAATCGAAAAGTCACTTAATCTTGCTCAATTTTCAATATTCTGAAGGCAATTGAGAATGAATGAGCTAGACAAAGCATCAAACTAGTGCAATATATCCCAAACACCGTGATGCCATGCATTATGCTTCATTTATAAGCCTTTACTCAAGGAGCACCAATGACCAATTTAGAATGATCATTTTAACTTGCCCATCAACTTGACATGTCCACATTGAATCATCCATAGATTTTGATTTAGAGATCAGAATGACATGAATCCAACGCCCATGTTAAGCTAACTCAATTTTCTATATTGTGAATAAATTTAAGACCAAAAGAGCTATAACAAAGCCTTCAAGTAATCAAATCTATCCCAACCTCCGTGATGTTATGCATTATGCTTCATTTATAAGTCATTACTCAAGGAGCACCAATGATCAGTCTAGAATGATCATTTTGACTAGGTGATAAACTTCACAAATCCGCACTAAAGCGTCTGTAATCAATATGATACTAATCCAACACCCACGTTAAACTAGCTCAATTTCTATATTGTGGCCAAATTTCGGATTGAGATAACTATGTAATCCAATCTATCCCAAACTGCGTGATGTCATGCATTATGCTTGATTTATAAGCCTTTACTCAATGAGCACCAATGATCATTTTAGAATGATCATATTAACTATGTGATCAACTTGACATGTCCGCACTAAATCATCTTTGACTTTTGATTTAGTGCTCAAAATGACATGAGTCCAACGCCCAAGTTAAGTTTGCTTAATTTTCAATATTGTGACAACATTTGAGAATGAAAAAGCTACGACAAAGCCTCCAAATAATCCAATGTATCCAAAACTGTGTGATGGCATGTAGTATGCTTCAATTATAAGGCTTTATTTAGGGAGCACCAATGATCAGTTTAGAATGATCATTTTAACTGGCCGATCAACTTCACATATCCACACTAAATCATCCATAACTTTATATTTATTGTTCAAAATTACACGAACTGAACACCCACTTTATGTTAGCTCAATTATCTATAGTGTGAAAAATTTATGATCGAAATAGCTATGCAAAGCCTCCTAATAATCGAATCTATCCTAAACTGCGCAATGCCATGCATTATGCGTATTTATATGCCTTTACTCAAGGCGCACCAATGATCAGTTTAGAATGATCATTTTAACTAGCTGATCAACTTGACACGTCTGCACTAAATCATCTTTTACTTTTTATTTAGAGTTCAGGATGACATGAATCTAGCTCAATTTTTCGTATTTTCAAAACAATTGAGACTGAAAGAGCTAGACAAAGCATCAAACTAGTGCAATATATCCCAAAATGTGTGATGCCATGCATTATGCTTCATTTATAACCCTTAACTCAAGGAGCACCAATGACCACTTTAGAATGATCATTTTAACTTGCCGATCAACTTGACATGTCCGCACTAAATCATCCATAAATTTTGATATAGAGCTAATAATGAAACGAATCCAACGACTACGTTAAGCTAACTCAATTTTCCTTTTTGTGAAAAAATTTAAGACCAAAATAACTATGACAAAGCCTCCAGGTAATCTAATGTATCCCAAGTTCCGTGATGCTATGCAATATGCTTCATTTATAAGCCTTTTCTCAAGGAGCACCAATGATCAGCTTAGAATGATCATTTTAACTAGTTGACAACTTGACATGTCCGCACTAAATTGTTCGTTATTTTTTATTTACTGTTCAAAATCATACTAATCAATTACCTACCGCAAGCTAGCTCAATTTCAATATTGTGACAAAATTTCTGGTCGAACTAAATATGACAAAGCCTCCAAGTAATCCAATCTATCTCAAACTGCGTGATGCCATGCATTATGCTTGATTTATAAGCCTTTACCCAAGCAGAAACAATGATTAGTTTAGAATGATTGTTTTAACTAGCTGATCAACTTGACATGTCCGCACTAAATTGTCTTTTACTTTTTATTTAAAGCTCAAGATGACATGATGCCCATGGTTAAGCTAGCTCTATTTTCGATATTCTGAAAAAATTTGAGATTGAAAGAACTAGACAATGCATCAAAGTAATTCAATCTTTCCCAAAATGTGTTATGTCATACATTATGCTTATTTATAAGCCTTTACTCAAGGTGCACCCATGATCAGTTTAGAATGATCATTTTAACTAGCTAATCAACTTGACACGTCTGCACTAGATCATCTTTTACTTTTTATTTAGAGCTCAGCATGACATGAATCATACCGTCACGTTAATCTAGCTCAATTTTCAATATTGTGAAAGCAATTGAGACCGAAAGAGATAGACAAAGCATCAAACTAGTGCAATATATCCCAAACACCGTGATGCCATGCATTATGCTTCATTTATAAGCCTTTACTCGAGGAGCACCAATGACCAATTTAGAATGATCATTTTAACATGCCCATCCTTTTCACATATCCGCACTAAATCATCCATAGATTTGGATTTAGAGGTCAGAAAGACATGAATCCAATGCCCAAGTTAAGCTAACTCAATTTTTTATATTGTGAAAAACATTTAAGACCAATATAGCTATGAAAAAGCCTTCAAGTAATCTAATCAATCCCAAGCTCCGTGATGCTATGCATTATGCTTCATTTATAAGCCTTTACTCAAGGAGCACCAATGATCAGTCTAGAATGATCACTTTAACTAGCTGATAAAATTGACATATCCGCACTAAATCATCCGTAATTATTGATTTACAATTGAAAATGATACTAATCCAACACCCACGTTAAGCTAGCTCAATTTCTACATTGTGACCAAATTTCGGATCGAGATAACTATTACAAAACCTCCAAGTAATCCAATCTATCCCAAAATGTGTGATGCCATGCATTATGCATGATTTATAAGCCTTTACTCAAGGAGCACAAATGATCAGTTTAGAATGATTATTTCAACTAGCTGATCAACTTGACATGTCCGTACTAAATTGTCTTTTACTTTTTATTTAAAGCTCAAGATGACATGATGCCCACGGTTAAGCTAGCTCTATTTTCCATATTGTGAAAAAAATTGAGACTGAAAGAGCTACACAATGCATCAAAGTAATGCAATCTATCCCAAACTGCGTGATGCCATGCATTATACTTATTTAAAATCCTTTACTCAAGGAACACCAATGATCATCTTAGAATAATGATTTTAACTAGCTGGTCAACTTGACACATTTGCACTAAATCTTCTTTCACTTTTTGTTTAGAGCTCATGATGACATGAATCGAATGGTCACGCTAATCTAGCTCAATTTTTCATATTGTGAAAGCAATTGAGACTGAAACAGCTAGACAAATCATCAAACTAGTGCAATATATCCTGAACAGCGTGATGCCATGCATTATGCTTCATTTATAACCCTTCACTCAAGGAGCACCAATGACCAATTTAGAATGATCATTTTAACTAGCCGATCAACTTGACATGTCCGCACTAAATAATCCATAAATTTTGATTTAGGGGTCAAAATGACACGAATCCAATGCCTATGTTAGGCTAACTCAATTTTCAATATTGTGAAAAAATTTAAAACCAAAATAGATATGAAAAAGCTTTCAAGTAATCTAATCTTTCCCAAGCTACGTGATGCTATGCTTTAGGCTTCATTTATAAGCCTCTACTCAAGGAGCAACAATGATCAGCTTAACTTGCCGATCAACTTGATATTTCCGCAATAAATCGTCCATTATACTTATTTAAAATCCTTTACTCAAGGAACACCAATGATCATCTTAGAATAATGATTTTAACTAGCTGATCAACTTGACACATTTGCACTAAATCTTCTTTCACTTTTTGTTTAGAGCTCAGGATGACATGAATCGAATGGTCACGCTAATCTAGCTCAATTTTTCATATTGTGAAAGCAATTGAGACTGAAACAGCTAGACAAATCATCAAACTAGTGCAATATATCCTGAACAGCGTGATGCCATGCATTATGCTTCATTTATAACCCTTCACTCAAGGAGCACCAATGACCAATTTAGAATGATCATTTTAACTAGCCGATCAACTTGACATGTCCGCACTAAATAATCCATAAATTTTGATTTAGGGGTCAAAATGACACGAATCCAATGCCTACGTTAGGCTAACTCAATTTTCAATATTGTGAAAAATTTAAAACCAAAATAGCTATGAAAAAGCTTTCAAGTAATCTAATCTATCCCAAGCTACGTGATGCTATGCATTAGGCTTCATTTATAAGCCTCTACTCAAGGAGCAACAATGATCAGCTTAACTTGCCGATCAACTTGATATTTCCGCATTAAATCGTCCATAAATTTTGATTTACAGGTTAGAATGACACGAATCCAACGCCCATGTTAAGCTAACTCAATTTTCTATATTGTGAAAAAATTAAGACAGGAATAGCTATGAGAAAGCCTCTAGGCAATCCAATCTATCCTAAGCTCCATGATGCTATGCATCATGCTTTCTTTATAAGCCTTTACTCAAGGAGCACCAATTATCAGTTTAGAATGATCATTGTAACTAGCTGATCAACTTGACCTGTCCGCACTAAATCGTCGTAATTTTTGGTTTACAGTTCAAAATGATACTAATCCAACACCCACGTTAATACTAATCCAGGTCAGAATGACACGAATCTAACGCACACGTTAAGCTAACTCAATTTTCTATATTGAGGAAAAATTTAAGAGCGAAATAGCTATGAAAAAGCCTCCAAACAATCCAATGTATCATTAACTGCGAGATGTCATGCATTATTCTTCATTTAGAAGCATTTACCCAAAGAGCACCAATGATCAGTTCAGAATGATTATTTTAAGTAGCTAATCAACTTGACACGTCTGCACTAAATCATCTTTTGCTTTTTATTTAGAGCTCAGGATGCATTAATCCAACGGTCACGTTAATCTAGCTGAATTTTTCGTATTGTGAAAACATTTGAAACTGAAAGATCTAGACAAAGCATCAAACTAATGCAATATATCCCAAACTGCGTGATGACCACTTTAGAATCATGCACTAAATCATGCATTATGCTTCATTTATAAACCTTTACTAAAGGAGCACCAATGACCACTTTAGAATGATCATTTTAACTTGCCGATCAACTTTACATGTCCACACTAAATCATCCATAAATTTTGATTCAGAGGCTAGAATGACACTAGTCCAACGCCCACATTAAGCTAACTCAATTTTTTATATTGTGAAAAAATTTAAGACCGAAATAGCTATGACAAAGCTTCCTAGAAATCTAATCTATCCCAAACTGCGTGATACCATGCATTATGCTTCATTTATAAGCCTTGACTAGACATTTAGAATGATCACTTTAACCAATGATCTGTTTAGAATGATCATTTTAACTAATTGATCAACTAGACAAGTCCACACTAAATCGTCCGTAATTCTTGATTAACATTTCAAAATGACACTAATCCAACACCCTCGTTGAGCTAGCTCACTTTCTATATTGTTACAAAATCTCAGATCAAATAACTTTGACAAAGCCTCCACGAAATCCAATCTATCCCAAACTGCGTGATGTCATGCATTATGCTTGATTTATAAGACTTTACTCAAGGAGCACCAATTATTAGTTTAGAATGATTATTTTAACTAGCTGATAACCTTGACGTGTCTGCACTAAATTGTCTTTTACATTTTATTGGAGTTCAAGTTGACATGAATCCAACACCCACGTTAAGCTAGCTCCATTTTCCATAATGTGATGCAATCTATCCTAAAGTGCGTGATGTCATTCATTATACTTCATTCATAAGCCTTTACTCAAGGAGCACCAATGATCATTTTAAAATGATCAGTTTTACCGGCTGATCAACTTGACATGTCTGCACTAAATTGTACATAATTTTTTATTTAGAGTTCCAAATGTCACGAATCAAACACCCATGTTAAGCTAGCTAAATTTTCTATATTGTGACAAAATTTAAGATCTAAATAGCTATGCAAAGCCTCCATGTAATCCATTATACCCCAAGCTATCTGATGCCATGTATTATGCTTAATCTATACGCCTTTACTTAAGGATCACCAATGGTCAGTTTAGAATGATTATTATAACTTGCTGATCAACTTGACATGTCCACACTAAATCGTATTTTTCTTTTTATTTAGAGCTTAAGATGACATGACGCCCACGTAAAGTTAGCTC
The DNA here is from genome assembly GCA_018901935.1 of Pugionium cornutum. Lineage (NCBI taxonomy): Eukaryota > Viridiplantae > Streptophyta > Magnoliopsida > Brassicales > Brassicaceae > Pugionium > Pugionium cornutum. The sequence goes on from CM032156.1 coordinate 17,840,003, forward strand.
AATTTTACCATATTGTGAAAACATTTGAGACTGGAAGATTTAGACAAAGCATAAAACTAATGCAATCTATCCCAAACTGCGTTATGTCATACATTATGGTTCATTTATAAGCCTTTACTGAATGAGCAGCAATGATCAGTTTAGAATGATCATTTTAACTTGCCGATCAACTTGATATTTCCGCACTAAATCGTCCTAACTTTTGATTTACATGTTAGAATGACACGAATCCAACACCCACGTTAAGCTCACTCAATTTTCTATGTTGTGAAAAAATTTAAAACATAAATAGCTATGCCAAAGCCTCCAAGCAATCTAATCTATCCCAAACTACATTATGCTTCATTTATAAGCCTTTACTCAAGGAGCACCAATGTTTAGTTTAGAATGATCATTTTAACTAGTTGATCAACTTGATATGTCAGCACTAAATCATCTTTTACTTTTTATTTAGAGCTCAAGATGACATGAATCCAATACCTACGTTAAGCTACCTCAATTTTACATATTGTGAAAACATTTGACACTGAAAGAGCTAGACAAAGCATCAAAGTAATGCAATATATCCCAAACTACATGATGCCATACATTATGCTTCATTTATAAGCTATTAATCAAGGAGCACCAATGACCAGTTTAAAATGATCATTTTAACTGGCCGGTCAACTTGACATGTCCACACAAAATGGTCCATAACTTTTTATTTAGAGGTCGGAATGACACGAATCTAACGCCCACATTAAGCTAAATCAATTTTCTATGTTGAAAAAAACAATTAAGACCAAAATAGCTACAAAAAGCCTCCAAGCAATCCAATCTATCCTAAACTCCGTGATGCCATGCATTACACATCATTTATAAGCATTTACCCAAGGAGCACCAATGATCAGTTTAGAATAATCATTTTAACTAGCTGATCAACTTGACATGTCCTCACTAAATCGCCCGTAACTTTTGGTTTAGAGTTTAAAATAACAAGAACCCAAAATCCCGCGTTAAGCTAGCCCAATTGTCTATACTGTGACAAAATTTAAGATCAAAGTAGCTACAACAACGCCTCCAAGTAATCCAATCTATCCCCAACAGCGTGATGCCATGCATTACACATAATTTGTACGCCTTTACTCAAGGAGCACCAATGATTAGTATAGAATGACTATTTTAACTAGCTTAAAATCTTGATATGTCCAGTCTTTTATTTTTTATTTAGAGCTCAAGATGACATGAATCTAACGTCCACGTTAAGCTAGCTTGATTTTGCATATTCTGAATACATATGAAATTGAAAGAGCTAGACAAACCCTGAAAGTAATGCAATATATCGCAAACTGAGTGATGCCATGCATTATTCTTCATTTACAACCCCTTACTCAAGGAGCACCAATCATCAATTTAGAACTATCATTTTAAATGGCCGATAACCTGACATGTCTGCACTAACTCGTCCGAATGTTTTATTTAGAGTTCAAAATGACACGAACCCAACACACTTGTTAAGCTAGCTAAATTTTCAATATTATCAAAAATTTAAGATCGAAATAGCTATGCAAAGCCTCCAAGTAATCCAATGTATCCCAAAATGCGTGATGTCATGCATTATGCTTCATTTATAAGCCTTTACTCAAGGAGCACCAATGTCCAGTTTAGAATGATCATTTTAACTAGCTGATCAACTTGATATGTCCGCACTAAATCATGTTTGAGTTTTTATTTAGAGCTCAAGATGACATGAATCCAACACCCACATTAAGCTACCTCAATTTTTCATATTGTGAAAACATTTGATACTGAAAGAGCTAGACAAAGCATCAAAGTAATGCAATGTATCCCAAACATTATGCTTCATTTATAAGCTATTAATCAAGGAGCACCAATAACCAGTTTAAAATGATCATTTTAACTGGCCGATCATCTTGACATGTCCACACAAAATGATCCATAACTTTTGATTTAGAGGTCAGAATGACACGAATCTAACGTGCACGTTAAGCTAAATCAATTTTCTATGTTGAAAAAATATTTAAGACCGAAGTAGCTACAAAAAGCCTCCAAGCAATCCAATCTATCCTAAACTGCGTGATGCCATGCATTATGCTTCATTTATAAGCATTTAGCTAAGGAGCACCAATGATAAGTTTAGAATAATCATTTTAACTAGCTGATCAACTTGACATGTCCTCAATAAATCGTCCGTAACTTTTGGTTTAGAGTTCAAAATAACAAGAACCGAAAATCCCGCGTTAAGGTAGCCTAATTATCTATACTATGACAAAATTTAAGATCGAAATAGCTACAAGAAAGCCTCCAAGTAATCCAATCTATCCCAAACAACGTGATGGCATGCATTGCGCTTAATTTTTTAGCCTTTACTTAAGGAGCACCAATGATTAGTTTAGAATGATTATTTTAACTAGCTGAAAAACTTGACATGTCCGGTCTTAAAATGACATGAATCCAAAACCCACGTTAATCTAGCTCAATTTTCCATATTGTGACAACATTTGAGATTGAAAGAGCTAGACAAAGCCACAAAGTAATACAATCTATCCAAAACTAAGTGATGCCATGCATTATTCTTCATTTATAACCCTTTACTCAAAGAGCACCAATTATCAGTTTAGAATTATCATTTTAACTGAACGATAACTTGAGATGTCAGCACCAACTCGTCTGAACTTTTTATTTAGAGTTCAAAATTACACGAACCCAACACCCACGTTAAGCTATCTAAATTTTATATATTGCGAAAAATTTAAGATCAAAATAGCTATGCAAAGCCTCCAAGTAGTTCAATCTACCTCAAACTGCGTGATGTGATGCATTATGCTTATTTATAAGCCTTTACTCAATGAGCACCAATGATCAGTTAGAATGATCATTTAAACTATCTGATCGATGTGACACATCCACACTAAATCGTCTTTTACTTTTTATTTAGAGCTGAACATGACATGAATCCAACGCCACGTTAAGCTAGCTCAATTTTATCATATTGTGAAAACATTTGAGAATAATGCAATCTATCCCTAACTATGTTATGCCATGGCTTATGCTTCATTTATAAGGCTTTACTTAAGGAGCACCAATGATCAGTTTAGAATGATCATTTTAACTTGTCGATCAACTTGATATGTCTACACTAAATAGTCCATAACTTTTGACTTACAGGTTAGAATTACACGAATTCAACGCCCACGCTAAGCTAACTCAGTTTTTTATATTGTGACGAAATTAAAGATAGAAATAGCTATGACAAAGCCTCCAAACAATCTAATCTATCCCAAACTACGTGATGCCATGCATTATGCATCATTTATAAGCCTTTACTTAACGGAACACTAATGATCAGTTTAGAATGATTATTTTAACTAGCTGATATACTTGACATTCCGCACTATATCATCTTTTACTTTTTATATAGAGCTGAAAATGACATGAATGTAACGCCCACATTAAGCTAGCTCAAATTTCAATATTGTGAAAACATTTGAGACTGAAAGAGCTAGACAAAGCATCAAACTAATGCAATCTATCCCAAACTGCATGATGCCACGCATTATGCTTTACTTATAAGCCTTAACTCAATGAGCACAACTGACTAGTTTAGATTGATCATTTTAACTGGCCAATCAACTTGATATGTCCAGTCTTTTATTTTTTATTTAGAGCTCAAGATGACATGAATCTAACGTCCACGTTAAGCTAGCTTGATTTTGCATATTCTGAATACATATGAAATTGAGAGAGCTAGACAAACCCTGAAAGTAATGCAATATATCGCAAACTGAGTGATGCCATGCATTATTCTTCATTTACAACCCCTTACTCAAGGAGGACCAATCATCAATTTAGAACTATCATTTTAAATGGCCGATAACCTGACATGTCTGCACTAACTCGTCCGAATGTTTTATTTAGAGTTCAAAATGACACAAACCCAACACACTCGTTAAGTTAGCTAAATTTTCAATATTATCAAAAATTTAAGATCGAAATAGCTATGCAAAGCCTCCAAGTAATCCAATGTATCCCAAAATGCATGATGTCATGCATTATGCTTCATTTATAAGCCTTTACTCAAGGAGCACCAATGTCCAGTTTAGAATGATCATTTTAACTAGCTGATCAACTTGATATGTCCGCATTAAATCATGTTTTTGTTTTTATTTAGAGGTCAAGATGACATGAATCCAACACCCACATTAAGCTACCTCAATTTTTCATATTGTGAAAACATTTGATACTGAAAGAGCTAGACAAAGCATCAAAGTAATGCAATGTATCCCAAACATTATGCTTCATTTATAAGCTATTAATCAAGGAGCACCAATAACCAGTTTAAAATGATCATTTGAAGTGGCTGATCATCTTGACATGTCCACACAAAATGATCCATAACTTTTGATTTAGAGGTCAGAATGACACGAATCTAACGTGCACGTTAAGCTAAATCAATTTTCTATGTTGAAAAAATATTTAAGACCGAAGTAGCTACAAAAAGCCTCCAAGCAATCCAATCTATCCTAAACTGCGTGATGCCATGCATTATGCTTCATTTATAAGCATTTAGCTAAGGAGCACCAATGATAAGTTTAGAATAATCATTTTAACTAGCTGATCAACTTGACATGTCCTCAATAAATCGTCCGTAACTTTTGGTTTAGAGTTCAAAATAACAAGAACCGAAAATCCCGCGTTAAGGTAGCCTAATTTTCTATACTATGACAAAATTTAAGATCGAAATAGCTACAAGAAAGCCTCCAAGTAATCCAATATATCCCAAACAACGTGATGGCATGCATTGCGCTTAATTTTTTAGCCTTTACTTAAGGAGCACCAATGATTAGTTTAGAATGATTATTTTAACTAGCTGAAAAACTTGACATGTCCGGTCTTAAAATGACATGAATCCAACACCCACGTTAATCTAGCTCAATTTTCCATATTGTGACAACATTTGAGATTGAAAGAGCTAGACAAAGCCACAAAGTAATACAATCTATCCAAAACTAAGTGATGCCATGCATTATTCTTCATTTATAACCCTTTACTCTAGGAGCACCAATTATCAGTTTAGAATTATCATTTTAACTGAACGATAACTTGAGATGTCAGCACTAACTCGTCTGAACTTTTTATTTAGAGTTCAAAATGACAAGAACCCAACACCCACGTTAAGCTATCTAAATTTTATATATTGCAAAAAATTTAAGATCAAAATAGCTATGCAAAGCCTCCAAGTAGTTCAATCTACCTCAAACTGCGTGATGCGATGCATTATGCTTATTTATAAGCCTTTACTCAATGAGCACCAGTGATCAGTTAGAATGATCATTTAAACTATCTGATCGATGTGACACATCCACACTAAATCGTCTTTTACTTTTTATTTAGAGCTGAACATGACATGAATCCAACGCCACGTTAAGCTAGCTCAATTTTATCATATTGTGAAAACATTTGAGTATAATGCAAACTATCCCAAACTCAATTTTCTATATTGTGAAAAAATTTAAGACCAAAATTGCTACGACAATGCCTCCAAGCAATCCAATGTATTCCAAACTGTGTGATGCCATGCATTATGCTTCAGTTGTAAGCCTTTACTTAAGGAGCACCAATGATAACTCTAGAATGATCATTTTAACTAGCTGATAACCTTGATATGTCCGCACTAAACCATCTTATACTTTCTATTTAGAGCTCAAGATGCCATGAATCCAACGCCCATGTTAAGCTAGCTCAATGTTCCATATTATGAAAACATTTGAGACTAAAAGAGCTAGAGAAACCATCAAAGTAATGCAATCTACCCCAAACTGCCTGATGTAATGCATTATGTTTCATTTATAAACCTTTACTCAAGAAGCACCAATGACCAGTTTAGAATGAACATTTTAACTGGCCGATCAACTTTACATATACACACTAAATAGTCCATAACTTTTGATTTATAGGTCAGAATGACACGAATCCAGTGGCCACCTTAGGCAAACTCAATTTTCTTTATTTTGAAAAAATTTAAGACCAAAATTGCTACGACAAAGCCTCCAAGCTATCCAATGTATACCAAACTGCGTGATGTCATATGTTATGCTTCATTTATAAGCCTTTACTCAAGGAGCACCAATGATCAGTTTAAAATGATCATTTTAACTAACTGATCAACTTGACATGTCCGCACTAAATCGTCCATAACTATTGATTTAGAATTCAAAATAACACGAATCCAACACCCTTGTTAAGCTCGCTCAATTTTTTATATTGTGACAAAATTTATGATTGAAATAGCTGTGACTAAGCCTCCAAGTAATCCAATCTATCCCAAACTGCGTGATGCCATGCATCATTCTTAATTTATACGCCTTTACTAAAGGAACACCAATGATCAGTTTAGAATGATTATTTTAACTCTCTAATCAACTTAACATGTCCGGACTAAATCGTCCTTTACTTTTTATGTAGAGCTGAAGATGACATGAATCCAATGCCCACGTTAAGCTAGCTCAATTTTTGGTATTGTGACAACATTTGAGATCAATATAGCTAGACAAAGCCTCAAAGTAATGCAATCTATCCCAAACAGTGTGATGTCATCATTATGATTCATTTATGAGCCTTTAATCAAGGAGCACCAATGATTAGTTTAGAATGATCATTTTAACTAGCCAATCAACTTGACATGTCTGCACTAAATATTTCGTAACTTGTAATTTAGAGTTCAAAATGACACGAATCCAATATCCATGTTAAGCTAGCTCAATTTTCTATACTATGAAAAATTTAAGATTGAAATGGCTATGCAAGACCTCCAAGTAATCCAATCTATCCTAAACTGGCCAATTATCAGTTTAGAATGATCATTTTAACTGGCCAGTCAACTTGACATGTATGCACTAAATCGTCCCTAACTTTTGATTTAGAGTTCCAAATGACATGAATCCATCACCCATGTTAAGATAGCTCAGTTTTCTATAATGTGACAAAATTTAAGATTGAAAGAGCTATGCAAAGCCTCCAAGTAATCCAATATATCCCAAATTGTGTGATGCCATACAGTATGCTTAATTTATAAGCTTTTAAGCATAAACTAGCTGATCAACTTGATAAGTCCACACTAAATCGTCTTTTACTTTCTATTTAGAGCTCAAGAAGACATGACGCCCAAAGTTAAGCTAGCTCAATTTTCCTTATTGTGAAAACATTTGAGACTGAAAGATCTAGACAAAGCATCAAAGTAATGCAATCTATCCTAATCCGCGTGATGTCATGAATTATGCCTCATTTATAAGGCTTTACTCAAGGAGCACCAATGACCAGTTTAAAATGATCATTTTAACTGGCCAATCAATTTGATATGTCCGGACAAAATCGTCCATAACTTTGATGTGGAGGTCAGAATGAAACGAATCTAACGCCCATGTTAAGCTAAATCAATTTTCTATAGTGTTAAAAAATTTAAGACCAAAATAGCTACGACAAAGCCTCTAAGAAATCCAATCTATCGTAAAATGCATGATGACGTTCATTATGGTTCTTTTACTAGAGGAGCACCCATGATCAGTTCTTAGAATGATCCTTTTAACTAGCTCATCACCTTGACATGTCCGCACAAAATCTTCTGTAACTTTTGATTTAGATTTCAAAATAACACGTATCCAACACGCACGTTAAGCTAGCTCAATTTTCTATATGGTGAAAAAAATTTAAGACCGCAATAGCTACAACAAAGTCTCCAAGAAATCCAATATATCTCAAACTGCATGATGCCATGCATTATGCTTCATTTCTTTACGCAAGTAGCACCAATGATCAGCTTGGAATGATCATTTTAACTAGCTGATCAACTTGACACGTCCGCACTAAATCCTCTTTAACTTTTGATTTAGAGCTCAAAATAACATTAGTACAACACCCACATTAAGTTAGCTCAATTTTCCATATTGTGACAACATTTAAGACTGTAAGGGCTACGAAAAACCCTTGAAAAAATCCAATGTATCCCATACTGCGTGAAGGCATGCATTATGCTTCATTTATAAGCCTTTTCTCAAGGACCACCAATGATCAGTTTAGAATGATCATTTTAACTGGCCGATCAACTTGTGATATCTGCACAAAATCGTATGCGACCTTTGATTTAGAGTTTAGAATGACACGAATCCAACTCCCACGTTAAACTAGCTCAATTTTCTATATTGTGACAACATTTGAGACTGGAAGAGCTACGACAAAGCCTCCAAGTAATCCAATGTATCCCAAACAGCGTGATGCTATGCATTATGCTTCATTTATAAGCCTTTAATCAAGGAAAACAATTGATCAGTTTAGAATGATCGTTTTAACTTGCCAATCAACTTGACATGGTCTCACTAAATATTCCGTAACTTTTGATTTAAAGTTCATAATAACACGAATCCAACGCCCATGTTAATCTATATCAATTTTCAATATTGTGACAACATTTGAGACTAAAAGAGCTACGACAAAGCCACCAAGTAATCCAAGGTATCCTAAAGTGTGTGATGCCATGCATTATGCTTCATTTGTAAACCTTTGCTCAGTGAGCACCAACGATCAGTTTAAAATGATCATTTTAACTAGCCGATAAACTTGACATGTCTGCACTAAATCGTCCATAACATTTGATTTAGAGTTTAAAATAACATGAATCCAACACCCACGTCAAACTCGCTCAATTTTTTGTATTGTGACAAAATTTAAAATCGAAATTGTTGTGGCAAAGCATCTAAGGAATCCTAAACTACGTCCTGTCATGCATTATGCTTAATTTATACACCTTTACACAAGAAATACCAATGATCAATTAAGAATGATTATTTTAACTAGTTGATCAACTTGATATTTCCAAACTAAATTGTCTTATACTTTTTATTTAGAGCTCATAATGACATGAGTCCAACGCCCACGTCAAGCTATCTCATTTTTCCATATTGTGACAATATTTTAGTATGAAAAATCTACGACAAGGCCTCCAGGTAATCCAATGTATCCCAAACTGCATGATGCCATACATTATGCTTCATTTGTAAGCCTTTACTCAAGGAGCACCAGTGACTAGTTTATAATGATCGTTTTAAGTGGCCGATCAACTTGATATGTCCGCACTAAATCGTCCGTAACTTTTGCTTAGATTTCAAAATAACACGAACCCAACACCCATGTTAATCTATCTCAATTTTCAATATTGTGAAAAAATTTGAGGCTGAAAGAGCTACGACAAAACCTCCAAGTAATCCAATGTATCCCAAACTGCGTGATACCATGCATTATGCTTCATTTGTACACCTTTGCTCAATGGGCACCAATGATCAGTTTAGAATGATCAATTTGACTAGCGGATAAACTTGACATGTCTGCACTAAATCGTCCATAAATTTTGACTTAGAGTTCAAAATAACATGAATCCAACACACACGTTAAACTTGCTCAATTTTCTATATTGTGACAAAATTTAATATCGAAATAGCTGTGACAAAGCCTCCAAGGAATCCTAAACTACGTGATGGCATGATTTATGCTTAATTTATAAGCCTTTACTCAAGAAGCACCAATGATCAGTTTACAATGATTATTTTAACAAGCTGATGAACTTGACATTTCCACATTAAATTGTCTTTTACTTTTTATTTAGAGCTCATAATGACATGAGTCCAATATCCACGTCAAACTAGCTCAATTTTCCATATTTTGACAACATTTTAGTGTGAAAGAGCTACGAAAAAGCCTCCAAGTAATCCAATGTATCCCAAACTGCATGATGCCATACATTATGTTTCATTTGTAAGCCTTTACTCAAGGAGAACCAATGACTAGTTTAGAATGATCATTTTCGGTGGCCCATCAACTTGACATGTCCGCACTAGATCGTCAATAACTTTTGATCTAGAGTTCAAAATGATACAAATACAATGTCCACGTTAAGCTCGCTCAATTTCTATATTGGGACAAAATTTCAGACCGAAATAGCTAGGACAAAGTCTCTGAGTAGTCCAATCTATCCCAAACTGCAGGATGCCATGCATTATGCTTCATTTATAAGCCTTTACTCTAGGAGCATTATGCTAGCTCAATTTTCTATATTGTGACTGATGTGAGCATGGCTAGCAAGCAACCACAACCTAAGGAGCAGCTTGAACCAGAGGAGGAAGAAGCCAGCAAAGATCTAAGGAGCAGCTACAACCCACGGATATTGGAGATGAAAGCCTACAAGTCTTCAATAGCCCCATTACCAAATCAAAGCAAGCCAAACTGAAGATAACACTACAACACCTTATCCACACCATTCAGGCCGGTTTAGTGTGTCCTAATCCAACCACATTGGTGTGATTCAAACCACGTAAAACTCACCAAGAGAGGTGCCTTGGATTGTACTCTTTTTCCCTATACTTAGTTTTGTCCAAATGGGTTTTCTAAGATAGGTTTTTAATGAGGCAAGCCCAAGGTACTTTACAACAGCGTCTTGGTGAATCAAGGCTCATTCTATCTCATCATCCACGAAATAAGAGAGGATGAATCAAGTCAAAAGATTATTTACTTCTTAGTCTTTGTCTTAGTTGTCTTTGTAATTCCCTAAGTATTTCTTTTAATGTTTTGGTAGAAGTTTAGGAGTCATTTCCAATTTCCTAGACTACTATAAGCACTCTCTTGTCTCCTTCTTTCTGAATCATCAAACATTTACTAGCAAATCTCCTTCTTAAACTTGTTTGATCATCCTCTTGAATAAGGAATTTTAGAACACTTTCTCATTCCTCTCAAGAGCCAAAAGTCTAAGGGATCTTCATCACCCTTGGAAGTTTCAATTCGATTCACCCCTTGCCCAACGTGCCTGGCCTTTGTCATTCACACAGAGTAAGCATATAGTCCAAGGATTTTCCACCATCCTTGAGAAATATCATCCATTTTCCCTTTTTCTAGGATCCATCAACTTAAGAGCTCAGATATCCGCAAGTTCCACAATCGTTTCACCCATTCTGCAACTTCAATCCATTCATCCACTCTTCCACAACCATTTGTAGTTGATCAGGGGCTTGATCCTCATCAGGATAACATCAGTGAAAAAATTTTAAGTCCAAAATAGCAACCACAAAGCCACTAAGTAATCCAATCTTTCCGAAATTGCGTGATGCCATGTATTATGCTTCATTTATACGCCTTTACTAAATGAGCACCAATGATCAGTTTAGAATGATCATTTTAACTAGCTGATCAACTTTACATGTCCGCACTAAATCATCATTAACTTTGATTTAAAGCTCAAAATGTCATTAATCTATCGCCTAGATTTACTTGACATGTCCGCATTAAATTGTCCGTAACTTTTGATTTAGAGTTCAAAATTATACGAATCCAACTCCCACGTTATGATAGCTCAATATTCTTTATTGTGACAAAATTTAAGATCGAAATAGCAACGATAAAGACTCAAAGTAATCCAGTCTATCCCAAACTGTGTGATGCCATGCATTATGCTTTATTTATAATCCTTTACTCAAGGAGCAACAATAATCAGTTTAGAATGATCATTTTAACTAGCTGATCAACTTGACATCTCTGCACTAAATCGTCTTTAACTTTTGATTTAGATCTCAAAATGACATGATTTATTCACCCACATTAACTAGCTCAATTTTCCAAATTCTTACAATATTTGAGAATGAGAGAGATACGACAAAGCCTCCATGTAATCCAATGTACCCCAAACTAGTGATGTCATACATTATGCTTCATTTATAAGCCTTTACTCATGGAGCACCAATGATCATTTTAGAATGATAATTTTAACTGTCAATCAATTTGACATGTTTGTACTAAAGTTTCCATAACTTTTGATTTAGAGTTCAAAATTACATGAATCCAACATCCACATTATGCTAGCTCAATTTTTTATATTATGACAACATTTGACACTAAAAGAGCTACGACAAAGCTTCTAAGTAATCTAATGTATCCAAAACTGCGTGATGCCATGCATTATGCTTCATTTATAAGCTCTTACTCAAGAAACACCAATGATCAGTTTAGAATGATAATTTTAATAGGCCGGTCAACTCGAAATTTCTACAGTAAATAGCCCGTAAGTTTTGATTTAGAGTTCAAAATGACACGAATCCAACGCCGATGTTAAGATCAAAATAGCAATGAAAAAGCCTCCAAGTAATCAAATGTATCCTAAACTGCGTGATGCAATGCATTATGCTTCATTTTTACGCCTTTACTCAAGGAGCACCAATGATAAGTTTAGAATATCATTTTTAATAGCTGAACAACTTGACATGTCAGCACTAAATCGTCTTTTACATTTTATTTAGAGCTCAAAATAACATCAGACCAATGCGCACATTAAACCAGCTAAATTTTCCATATTGTGGCAACATTTGAGACTGAAAGAGATACAAAAAGCCTCCAAGTAATCCAATGTATACCAAACTGTGCGATGCAATGTATTATGCTCCATTTCGAAGTATTTACTCAAGGAGCACGAAAGATCAGTTTAGAATGATCCTTTTAACTGGCCGATCCACTTGACATGTCCTCACTAAATCTTCTGTAACTTTTGATTTAGAGTTAATAATGACACGAATCCAACGCCCATGTTAAGCTATCTAAATTTTCTATAATGTGATGACATTTGAGACTGAAAATCTTCCACAAAGCCACCTACTAATCCAATGTATCCTAAACAACGTGATGCCATGCATTTTTCTTCATTTATAAGTCTTTACTCAAGGAGCACCAATAATCAGTTTTGAAGGATCATTTTAACTGCCAATCAACTTGACATGTCTGCACTAAATTTTCTGTAAGTTTTGATTAAGAGTTCAAAATTACAAGAATCCAACATTCACGTTAAGCTAGCTCAATTTTCTATATTATAACAACATTTGACACTAAAAGAGCTATGACAAAGCCTCCAAGTAATCTAATGTATCCCAAAGTGTGTGATGCTATGCATTATGCTTGATTTATAAGCTTTTACTCAAGGAGCACAAATGATCAGTTTAGAATGATAGTTTAAACTGGCCGTTCAACTTGATATGTCTGCACTAAATCGTCCGTAAGTTTTGATTTAGAGTTTAAAATGACACGAATCCAACGCCGAAGTTAAGACCAAAATAGCAATGAAAAAGCCTCCAAGTAATCCAATGTATCCTAAACTGCGTAATGCAATGCATTATGCTCCATTTATACGGCTTTACCCAAGGAGCACCAACAATCAGTTTGGAATAACATTTTTACTAGCTGATCAACTTGACATGTCCGCAATAAATCGTCTTTTACTTTTGATTTAGAGCTCAAAATAACATCAGACCAATGCCCACATTAAACTAGCTCAATTTTCCATATTGTGAAAACATTTGAGACTAAAAGAGATAAGAAAAAGCCTCCTAGTAATCCGATGTATCCCAAACTGTGCGATGGCATGCATTATGCTTCATTTATAAGCATTTACTCAAGAAGCACCAATTATCAGCTTAGAATGATAGTTTTAACTGGCCGACATGTCTGCACTAAATCGTCTTTAAGTTTTGATTTATAGTTCAAAATGACACGAATCCAACGCCGACTTATGACCAAAATAGCACCGAAAAAGCCTTCAAGTAATCCAATGTATCCTAAACTGCGTGATGCAATGCATTATGCTCCAATTTATACGCCTTTACTCAAGGAGCACCAACAATTAGTTTAGAATATCATTTTTCACTAGCTGATCAAATTGACATGTCCGCACTAAATCATCTTTTACTTTTGATTTAGAGCTTAAAATAACATCAGACCAAGGCCCACATTAAACTAGCTCAATTTTCCATATTGTGACAACATTTGGGACTGAAAGAGATAAGAAAAAGCCTCCTAGTAATCCAATGTATCCCAAACTACGTGATGCCATGCATTATGCTTCGTTTATAAGCATTAACTCAAGGAGCACCAATGATCAGTTTAGAATGATCATTTTAACTAGCCGATCAACTTGACATCTACGCACTAAACCGTCCTTAACTTTTGATTTGGAGTCCAATCTATCCGAAAATGTGTGATGCAATGCATTACCCTTCATTTATAAGCCTTTACTCAAGGAACATGAATGACCAATTTAGAATGATCATTTTCACTGGCCGATCAACTTGACATGTCTGTACTAAATTATCTGTAACTTTTTATTTAGAGGTCAGAATGACACAAATCCAATGGCCACGTTAAGCTAATTAAATTTTCTATATTGTGAAAAAATTTAAGACAAAAATATCAACGACAAAGCCTCCAATCAATCGAATCAATACATAACTGTGTGATGCCATGCAATATGCTTCACTTATAAGCCTTTACTCAAGGAGCACCGATGACCAATTTATAATGAACATTTTAATTGACCGATTAACTTGACATGTCTGCACTAAATCATCTATAACTTTTGATTTAGAGGTCAGAATGAAACAAAGCCAACACCCGTGTTAAGCTAACTCAATTTTCTATATAGTAACAATATTTAAGACTAAAAGAACTACCCCAAAGCCTTCAAGTAATCCAATCTATCCTAAGCTTCGTGATGACATGCATTATGCTTAATTTATAAGCTTTACTTAAGGAGCACTAAAGATCAATTTAAAATGATCACTTTAACTTGCCGATCAACTTGACATGTATGCACTAAATCATTCATAATTTTATATTTAGAGGTTAGAATGACACATATCCAACGCCCACGTTTACCAAACTCAATTACCTATATCGTGAAAAACTTTAAGACCAAAATAGCTACAAAAACTGCTTCCAAGCAATCGAACCTATCCCAAACTGCGCGATGCCATGCATTATGCTTCATTTATAAGCCTTTACTCAAGGAGCACCGATGATCCGTTTAGAATGATCATTTTAACTAACTGATCAACTTGACATGTTTCCACTAAGTCGTCCATAACTTTTGATTTAGAGTATAACTCCAATCCAACACCCATGTTAAGATAGCTCAATTTTCTATATTGTAACAAAATTTAAGATCGAAGTAATTCAATCTATCCCAAACTGCGTGATGCCATGCATTATGCTTAATTTATAAGCCTTTTCTCAAAGAGCACCTATGATGGCATGCATAACGTTTATTTATAAGCATTTACTTAAAGAGCACCACTGATTAGTTTAGAATGATCATTCTAACTAGCTGATCAACTTGACATGTTTGCTCTAAATCGTCTTTTACTTTTTATTTAGATCTCAAGATGACATGATTCCAATGCCCACCTTAACCTAGCTCAATTTTCAATATTGTGAAAACATTTGAGACTCAAAGAGCTAGACAAAGCATCAAAGTAATGCAATCTATCCCAAAATGCGTGATGCCTTGCATTATGGTTCATTTATAAGCCTTTAGTCAAGGAGCATCAATAGTTTAGAATGATCATTTCAACTGGCCGATCAACTTTACATGTCCGCAACAAATCATCCGTATCTTTGATTTAGACTTCAAAATGATACAAATCCAACACCGACATTAAGCTAGCTCAATTTTCTATATTGTGAAAAATATAAGATCAACATAGCTATACAAAACCTCTAAGTAATCCAATATATCCCAAAACATGTGATGCCATGCATTGTGCTTATTTATAGGCCTTTACTGAAGGAGCACCAATGATCCGTCAAGAATGATCATTTTAGCTAGCGGATCAACTTGACATGTTTGCACTAAATCATCTTTTACTTTTTATTTAGAGCTCCAGATGACATGAATCCAACACCCATGTTAAGCAAGCTCAATTTTTCGTATTGTAAAAACATTTGAGACTGAAAAAACTAGACAAAGCATCAAAGTAATGCAATCTATCCCAAACTGCATCATGCCATAATTATGCTTCATTTACAAGCCTTTACGCAAGGAGCACCAATGACCAATTTAGAATGATCATTTTAACTGGCCGATCAACTTGACATGTCCGCACTAAATCATCTATAACTTTTGATTTAGGGGTCAAAATGACACAAATCCAATGCCCATATTAAACAAACTCAATTGTCTATATGGTAAAACATTTAAGACCGAAATAGCTACGACAAACCTTCCAAGCAATCCCATCTATCCCAAACTGCGTGATGCAATGAATTATGCATCATTTAGGAGCCTTTACTCAACGAGCACCATTGATCAGTTTAGAATGATCATTTTAACTAGCTGTTAACCTTGACATGTCGGCAGTAAATCGTCAGTAACTTTTTATTTAGAGTTCAAAAATGACACGAATCTAACTCCCCCGTTAAGCAAGCTCAATTTTCTATATTGTGACAAAATTTAATATCGGAATAGCTATGAAAAATCATCCAAGTAATCCAATCTATCCCAAACTGCATGATGCCAAGCATTTGCTTAAATTATAAGCCTTTACTCAAGGAGCACTAAAGATCATATTAAAATGATCACTTTAACTTGCCGATCAACTTGGCATGTATGCACTAGATCGTTTGTAAATTTTGATTTAGAGATTAGAACGACACAAATCCAACACCCACTTTAACCAAACTCAATTATCTATATTGTGAAAAACTTTAAGACCAAAATAGCTATGACAAAGCCTCCAAGCAATCGAACCTATCCCAAACTGCGTGATGCCATGCATTATGCTTCATTTATAAGCCTTTACTCAAGGAGCACCGATGATCCGTTTAGAATGATCATTTTGGCTAGCTGATCAACTTGACATGTTTCCACTAAGTCATCCGTATCTTTTGATTTAGAGTTCAAAATAACTCGAATCCAACACCCACGTTAAGCTAGCTCAATTTTGTATATTGTAACAAAATTTAAGATCAAAATAGCTATGACAAACCTCCAAGTAATTCAATCTATTCCAAACTGCGTGATGCAATGCATTATGCTTAATTTCTAAACCTTTACTCACAGAGCACCTATGATCAGTTTAGAATGACTATTTGAACTAGCTGATCAACTTGACATGTCCGAACTAAATCATCCGTAACTTTTCATTTAGATTTCAAAATGACACGAAACAACACCCACGTTAATCTAGCTCAATTTTCTATATTGTGAAAAATTTAAGATCGAAATAGCAATGCAAAGCCTCCAAATAATCCAATATATCCCAACCAGCATGATGCCATGCATAATGCTTATTTATAAGCATTTACTCAAGGAGCACCACTGATTAGTTTTGAATGATCATTTTACCTGGCCGAACAACTTTACATGTTCGCACTAAATCGTCCGTAACTTTGATTTTGACTTTAAAATGATACGAATCCAACACCGACATTAAGCTAGCTCAATTTTCAATTTTGTGAAAATTTTAAGATCGAAATAGCTATACAAAACCTAATCCAATCTATCCCAAACTGCATGATGCCATGCATTATGCTTATTTATAAGCCTTTGCGCAAGGAGCACCAATGATCAGTCTATGATTATCATTTCAACTAGGTGATCAACTTAATATGTCCACGCTAAATCGTCTTTTACTTTTTATTTAGAGCACAAGATGACATGAATCCAACACCCACATTAAGCTAGCTCAATTTTACATATTATGTCAGCATTCGAGATCGAAAGAGCTAGAGAAAGCCTCAAAGTAATGCATTATACTTCGTTTATAAGCCGTTGCTCAAGCAGCACTAATAATCAGTTTAGAATGATCATTTTAACTGGCCGAGCATTTTTACATATCCGAGCTAAATTGTCTGTAACTTTTGATTTATAGTTTAAAATGACATTAATCCAACACCAACCTTAAGCCAGCACAATTTTCTATATTTTGAAATATTTAAGATCGAAATAGCTATGCAAAGCCTCCAAGTACTCCAATCTATCCCAAACTGTGTGATGTCATGTATTATGCTTATTTATAAGCCTTTACTCTAGGACAATAATGATTAGTTTAAAATGATCATTATTAACTAACTGATCAACTTTACATGTCCAAACTAAATCTTCTTTTACTTTTTATTTAGAGATCAAGATGACATGAATCCAACGCCCTCATTAAGCTAGCTCAATTTTCCTTATTATTAAAAAATCTGAGACTGAAAGCGCTTGACAAAGTATCAAAGTAATCCCATCTATCCCAAACTGCGGGGTGACATGCATTATGTTTCATTTATAAGCCTTTACTCAAGGAGCAACAATGATCAGTTCAGAATGATCATTTTAACTAGCTGATCAAATAAACATGTTTGCACTAAATCATCCGCAAATTTTGATTTAGAGTACAAAATGACATGAATCCAACACCCACGTTCAGCTAGCTCAGTTTTGTATATTGTGAAAAACTTAAGATCGAAATAGCTCTGCAAAGCCTCCAAGTAATCCAATCTATCCCAATCTGCGTGATGCCATCCATTTTGCCTATTTATGCGCATTTACTCAAGGATCACCTGTGATCCGTTTAGAATGATTATTTTAACTAGCTGAGCAACTCGACATGTACGTACTAAATCGTCTTTAACTTTTTATTTAGAACTCAAGATGACATGAATCCAACACCCATGTAAAGCTAGCTCAATTTTCCATATTGTGAAAACATTTGAGACTGAAAGAGCTAAACAAAGCATCAAAATGATGCAATCTATCCCAAACTGCATGATGCCATGCATTATTATAGGGCTTTACTCAAGGAACACCAATGATCAATTTAGAATGATCATTTTAACGGGCCTTTCAACTTTACTTGTGTGCACTAAATCATCCGTAACTTTTGATTTAGAGTTCAAAAGCATACAAATCCAACACCGACATTAAGCGCACTCAATTTTTCTATATTGTGAAAAATATAAGAATGAAATAACTATGCAAAGCCTCCAAGTAATCCAATCTATCCTAAACTGCGTGATGCCATACATTATGCTTATTTATACGCCTTTACTCAAGGCGCACCAATGATCAGTCTAGGATGATCATTTTAACTAAATGGATCCAATGCCCCTGTTAACCAAACTCAATTTCTATATTGTGAAAAAATTTAAGACCGAAATAGCTACGAGTAAGCCTTAAAGTAATGCAATATATCCCAAACTGCGTGATGCCTTGCATTATGCTTCATTTATAAGCACTTACTCAAGGACCATCAATGATCAGTTTAGAATGATCATTTTAACTGGCCGATCAACTTGACATGTCCGCACTAAATGGTCCATAACTTTTAATTTAGAGTTCAAAATAACATGAGTCCAACACCCACGTTAAGCTAGCTCAGTTTTGTATATTGTGAAAAACTTAAGATCAAAATAGCTCTGCAAAGCATCCAAGTAATCCAATCTATCCCAATCTACGTGATGCCATCCATTTTGCCTATTTATACGCATTTACTCAAGGATCACTTGTGATCAGTTTAGAATGATTATTTTAACTAGCTGAGCAACTCGACATGTACGTACTAAATCGTCTTTAACTTTTATTTAGAACTCAAGATGACATGAATCCAACACCCATGTAAAGCTAGCTCAATTTTCCATATTGTGACAACATTTGAGATCGAAAGAGCTGGAAAAAGCCTCAAAGTAATGCAATCTATCCCAAGCTGTGTGATTCCATGCATTATGCTTCAATCATAAGTCTTTACTCAAGGAGCACTAATGATCATTTTAGAACGATCATTTAACTAGCCGATCATTTTGAGATGTCCGCACTAAATCATCCGTAACTTTTGATTTAGAAGTCAAAATAACACGAATTTAATGCCCACGTTAATCTAACTCAACTTTCTATATTGTGAACAAAGTTACGACCAAAATAGCTACGACAAATCCTCGAGCAATCGAATCTATCCCAAAGTGAGTAATGCCATGAATTATGCTTCATTTTTAAGCCTTTACTCAAGGAGCACCAATGATCATTTTAGAGAAATCATTTTAAATAGCCGATCTACTTGACATGTCTGCATTAAATAGTCCATTACTTTTTCTTTACAGTTCAAATGGAAATGAATCCAACACCCACGGTAAGCTAGCTCAATGTTTTATATTGTGACAAAATTTAAGATCGAGATAGCTATGACAAAACCTCTATGTAGTCTAATCTATCCCAAATTGCAAGATGCAATGCATTATGCTTAATTTATAAGCCTTTACTCTAGGAGCACCAGTGATCAGTTCAGAATGATTATTTTAACTAGCTGCTCAACTTGACATGCCTGCACTAAATCGTTCATAACTTTTGATTTAGACTTCAAAATGACACGAATACAATGTCCACATTAAGCTAGGTCAAATTTCTATTTTTTGCCAAAATTTAAGATCGAAATAGCTATTACAAAGCCTCCGAGTAATCGAATCTATCCAAAACTGCTTGGTGCCATGCATTATGCTTAATCTATAAGCCTTTACTCACGGAGCAACAATGATCATTTTAGAATGATTATTTTAAATAGCTGATCAACTTTAGGGTTGGCTCAACATTTATTCATGATTTCCAAATGTTTTTACCCGTGAACGAGATTTAGTACCCGAAATTTGTGGTGAGTGTTGTTTTTTTCAGTTAGTGCCAGAGATAGTGCGGTTTGTAAGTTTAATCCAAGGTGTTTGGGAAAAAGGAGAAAATGGCGTATGGGGGTTCAACTTCGAGGGCGATAATGAAAGGTGCGGTGTAATGCTTCATGAAAATCACACTTTTGCGAGTCTAGTGGAGTTGGTTCGGAACCGTTGTAATGTCGACATCCACACGCCCATGATATTGCTTTACAAATACCAAAAATAGATGTTGGTACCAAACGGCTCAAGCATAGCTCCTACAGACATCACCTTGGATGATGATGTAAAACTGTTCATGGCGGTTTGCATGGAGTACGAAGAGTTAGCTATCTGTGTTACCGTAGGTTTGTATCCTGTCGAGCGGTACAAGTTTCAGAAACGAGGTAACTTTAGTAGTGGGAGTAACTCGCGAAAGTTACAAGAATTAGAGAAGGCTTTAGATGACCAAACAATAAGTTACCGCGGTAAACATTTTATTAGCTCGATTAGATTCAAGATTTCGAAGAAGTGTTTTCTTAACATTGTTTTATTTTTTGGTATTTAGGTTTGCTGGCTGACGGCATTATACATTGCAGTCAGAGAGTACTAGAAAAGATATACAATAAAGAAGAAATGAGAGTTCTTAATAAGGTTCATGTGGCATTATCCGGTTTCGGCGGCGTGGACCATGGATTCGGAGCAACCGAGAATATTCAATCCTCTTCAAGCTCTTCCAAGGATTTCGAACAAGAAGAAGAGGAGGACGAAATTTGGGGTGACGAATTGGAACTGTTGGAATGTGAGGAAGATATCGGAACCATGACCCAAGGTGTGTAACGTTCTCCGATAACGTTATGTTAGCCCGATATTAATAGATGTCTTTGGGTAATATAATTTATTACCTCTAGCATAATAATTATCAGTAATATTGTGTAAGTAACCGTGGACTAACAAGTTCTGTTCTTATTAGTGGCGACTGCTGCTGCAGTGAGAAGTTGCTCGACAACAAATGCACAGGCAATTATGCCATCAACTGATATGCCAACACAGAATAAATGGAAGGCAGAGGTTGGGGAAGAGGGTTTCTTAAATATAAAACTCGCAGCTCAAAGTGGATTAACCAAATTCCCTTTTCCAAACAACGAACCTTGCGACGATTCGGCTTCTAAAGGTTAAGTTTACTATAACAATTGGTGTACAGTATTTTAGACAGTATAGTAAACATTTCATTGATCGCTGATGATAATAACATGCGTATACAATACAACTATTGTTAACTGAAAATACTAATATTAACCAGATTCTCAATATGCAGATCAAAACGTTAACAATGTCGAAGAAGAAATTTATGTTGGCATGGTTTTCCGTGACCAAGAAGCCTTCAAGTTACATATGGCACTCTACGCACTTAATCGAAAGTTCCATTACCATACTACATGTTCAAGTCCCGAGATTGTCACGCTTGAGTGGAGTGGGAGAGGACGTCCTTGGCATGTGTATACGATAAGAATTTCAGGATCGGGATGGTATCAAGTCCACAAAGCTACTTTAGATCATCTATGAACCGTAGACGACAGAGGCAGATACCATCGGATAGCAACTTCATCAGTTATAGGCGGTATGATGAGGACGAGGTACACGGGATGCGGTACCGGCCCAAAACCGAATGAGGTACAAGAGATGATGAGAAAAGATCATGAGGTTCCTATATCATATTGGAAAGCTTGGAGGTCACGGGAAGTAGCAATGGATTTTGCTAAAGGATCAACAAGTGCATCGTATCGATTGTTACCATCATATCTACAGCAAATGGTTCACGCAAACCCAGATTCTATCGTGGCACTAGAGACATCATTCGACGAGGGTGCTGGGCAAAGATTCAAGTATTTGTTCTTTGCAGTAGGAGGTAGTGTGTCGGGATACCGTTACATGCGTAAGCTGATAATCATCGACGGCACCCACCTGAAAGGTATGTATGCAGGTTGTTTTGCTAACGGCTAGTGCCCAAGATGGGAATTATCAAATCTATCCATTAGCTTTCGGTATTGTCGACGGAGAGAACGACAAATATTGGGAATGGATCTTCTGGAAATTGGAAAGTGTTGTTCCAGATGAGCAAGAGGCAGTTTTCGTATCTGATCGCCACAATTCAATCTACACAGGTTTACGCAAGGTAATGTTCTTTTTATGTGTTTGCTAGTTTGTTTGTTTAATTTACAACCGTATAGAAATTTGCAGTAGTGTAATATGAATCTTCCACGTAACTTAAAATATTATCGTGAAACAAAATTTGTTATCTGTAAAACATAAGGGAATTTACACATTTGTTCACTTGACAATTAGTTTAGTTCACAGGAAATATAGAAAATTCTTATTTTCTATGATAAATTGTTACTGTATCCAAATATGTTACCAAAATCTAATCGAGTTATTTGTTACTTATAGGGGTATAAAAACAGTAGCTACTGTGCTTGTATTGTGCATCTCCAAAGAAACGTTCAAACCGCATTCCAAAAGAAACACCTTGCCTATCTGGTGTCCAGAGCCGCACGGGCAAATAATTTACCAGAGTTCTATTCCCATTTCATTGAGACAAAGGAACTCGACATCAATTGCGCTGGTTATCTCTTGGATGTCGGGTTAGAGCATTGGGCACATTCGCATTTCAGAGGATCAAGGTACAATATAATTACGAGTAACGTAACAGAATCATTGAATGCAGTATTAAGTGAAGCTCGAGGATTTCCTATTATCCCTTTGATCAAATACATAAGATCCACACTAACCTGTTGGTTTTAAAAAAGATGAGATGCTTCTAGTGGGATTACAAGTCCTCTGATGCCGAAAGTTCAGGAAATAGTGACCAAGAATTTTAAGAAGTCAACTGCTTTCGATGTCTGCTGAATAAACACACACGAATTTGAGATTTGGATGAAAGATGGTGGATCGTACCATGTGGACCTACAAGAAAAAACTTGTTCATGCGGTGAGTTTCAGATTCTCAAGATTCCCTGTGCACATGCAGTGGATGCCGCAGTTCGAACCAAGGTGAGAGTGGATTCACTAGTTTGCCAAGAATTATCATCTGCTAATTGGAAGATGGCATACGCAAAAAGCGTTTACCCGGTACCAGGGGTTGGGAACCCTAATCAGCTCGGGGTTCCACTTTCAGAATTGAACTTGCTCCCACCAGCCACAAGGCGCCCCCCAGGACGACCACGTAAACAGCATATCTTCTTGCGAGGGGAGTTCAAGGTAAATACGTTAATTGGTAAAAAATTTATTATCGTCTAAATGATTTGCTAAGTAATTTCATATCATCCAACATTTTTGTTACCTGATATATAAATTCTAATTCATTCAGTCGGCTTTGCTTTGATTAAGGGAGGAGTGAAGAGGCGTTTTACTGTATGTGGTCGGTGTGGTGGTTTGGGTCATAACCGTGCCACATGCAAAATGCCTATGTGATGAGGGCAGGGACTTAGTTGGAAGGGCAACGAGGCAATGGCTATTTTGTTACTTATTGTAGTCATGGTAATGTTGGTCATTTGGGGTGACCCGTTTTTCATGTCCATATTGTTTTATATTAATCTACTATAAACCCAGAAGTCTGAACTACAACGATATTTTGTACGATGTGTTATAAAAATAAGGTTGCCCTTTCAAAGTAATGCAACTAAAAATGTTGGCCTATAACAATATTTGAAAAACTGTTATTTGTTTGTATTCCCAATATATCTACAAGTTTTCAACTCAAAAAAAAGTTGTGTCTTCCATTCCAATGACATATGAGTGACCCGTCCGATTTGTTTGCCAAATCAAATTGAAATCTGGGAATCTCTAAGTTATGAGGACTTAGGTTAAAAAAAATAAATAACATGAACTCAAAGAACGAAACATGAAATATTTTATTTGAATGATAAAATTAAATATTACATCTATTTCATAAAGGTATGGAGTGAACGCTATTCTGCAGGCATTGATAATATAGATGTCTTACTAAACCATAGAGGCATTGAAACATTGTTAAAGTCATGTTGAGTTACAAACTAACACGCACAAAGTTCAAGAGTAACCGATACTAAACATCATAAAATACATTGAAGTTTTCAATTCCCATCGACAAATTCTTCGTAAAACATAACAACAAGTCGTTTGGATTCCATTGGAACATCTTCCTGTCTGATGCATTTGCAGCCTTCGAAGCCAATAATCACATGCGCCTGTATAAGAAGCAACAAAGTGACAGCCGAATCAACATTCTGTGGAATGCCATTTGGTCTAACCATTGAATACGGTTTAGATTGATGAACTAGTTGGTAGTAAGGGATCCCTTTTAGAATATATATACAGCAGCATGTGCGCTATCGGGCTGAGGTCCTTCTTGATGAGGCTGTCAGAACGGAATGCAATGTTGCAATCGAGAACATATATAGTTGTTGATCCAACATCAACACTAACTCCCACCCAATGTTGCTTGTCGAAGTTAAACGGAAAATATATGCGATCCAAAACTGTCTGTGGTGAGGTATCAGGCTTAAAATACACCATCAACTCATCCGGAAACTTGAAACGACCCCTGTCCTTAACTGCAATCCAAGAAAATTTCATGTACTGTTTCATGATAAGGGCCACAAAATTCGTATCAAAAATTGCAACCTTGGGGTTCATTGAAGGCTCCCTCGAAAACACGATTTGTGTGTAAGGCATAAGCGCATCCAACATCTGCAAACAAATTAATATATGTACATCAGTGGTATGAGACATGAAAAAACCATAATTGTAAATTGCTTCTAGATTACTTTTTCAGACATTGGTTTCATCCTAGCGGCTATATCTAAAATGTATTTGTTGTTGAGGAACTTGCCTTGCCCAGATTTATGCTACTGCAAAGATAATTTTAAAAATAATAGGTAACAAAAAATATGGTTAACAAAAAAAATAACACGATATTGAACACAGTATTGGTGTATTAAATCTAGTTAATGATAAAAGGTTGTAAGTCTTAAAGCTTCTTTTTCAGTGTGGATTGAATCTGCACAAATTTCTCTGAATAGTCGAAATTAGGATCCGCACCAATCAAAATCTGACTAGGCTTGTTGACCGTAACTCCCATCCTGCCATCACATTGGAAGTCTTTCATTGAATTGGATGCGGTCCTTTGCCTTTTACTCTTCCTTAGTTCTTTACCACCGTCATCATGTACATCGGCAATTGCGAGGGCATCATCTCCAGGATTATTATCTTTGCTATGCGCTTCAACGACCTCTTTTTCAATCCTCATTTCCTCTTGCGATAATCCAAGAGAGAACGACGGCATCTTTGCCTGAATATATCATAGCTTTATGATCACTTCTACAGTTTTCCACAATGGCTTCCAATCACAGAAAATGCTGGAAAATACCAACGCACCTTCTCGTTTTCTTCATGTGTGGCAGTCCTAGAATAAACCGGAGTCTGATTCCCATGTTCAGCTACTCTACCACCCTCGACCGCTCCTCCAACAGCCGCGCATGCAAACTCGGTCGAGATCCTATATGACTCCTCCCAACAGCCCCTCCGGTGCCTCGCTCTTGAGAGTGCTCCCGGGCTCAAGCTGTTCTGGTCCCGCGCAAGCACACTCGCTTTCACCAACAGCAGTTTCAGCCAAATTGACCACCAGCACAGCCTCGTCCTGCTCCTGAGCCCTCACGATTCACCCTTTTTTCTCAGCATCAATTCTTCTAAGAATGAGAGGTTCGCTTCGGCACTATTCCGTGTGAAGTGGAGAATTACATCACCGCAGCAGGCCTGGTACGCACGTTCACTCCGATTCTCCCATCTGACAAAGAAGCTCTGTGGGAATTCTGGGCAAATCTGTTGGCTGTCAAAACAGATGCGACTGATATCTCGCTGGAAGTCTTGGGACTTCGTTATGCCTTTTCTGCAGATCTCATCAACGACTTGCTGGGACTGTGCACCATGGCTGCTACTGATCCTCCACCATCCTTACAGGAGCCATCCGATGATGAGCTTGCTCTCTTTATGAGTGGTGGTTATTTGGAAAAATGGAGTTCTCTGTTCGTCTCCCATTTTCTGCCTGGCTATGGGATTTTGTTCAAATTTGCTGCCATAATTGGTCTTCCACTCAGAACAATGGATATTCCAATCCTCATCGTGCTCGGCTGGTGCACAAAATTGTTCACCGCATTCCGTTTGACCTCGAAGCACGCATCTATCAGCACATTATCCACCTTGATTTGAACCCGGCATCGAAGTTCTTTCTGCCATTTCCAAGCTTGCTTTTTCAACTGCTTGACAGCCAACACCCCACTCCCTTCTCCGGGAAGGTTCTGCGTGTTCGGAAATTCTGCTACACAACCCTGGGCGCATTTGCCAAAGGGCTACCATCTGGCGCCTCTACTTCCAGTCCAATGCTATCGCCTGCTGATCGTCAAACGATTCGGAATGGGATTCAGAATTTTCAGCGACTCCTTCAGTCATGTAAGTCTGTTTTTGCCTCTGTCTCATCCTCTATGTCTTATGTTGTTTTTAACTTAGATGTGCACTCAAGCAGGGGGAGATGATGATGCGCAAGACTAATTCAGAGAACAAGTATTGTAAGTATAGCTACAAGCTCCGTTTTTGGGATAAGTTAGTCTAGTTCAGTGATTATGGGGTTTTTTGTGTGTTTGGGGCACTTGAGACTTTTGTTTAGTCGAGATAACCTTGTTTGAACATCTGTTTGTTTTTGTTATGTTCCTGATATATTTGATGTGCAATGCTTGTCTATTGCATTTCAACTGATCAAATTGAGACAAGTCATATATATCCCTGCTTGCGGTTGTGTGTATGTGTTTCTGTATGTATCAAACAGGAAGGAAAAGTCACGGATGAATGCTTGAGTCACACACTAAGTTAAAAAGGGGGAGATTGAAGATGCTAGAAAAATGGAAACAGCTGAGTAGACGGTGGCAAAAAGGAAACAGCATCAAAGGAATCCATAGAATGGAAACAGCAGCAGAAGAATCAGGAAACTTCCTCTTAACATCAAAAAGGGAAGTTTCCAATCAAGAATCTTGGATCCTTCTATAAGAGAAGACTTGGAGCAATTCAACCTAATCATCCGAGAAAAAGGCGTCAAGAGTGTTAGAGAACTTCTTGAATTTTTGTCTAGAGAGAGAGACACATTTTGAATCACTTAGACAGAACGTGTCTGGGCTGAAGTGATCAAAACACGAGAGTTTAAGATTTCTTTGGGTAGACTAGGAATCGTTTAGGCACAATCTATTGGGATAGAGTTGCATAAGACCCAACATTGAGTATAATTTTTAACAATTAACTCAAGGAGATTCTAGTGAATAAGAAATATGTTTTAGTGATTTGGTTTTGCGAGTGTTTCACACCTTCACACTTCATTTTGATCTCTAAATCAAATGTTAAAGACTATTTAGTGCGGACATGTCAAGTTGATCAGCTAGTTAAAATGATCATTCTAAACTGATCATTAGAGCTCCTTGAGTAAACGCTTATAAATGAAGCATAATGCATGACATCACGCAGTTTAGGATATATTGGATTACTTGGAGGCTTTGTGGTAGCTCTTTTTTTCTCAAATGTTGTCACAATATTGAAAATTGAGCAAGATTATCGTGGCCGTTGGATTCATGTCATTTTGATCTCTAAATCAAATGTTAAAAACAATTTAGTGCAGAAATGTCAAGTTGATCAGATAGTTAAAATGATCATTCTAAACTGGTCATTAGTGCTCTTTGAGTACAGGCTTTTAAATGAAGCATAATGTATGGCATCACGCAGTTTACGACATATTTGAATACTTGAAGGCTTTGTGGTAGCTCTTTTTGTCTCAAATGTTTTCAAAATATTGAAAATTGAGCTAGACTAAAGTGGCCATTGGATTCATGTCATTTTGAGCTCTAAATCAAAAGTTACACACGATTTAGTGCGTACATCGCAAGTTGATCGGCCAATTGAAATGATCATTCTAAATTGATCACTGGTGCTCCTTGAGTAAAGGGTTATGAATGAAGCATAATGCATGTCAACACATAGTTTGCGATACATTAGATTACATGGAGGCTTTCTCGTAGCTCCGTTAGACTCAAATGTTGTCATATTATGGAAAATTGAGGTTGCTTAACGTGGGCGTTGGTATCATGTCATTTCGAGCTCTAAATAAAAAGTTTAAGATGACTTACTGCGGACATGTAAGTTGACCAGCTAATTAAAATGATAATTCTAAACTTTTCATTGGTTCTCCTTAAGTAAAGGCTAATTACTTAAGCATAATGCATGGCATCACGCAGTTTAGGATAGATTGGATTACTTGGAGGCTTTGTTGTAGCTATTTCAGCTAAAATTTTGTCACAATACAGAAATTTGAGCTAGCTTACGTGGGTGTTGGATTCAGGTAATTATGAACTCTAAATCAAAACTTATGGACGATTTTGTGAACACATGTCAAGTTTATCGCTAGTAAAATTGATCATTCTAAACTGATCACTGGTGCTCATTGAGAAAGGGCTTATAAATGAAGCATAATGCATGACATCACACATTTTGGTATAGATTGGATTACTTGTAGGCTTTATCATCGCTATTTCATTCTTAAATTTTGTCACAATATAGAAAATTGAGCTAGCTCAACGTGGGCATTGGATTCGTGTCATTTTGAACTCTAAATCAAATGTTACGTACGACTTAGTGCAGACATGTCAAGTTGATTCATCAAGTTAAAATTATCATTCTAAACTGATCAATGGTTCTCCTTGAGTAAAGACTTATAAATGAAACATAATGTGTGGTATCATGTAGTTTAGCATAGATTAGATTACTTGGAGGCTTTGTCGTGGTTATTTCGGTTTGAAATTTTCTCACAATATAGGAAATTGAGCTAGCACAACGTGGGCGTTGGATTCGTGTCACTCGGATTACTAAATCAAAAGTTACGGATGATTTAGTGCATACATGTCAAGTTGATCGGCCAGTTGAAATGATCATTCTAAACTGATCACTGGTGCTCCTTGAGTAAAGGCTTATGAATGAAGCATAATGCATGCCAACAAATAGTTTAGGATACATTAGACTACATGGAGGCTTTTTTGTAGCTCTTTTAAACTCAAATGTTGTCACAATATGGAATATTGAGCTAGCTTAACGTGGGCGTTGGTATCATGTCATTTCGAACTCTAAATAAAAAGTTTACGACTTAATGCGGACATGTAAGTTTACCAGCAAATTAAATGTTATTGCGGACATGTAAGTTTACGACTTATTGCGGACATGTAAGTTTACGACTTATTGCGGACATTGGTGCTCCTTAAGTAAATGTTAATTAATTAAGCATAATGCATGGCATCAGGCATTTTAGGATAGATTGGATTACTTGGAGGCTTTTTTGTAGCTATTGCGGCTTAAATTTTGTCACAATATTGAAATTTTAGCTAGATTATGTGGGCATTGGATTCATGTAATTATGAACTCTAAATCAAAAGTTATGAACGATTTAGTGCGGACATGTCAAGTTTATCAGCTAGTAAAATTGATCATTCTAAACTGATCACTGGTGCTCATTGAGAAAAGGCTTATATATGAGGCATAATACATGACATCAAACAGTTTGGGATAGATTGGATTACTTGTAGGCTTTATCATAGCTATTTCGGTGTTGAATTTTGTCACATTATAGAAAATTCAGCTAGTTGAACATGGGCATTGGATTTGTGTCATTTTGAACTCTAGATCAAAAGCTACTTACAACTTAGTGCATAGATGTCAATTTGATTCATCAAGTTAAAATGATCATTCTAAACTTATCAATGGTTCTCCTTGGGTAAAGACTTATAAATGAAGCATAATGTGTTGTATTATGCTGTTTAGCATAGATTGGATTACTTGGGGGCCTTGTCATAGCTAATTTGGTCTTAAATATTTTTCATAATATAGAAAATTGAGCTAGCTTAACGTAGGCATTGGATTCCTGTTATTTTGAACTCTAAATCAAAAGTTACAAATGCTTTAGTGCGGAAATGTCAAGTTGATCGGCATGTTCAAATGATCATTCTTAACCGATCATTGGTGCTCCTTGAGTAAAGGCTTATAAATGAAGCATAATGCATGTCATCACATAGTTTGGGATAAATTGGATTACTTGGAGGCTTTTTTGTAGCTCTTGCAGTCTAAAATATTGTCACAATATAGAAAATTGAGCTAGTTTAACGTGGGCGATGGATTTGTAAATGATCTATCTAAACTAATCATTGGTGCTCCTTGATTAAAGAGTTATAAATGAAGCATAATGTATGGCAGCATGGAGTTTGGCATAGATTGGATTACTTGGAGGCCTTGTCGTACCTATTTTGGCTTTTAATTTTTTCACAATATAGAAAATTGAGCTAACTTAACATGTGCGTTTGATTCGTGTAATTTTGAACTCTAAATCAAAAGTTACGGATGATTTAGTGCCAAAATTTCAAGTTTATCGGCCAGTTAAAACGATCATTCTAAAGTGATCATTGGTGCTCCTTGAGTAAATGCTTATAAACAAAGCATAATGCATGGCATCACGTAGTTTGGGATAAATTGGATTATTTGGAGGCTTTTTTGTAGCTCTTGCAGTGTCAAATGTTGTCAAAAGAAAGAAAATTGAGCTAGATTAACGTGGGTGTTGGCTTTGTGTCATTGTGAAATCTAAATCAAAAGTTACGTATGATGCAGTGCGGACATGTCAAGTTGATCTGCAAGTTAAAATGATCATCTCAAACTAATAATTGCTGCTACTTGAGTAAAGGCTTATAAATGAAGCATAATGCATGGCACCACGCATTTTGGGAAACATTGGATTACTTGGAGGTTTTGTCATAGCTCTTGAAGTCTCAAATATTTTCACAATATAGAAAATTGAGCTAGCTTAACATGGGTGTTGTATTCGTGTCATCTTAAACTCTAAATTGAAAGTTACAAACAATTTAGTGCGGACATGTCAAGTTGATCAGCAAGTTAAAATTATCATTCTAAACTGATCTTGGTGCTCCTAGAGTAAAGGCTTATAAATGAAGAATAATGCATGGCATCACACAGTTTGGGATACATTTGATTATTCGAAGGCTTTGTAGTAGCTCTTTTAGTCTCAAATGTTGTCACAATATGGAAACTTGAGTTAGCTTAACGTGGGTTTGGACTCATGTCATTTTGAGTACTAAATAAAAAGTTAAAGACAATTTAGTTTGGACATGTAGGTTATCAGGTACTTAAAAATGATCATTGTTGCTCCTTCAGTAAAGGGTTATAAATGAAGTATATTGCATGGCATCAAGCAGTTTGAGATACTTTGGATTACTTGGAGGCTTTGTCGTAGCTCTTTCATTCTCTAATGTTGCCACAATATAAAAAATTGAGCTAGTTTAATGTGGGCGTTGGATTTTGAACTCTAAATCAAAAGTTACGGACGATTTAGAGCAGACATCTCCAGTTGATCGTCCAGTAAAATGCTCATTCTAAACTGATCACTAGTTCTGCTTGAGTAAAGGATTATAAATGAAGCATAATGTATGGCATCACACAGTTTGGGATACATTGGATTACTTGGAGGCTTTTGCATAGCTCTTTCAGTGTCAAATGTTGTCACAATATGGAAAATTCACTTAGCTTAACATGGGTGTTGTAATCATGTCACTTTGAGCTCTAAATCAAAATTTAAAGATTATTTAGTGCAGACATTTCAAAATGATCAGCTAGTTAAAATGATCATTCTAAACTGATCAGTGGTTCTCCTTGAGTAAAAGCCTAGAAATGAAGCATAATGCATAGCATCATGTAGTTTGGGATACATTGGATAACTTGGAGGCTTTGTCGTAGCTCTTTAAGTTTTAAATGTTGTCACAATACAGAAAATTGAGCTAGCTTAACGTGGGCGTTGGATATGTGTAATTGTGAACTCTAAATCAAAAGTTACAGACAATTTAGTGCGGACATGTAATTTGATCAGCTAGTTAAAATGATCATTCTAAACTGATCATTGGTGCTCGTTGAGAAAAGGCTTATAAATGAAGCATAATGCATGGCATCAAGCAGTTTGGAACACATTTGATTACTTGGAGGCTTTGTAGTATCTCTTTAAGTCTCAAATATTGTCACAATATGGAAAATTGAGCTAGCTTAACGTTGGCATTGGAAATCTTGTCATTCTGAACTCTAAAACAAAAGTGACGAATGATTTAGTGCCGACATGTCAAGTTGATCAACCAGTTAAAATGATCATTCTAAACTGATCATTGGTGCCCCTTGAGTAAGCGCTTATAAATGAAGCCTAATGCATCACATCACGCAGTATAGGATAGATTGGATTACTTGGAAGTTTTGTCGTAGCTCTTTCAGTCTCAAATATTGTCGTAAAATGGAAAATTAAGCTAGCTTAGCGTACAGATTCCTGTCATTTTGAACTCTAAATCAAAAGTTATACACGATTTAGTGTGGAAATTTCAAGTTGATCAGCAAGTTCAAATGATCATTCTAAACCGATCATTGGTGCTCCCTGAGTGAAGGCTTATAAATGAAGCATAATGCATGGCATCACATAGTGTGTGATAAATTGGATTACTTGGAGGCTTTGTCGTAGCTCTTGCAGTCTCAAATGTTGTCACAATATAGAAATTTGAGCCAGTTTAACATGGGTTTTGGATTCGTGTTATACTGAACTCTAAATCAAAAGTTACAGACGATTTAGTACACACATGTCAAGTTGATCGGCCAGTTAAACTGATCATTCTAAACTGATCATTGGTGCTACTTGAATAAAAGCTTATAAATGAATCATAATGGATGGTGTCACGCAGTTTAGGATACATTGGATTACTTGCAGGCTGTGTCGTAGCTTTTTCAGTCTCAAATATTGTGACAATATCAAAAATTGAGCTATATTAACGTGGGCCTTAGATTCATGTCATTTTGGTCTCCGAAAAAAGTTAAAGACGATTTTGTGCGGACATGTCAAGTTGATCAGCAAGTTAAACTGATCATTTTAAACTGATCATTGATGCTCCTTGATTAAAGGATTATAAATAAAGCATAATACATGACGTCACGCAGTTTGGGATACATTGGATTACATGGAGCCTTTGTTGTAGCTTTTCAAGTCTCAAATGTTGTGACATATCCAAAATTGAGCCATCTTAACGTGGGCCTTAGATTCATGTCATTTTGAGCTCCAAAAAAGGTTAAAGACCATTTTGTGCAGATATGTCAAGTTGTTCAACAAGTTAAAATGATCATTCTAAACTGATCACTAGTGTTCCTAAGTATAGGGTTATAAATGAAGCATAATGCATAGGATTACACAGTTTGGGATATATTGGATTACTTGGAGGCTTTGTTATAACTCTTTCAGTCTAAAATGTTATCACAATATGGAAAATGTAGCTAGCTTAACGTGGGCGTTGGATTTGTGTGATTTTGAACTCTAAATAAAAAGTTACGGATGATTTAGGACCGACATGTCAAGTTGATGGACCACTTAAAATGATCATTCTAAACTGATCATTGGTGTTCCTTGAGTAAAGGCTTATAAATGAAGCATAATGCATGTCATCACGCAGTTTGGGAAAAATTGGATTACTTGGAGGCTTTGTAGTAGCTCTTTCAGTAGCAAATGATATGATAATATGGAAAATTCTAGCTTAACTTGATCGTTGGACTCATGCCCATTTTAGATCTAAATCAAAAGTTAAAGAAGATTTATTGCGAACATGTCAAGTTCATCAGCTTGTTAGAATTCTAAACTGATCATTGGTGCTCATTGAGTAAGGGCGTATAAATGAAGCAGTTTGGGATAGATTGGATTACTTGGTGGCTTTGTCGTACCTATTTCAGACTCAAATGTTTTCAAAATGTAGAAGATTGATCTAGCTTAATCTGGGTGTTGCATTCGTGTCATTCTGAACTCTAAATCAAAAGTTATGGACAATTTAGTGCGGACATTTCAAGTTGATTGGCCAGTTAAACTCATCATTCTAAACTGATCATTAGTGCTCCTTGATAAAAGGCTTATAAATGAAGCATAATGCATGGCATCATGCAGTTTGGGATACATTGGATTACTTGGATGCTGTGTCGTAGCTCTTTTAGTCTCAAATGTTGTGACAATATCGAAAATTGAGCTATCTTACCATGGGACTTAGATTCATGTCATTTGGAGCTCCAAAAAAAAGTTAAAGCCGAATTTGTGCGGACAAGTCAAATTGATCAGCTAGTTCAAATGATCGTTCTAAACTGATCATTGGTGTTCCTAAGTAAAGGCTTATAAATGAAGCATAATGCATTGCATTACGCAGTTTGGGATAGATTGAAATACTCAGAGGATATGTTACAGCAATTTCTGTCTTAACTTTAATCACAATATATAAAATTGAGCTAGCTTAACGTGGGCATCGTATTCGAGTCATTTTGAACGCTAAATCAAAAGTTACAGGCAATTTAGTGCGAAGGTGTCAAGTTGATCGTCCAGTTAATATGATCATTCTAAACTGACTCCTTGATTAAAGGGTTATAATTGAAGCATAATGCATGGCATCATGTAGTTTGGGATAGATTGCATTACTTGGAAACTTTTTCGTAGCTCTTTTAGTCTCAAATGTTGTGACGATATTGAAAATTGACCTAGATTAACGTCGGCGTTGGATTCACGTCATTTTTAGGTCCAAAATAAAATGTTAAAGATGATTTAGTGCGGACATGTCAAGTTGACAGCTAGTTAAAATGATCATTCTAAAAAAAAACATTGATGCTTGTTCAGTAAAGGTTTACAAATGAAGCGTAATGCATGACATCACGCAGTTTGGGATTATTTGTTTACTCGGATGATTTTTTTGTAGCAATTTCTGTCTTAAATTTTATCACAATGTAAAAAATTAAGTTTGCTTAACGTGGGCATTGGATTCGTGTCATTCTGATCTCTAAATCAAAAGTTAGGGACGATTTAGTGTGTACATGTCAAGTATATTGTCCAGTTAAAATGATCATTCTAAACTGATCATTGGTGCTCTTGATTAAAAACTTATAAATGAAGCATAATGCATGGAATCATGCAGTTTGAGATACATTGGATATTTGGAAACTTTGTGGTAGCTCTTTCAGTCTAAAATGTTGTCATAAAATGGAAAATTGAGCTAGCTTAACGTGGCGTTCGATTCCTGTCATTTTGAACTATAAATCAAAAGTTACGAACGATTTAGTGCGTACATGTCAAGTTGATCGACCAGTTAAAATGATCATTCTTAACTGAACATTGGTGCTCCTTGAGTAAAAGCTTATAAATGAAACATAATGCATTGCATCACGCAGTTTGGGATACATTAGATTACTTGGAGGCTTTCTTCGTTGCTCTTTCAGTCTCAAATGTTGTCATAATATTGAAAACTGAGCTAGCTTAACGTGGGCGTTGGATTCTTGTCATTTTGAGCTCGAAATCAAAAGTTAAAAAAGATTTAGTGCGGACATGTCGTTTGGATCAGCTTGTTAATTTAATCATTCTAAACTGATCATTTGTGCTCATTGAGTAAGGGCATATAACTGAAGCATAATACATAACATCACCCAGCTTTTGATAGATTGGATTACTTGGATACTTTGTTGTAGCTATTTTTGGTCTTACATTTTGTCACAATATAGAAAATTGAACTAGCTTTACGTGGGCGTTGTATTCGTGTCATTTTGAACTATAAATCAAAAGTTATGGACAATTTAGTGCGGACATGTCAAGTTTATAGGCCAATTAAAATGATCATTCTAAAGTGATCATTGGTGCTCCTGAGTTAAGTCTTATAAGTGAGGCGTAATGCAAGGCATCACACAGTTTGGCATAGATAGGATTACATGGAGCCTATGTCGTAGCTATTTTGGTCTTAAATTTTGTCACAATATAGAAAACTGAGCTCGCCTAACGTGGGCGTTGGATTTGTGTCATTTTGAAATTTAAATCGAAAGTTATGAATGATTGAGTGCGGACATATGAAGTTGATCGGCCAGTTAAAATGATCATTCTAAACTGATCATTGATGCTCCTTAAGCAAAGGCTTATAAATGAAGCATAATGCATTTCATCATGCAGTTTGGGACACAATGGATTACTTGGAGGTTTTGTAGTAGGTCTTTCAGTCTCAAATGTTGTCACAATATTGAAAATTCAGCTAGCTTAACGTGTGTGTTGGACTCATGTTATTTTAAGCTCTAAATAAAAAATTAAAGACGATTTAGTGGAGATGTGTCAAGTTGATCAGCTAGTTCAAATGATCATTCTAAACTTATCATTGGTGCTCATTGAGTAAGGGCATATAAATGAAGCAGTTTGAGATAGATTGGATTACTTGGAAGCTTTGTGGTAGCTATTTCAGACTCAAATGATTTTAAAAATATAGAAAATTGAGCTAGCTTAACATGGGCGTTGGATTCGTGTAATTTTGAACTCTAAATTAAAAGTTCCGGACGATTTAGTACAGACATATCAAGTTGATCGGCCAGTTAAAATGATCATTCTAAATTGATCATTGGTTCTCCTTGATGAAAGGCTTATAAATGAAGTATAATGCATGGCGTCACGCATTTTAGGATACATTGTATTACCTGGAGACTGTGTTGTAACTCTTTTAATCTCAAATGTTGTCAAAACATCGAAAATTGAGCTATCTTAACGTGGCCCTTAGATTCACGTCATTTTGAGCTCCAAAAAAAGTTAAAGATGATTTTGTGAGGACAAGTCAAGTTGATCAGCTAATTAAAATGATCATTCTAAACTGAACATTGGTGTTCCTATGTAAAGGCTTATATATGAAGCATAATGCATGGTATCACGGACTTTGGGATATATTGGATTACTTTGAGGCTTTGTTATAGCTATTTTGTTCTTAAATTTTGTCACGATACCGAAAATTAATCTAGCTTAACGTTGGCGTTGGATTGGTGTCATTATGAAGTCTAAATCAAAAGTTACGGATGATTTAGTGCGTACATGTCAAGTTGATCGGCCAGTAAAAATGATAATTCTAAACTGATCATTGGTGCTCCTTTAGTAAATGCTTGTAAATGAAACATAATGCATGGCATCATGCAGTTTGGGATACAATGGATTACTTTGAGGCTTTGTCGTAGCGTTTTCAGTATTAATGTTGTCACAATATGGAAAATTGTCCAAGCTTAACATGGGCGTTTGATTCATGTCATTAAGAGCTCTAAATAAAAAATTAATGATGATTTAGTTCGGACATGTCAAATTGATCAGCTAGTTAAACTGATCATTCTAAAGTGATAATTGGTGCTCATGGTTTAAACGCCTAAAAATGAAGCATAATGTATGGCATCACGTAATTTGGGATAGATTGGATTACATGGAGGCTTTTTCGTAGCTATTTTGGTCTTAAATTTTGTCACAATATAGAAAATTGAGCTAGCTTAACGTGGGCGTTGGATTCGTGTTATTTTGAACTCTAAATCAAAAGTTACATATGATTTTGTGCAGACATATCAAGTTGATGAGCTAGTCAAAATCATCATTCTAAACTGATCATGGGTGCTTCTTGAGTATTATAAATCAAGCATAATGCATGGGAGCACGCATTTTGGGATACATTGGATTTCTTGATGGCTTTGTCGTAACTCTTTCACTCTAAATTGTTATCACAATGTAGAAAATTGAGCTTTTTTAAGGTCGGCGCTGGATTTATGTGATTCTGAACTCTAAATCAAGAGTTACAGATGATTTAGTGCGGAAAAGTCAAGTTGATTGGCCAGTTAAAATGATCATTCTAAGCTGATCATTGGTGCTCCTTGAGTTAAGGCTTATAAATGAAGCATAATGCATGCCATCACGCAGTTTGGGACATATTGGATTAATTGGAGGCATTGCAGCAACTCTTTCTATCTCAAATATTGTCACAATATGGAATATTGAGCTAGCTTTACTTGGGCATTGGACTCATGTCATTCTGAACTCTAAATCAAAAGTTACAGACGATTTTAGTGCAGACATGTCTAGTTAATCGGCCAGTTAAACTGATCATTCTTAACTTATCATCGATGCTCATTGAGAAAGGGTGTATAAATGAAGCAGTTTGGAACAGATTGGATTACATGGAGGCTTTGTAGTAGCTATTTCAGACTCAAATGTTGTCAAAATATAGTAAATTGAGCTAGCTTAACGTGGGTGTTGGACTCGTGTCATTCGGAACTCCAAATCAAAAGTTATAGACAATTTAGTGCAGACATGTCTAGTTGATCGGCCAGTTAACCTGATCATTTTAAACTGATCATTGGTGCTCCTTGATTAAAGTCTTATAAGTGTATCATAATGCTTGGCGTCACGCTGTTTGGGATACATTGGTTACTTTTAGGCTGTGTGGTAGCTTTTTCAGTCTCAAATATTGTGAGAATATCGAAAATTGAGCTATCTTAACGTGGGCCTTAAATTCATGTCATTTTGAGCTAAAAAAAACGTTTAAGACGATTTTGTCCGGAGATGTCAAGTTGATCAGCAAGTTAAACTTATCATTTTAAATTGATCATTGGTGCTCCTTGATTAAAGGCTTTTAAATAAAGCATAATGTATGTCGTCATGCAGTTTGGGATACATTGGATTACTTGGAGGTTTTGTTGTAGCTTTTTCGGTCTCAAATGTTTTGACAATATCCAAAATTGAGGTATCTTAACGTGGGCCTTAGATTCATGTCATTTTGAGCTCCAAAAAAAAAGTTAAAGACCATTTTTTGCGGACATGTCAAGATGATCAGCAAGTTAAAATGATCATTCTAAACTGTTTAGTGGTGTTCCTAAGGAAAGGCTTATAAATGAAGCATAATTCATAGGATCACGCAGTTTGGGATACATTAGATTACGTGGAGGCTTTTTCGTATCTCTTTCAGTGTAAAATGTTGTCACAATATAGAAAATTGAGCTAGCTTAACGTGGGCGTTGGATTCGTGTGATTCTGAACTCTAAAAAAAAGTTACAGATGATTTAGGGCCGACATTTCAAGTTGATCGGGCACTTAAAATGATCATTCTAAACAGATCATTGGTGCTCCTTGAGTAAAGGTTTCTAAATGAAGCATAATACATGGCATCACGCAGTTTGGGACACATTGGATTACTTGGAGGCTTTGTAGTAGCTCTTTCAGTATCAAATCTTGTCACAATATAGAAAATTGAGCTAGCTTAACTTAGCGTTGTACTCATGTCATTTTTAGCTCTACATCAAAAGTTAAAGACGATTTATTGCAGACATGTCATGTTCAGCTAGTTAGAATGATCATACTAAACTGATCATTGGTGCTCAATGAGTAAGGGCATATAAATGAAGCAGCTTGGGGTAGATTGGATTACTTGGAGGCTTTGTCGTAGCTATTTAACACTCAAATGTTGTCAAAATGTAGAAAATTGTGCTAGCTTAACATAGGCTTTGGATTCGTGTCATTTGGAATTCTAAATCAAAAGTTACGGACGATTTAGTGCGGACATGTCAAGTTGGTTGGCTAGTTAAAATAATCATTCTAAATTGGTCATTGCTGCTCCTTGATTAAAGGCTTATAAATGAAGCATAATGCATAGCGTTACGCAGTTTGGGATACATTGGATTACTTGGATGCTGTGTAGTAGCTACTTCAGTCACAAATGTTGTGCCAATATTGAAAATTGAGCTATCTTAATGTGGGCCTTATATTCATATCATATTGAGCTCCAAAAAAATAGTTAAAGCCAATTTTGTGCGGACAAGTCAAGTTGATGAGCTAGTAAAATGATCATTCTAAATTGATCAATGGTTTTCCTAACTAAGGACTTATAAATGAAGCATAATGTGTAGCATTTTCTGTCTTTTGTTGTAGCAATTTCTGTCTTAAATTTTATCACAATATAGAAAATTGAGCTAGCTTAACGTGGGCATTGGATTCGTGTCATTCTGAACTCTAAATCTAAAGTTAAGCACAATTTAGTGCAATCATGTCAAGTTGATCATCCAGTTAAAATTATCATTCTAAACTGGTCATGGATTCTCCTTGATTAATGGGTTATAAATGATGCATAATGCATGCCATCATGCAGTTTGGGATAGATTGGATTACTTGGAAACTTTTTCGTAGCTCTTTTAGTCTCAAATGTTGTCACGATATTGAAAATTTACCAAGATTAATGTGGGCGTTTGACTCATGTCATTTTGAGGTCTAAATAAAATGTTAAAGATGATTTAGTGCGGACATGTCAAGTTGATCAGCTAGTTAAAATGATCATTCTAAACTGATCATAGGTGCTCATTGAGCAATGGTTTAAAAATGAAGCATAATGCATGCAATTACGCAGTTCGGGATAGATTGGATTACTTGGAGGCTTTTTCGTAGTTATATCATTCTTAAATTATGTCACAATGTAGAGTATTGAGCTAGCTTAACGTAAGAGTTGGATTAGTGTCACTCGGAACTCTAAATCAAAAATTGCGAACGATTTAGTGCGGATATGTCATATATATGGGCCAGTTAAAGTAATCATTGTAAACTGATTATGAGTGCTCCTTAAGTAAAGGCTGATAAATGAAGCATAATGCATGGCATCATGGAGTTTGGGATACATTGGATTACTTGGAAGTTTTGTCATAGCTTTTTTAGTCTCAAATGTTGTCATGATATTGAAAATTGAGCTAGATTAACGTGGGTGTTGGATTCATGTCATTTGAACTCTAAATCAAATGTTAAATACGATTTAGCGCAGACATGTCAAGGTTATCAGCTAATTAAAATGATTATTCTAAATTGATCAATGGTTTTCCTAAGTAAGGGCTTATAAATGAAGCATAATGCATGATATTATGCAGTTTGGGATAGATTGAATTACTCGGAGGATCTTTTGTTGTAGCAATTTCTATCTTAAATTTTACCACAATATAGAAAATTGAGCTAGCTTAACGTGGGCATTGGATTCGTGTCATTCTGAACTCTAATTCAAAAGTTACGCACAATTTAGTGCAATCATGTCATGTTGATCGTCCAGTTAAAATGATCATTCTAAACTAATCATGGGTTCTCCTTGATTAAAGGGTTATAAATGAAGCATAATGCATGGCATCATGTTTGGGATAGATTGGATTACTTGGAAACTTTTTCGTAGCTCTTTTAGTCTCAAATTTTGATATGATATTGAAAATTTACCTAGATTAACGTGGGCGTTGGAATCACATCATTTTCTGGTCCAAATAAAATGTTGAAGACGATTTAGTGCGGACATGTCAAGTTGATAGCTAGTTAAAATGATCATTCTAAACTAATCAATGATGCTCGTTAAGTAAAAATTTACAAATGAAGCATAATGCATGGCATCACGCAGTTTGAGATATATTGGATTACTCGGAGGATTTTATCGTAGCAATTTCTGTCTTAAATTTTATCACAATTTAAATAATTGAGCTAGCTTAACGTGGGTATTGGATTCGTGTCATTCTGAACTCTAAATCAAAAGTTACACACGATTTAGTGCGGAAATGTCAAGTATATTGTCCAATTAAAATGATCATTCTAAACTGATCATTGGTGCTCTTGATTAAAGGCTTATAAATGAATCATAATGCATGGCATCATGCAGTTTGCGATAGATTGGATAAATTGAAAACATTGTCGTAGCTCTTTCAGTCTCAAATGTTGTCACGATATTGAAAATTTACTTAGGTTAACGTGGGCATTGGATTCATGTCATATTTAGGTCTAAATAAAATGTTTAAGACGATTTATTGTGGACATGTCAAGTTGATAGCTAGTTAAAATAATCTTTTTAAACTGATCATTGATACTCGTTAAGTAAAGTTTTACAAATGGAGCATAATGTATGGCATCACGAAGTTTGCGATAGATTGGATTACTCGGAGGTAGCAATTTCTGTCTTAAATTTTATCACAATATAGAAAATTGAGCTAGCTTAATGTGGGCATTGGATTCGTGTCATTCTAAACTGCAAGTCAAAATTTACGGACGATATAAAGCGGATATGTCAAGTTGATCGTCCAGATAAAATAATCATTCTAAATAGATCATTGGTGCTCCTTGATTATAGGCTTATAAATGAAGCATAATAAATGGCATCATGCAGATTGAGATAGATTGGATTACTTGGAAACTTTCTCGCAGCTCTTTCAGTCTCAAATGTTGTCACGATATTGAAAATTGACCTATATTAACGTGGGTGTTGGATTCATATCATTCTGAGGTCTAAATAAAACATTAAAGATGATGTAGTGCGGACATGTCAAGTTGATAGCTAGTTAAAATGATCGTTCTAAACTGATCATTGGTGCTCATTGAGCAATGGTTTACAATGAAGCATAATGCATGGCATCACACATTTTAGGATAGATTGGATTAGTTTGAGGCTTTGTCGTAGCTATTTCGGTATTAAATTTTGTCACAATGTAGAATATTGAGCTAGCTTAATGTTGGCATTGGATTCATGTCATTCTCAATTCTAAATCAAAAGTTACAGATGATTTAGTGCAGACATGTCATATTGATCGACCAGT
This sequence comes from Pugionium cornutum, assembly GCA_018901935.1. Lineage (NCBI taxonomy): Eukaryota > Viridiplantae > Streptophyta > Magnoliopsida > Brassicales > Brassicaceae > Pugionium > Pugionium cornutum. The sequence goes on from CM032156.1 coordinate 17,883,008, forward strand.
TAAAGTTCTCATTCTAAACGAATCATTTTAAACTGATTATTAGTGCTGCTTGAGTAAAGACTTACAAATGAAGCATAATGCTTGGCATCACGGAGTTTGGGATACATTGGATTACTTGGAAGCTTTGCCATAGCTCTTTCATTCTCAAATGTTGTTACGATATTGAAAATTTAGCTAGATTAACATGGATGTTGGATTCTTGTCATTTTGAGATCTAAATCAAATGGTAAAGAAGATTTAGCGTGGACAGGTCAAGTTGATCAGCTAGTTAAAATGAACATTCTAAACTGATCCTTGGTGCTCATCGAGCGAAGGTTTACAAATGAAGCATAATGCATGACATCATGCATTTCGGGATAGATTGGATTACTTGGAGGCTTTGTCAGAGCTATTTTGGTCTTAAATTTTGTCACAATCTATAATAGTGATCTAGCTTAACTTGGGCGTTGGATTCTTTTTATTCTAAACTCTAAATTAAGAATTACAGATGAGTTAGTGCGGACATGTGAAGTTGATCGGCCAGTTAAAGTGATCTTTCTAATCTGATGAAGCATAATGCATGGTATCACGCGATTTATGATAGATTGGACTATTTCAAGGCTTTGTGGTAGCTCTTTTAGTCTTAAATGTTTTCAAAAAACAGAAAATTGAGGTAGCTTAATGTGGGCGTTGGATTCGTGTCATTCTGAACTCTAAATCAAAAGTTACGGACGATTTAGTGAGTACACATCAAGTTGATCGGCCAGTTAAACTGATCATTCTAAAATGATCATTGGTGCTCCTTAATTAAAGGCTAATAAATAAAGCATTTTCATGATATCACGCAGTTTGGGATATGTTGGATTACTTGGAGGCTATGTCATAGCTATTTAGAACTTAAACTCAGTCGGAATATAGAAAATTGAGCTAGCTTAATGTGGGTGTTGGATTCATGTCATTCTGAACTCTAAATCAAAAATTACAGACGATTTCGTGTGGAAATATGAAGTTTATCGGCTAGTTATATTGATCATCCAAAACTGATCATTGATGCTTATTCAGTAAAGGTTTAGAAATGAAGCATAATGCGTGGCATCACAAAGTTTGGGATAGAATGGATTACTAGGAGGATTTGTCGTAGCAATTTCTATCTTAAATTTTATCACAATATAAAAATTGAGCTAGCTTAACATGGGCATTGGATTCTTGTCATTCTTAACTCAAAATAAAAGTTACGGACGATTTAGTGCGGACATGTCAAGTTGATCGGCCAGTTAAAATGATCATTTTAAACTGATCATTGGTACTCTTGAGTAAAGGTTTATAAATCAAGCATAATGCATGGCAACACGTTGTTTGGGATACGTTGGATTACTTGAAGGCTTTGTCGTAGCTCTTTTAGTCTCAAATGTTGCCACAATATGGAAAATTGAGCTTGCTTAATGTGGGCATTGAATTCATGTCAGTTTGAGCTCTAAATAAAACGTTTAAAACGATTTAGTGCGAACATATCAAGTTGATAAGCTAGTTAAAATGATCATTCTAAACAGAATCATTTGTGCTCATTAGGCAAAGGTTTACAAATGAAGCATAATACATGGCCTCACGCAGTTTGGTATAGATTGGATTACTTGGAGGCTGTTTCGTAGCTATTTCGGTCTTAAATTTTGTAACAATATATAATACTGAGCTAGCTTAACGTGGCATTGGATTCGTGTCATTCCGAACTCTAAATCAAAAGTAACGGAATATTTAGTGCGGAAATGTCTAGTTGATCGGCCAGTTAAAATGACTATTCTAAACTGATCATTGATGCTACTTGATTAAAGCATAATGCATGGCATCACACTAGATTAACGTGGATGTTGGATCCATGTAATTTTGAGGTCTATATAAAATGTTAAAGCCGATTGAGTGCGGACATGTCAAGTTGATTATCTATTTAAAAATGATCATTCTAAACTGATCATTGGTGCTCATTGAGCAGAATTTACAAATGAACCATAATGCATGCCATCACGCAGTTTGGAAAAAAATGGATTATTTGAAGGCTTTGTCATAGCTATTTCGGTCTTATATTTTGTCACAATATATAATATCGAGCTAGCTTAACTTGGGCATTGGATTCGTGTCATTCTGCACTCTAAATCAAAAGTTAAAGACGATTTAGTGCGGACATGTAAAGTTTTTCGGCCAGTTAAAGTGATCATTTTAAACTGAACATTAGTGCTCCGTGAGTAAATGCTTATCAATGATGTATAATGCATGGCATCATAGAGTTTAGAATATATTGGACTACTTGAAGGCTTTGTGGTAGCTCTTTCAGTCTTGAATGTTTTCACAATATAGAACATTGAGCTAGCTTAATGTGGGTGTCGGATTCGTGTCATTCTGAACTCTAAATCAAAATCTATGGACGATTTAATGCGTACGCATCAAGTTCATCGGCCTGTTAAAATGATCATTCTATACTGATCATTGGTGCTTCTTATGTAAAGGCTTATAAATGAAGCGTATTGCATGGCATCACGGAATTTGGGATACATTGGATTACTTGGAGGCAATGTCATAGCTATTTCGGACTTAAATTCTTCCACAATATAGAAAGTTGAGCTTGCTTAACGTGGACATTAGATTCATGTCATTTTGAACTCTAAATCAAAAGTGTACGTACGATTTAACGAGGAACTATCAAGTTTGTCGGCTAGATAAATTGATCATTCTAAACTGATCATTGATGCTCATTCATTAATGGTTTACAAATGAAGCATAATGCATGTCATCACGTAATTTGGGATAGATTGGAATACTTGGAGGCCTTGTCGTAACTATTTCGGTCTTAAATTTTGTCACGATATATAATATTGAGCTAGTTTAACGTGGGTGTTTGATTCGTGTCATTCTGAACTCTAAATCAAAAGTTACAAACCATTTAGTGCGGACATGTGAAGTTTATCAGCCAGTTAAAGTGATATTCTACACTGATCATTGGTCCTCGTTGAGTAAAGGCTTATAAATGAAGCATAATGCATGGCATCCCACAACTTTGGAAACAGTTGATTAAGTTGAGGCTTTGTTGTAGCTCTTTCAGTCTCAAATGTTGTCACAATATTGAAAATTAAGCTACATTAGCGTGGGCATTGGACTCATGTCGTTTTCAGCTCTAAATCTAATGTTAAAGAAGATTTAGTGTGGACATGTCAAGTTGATCGGTAAGTTAAAGTCATCATTCGAAACTGATAATTCTAAACTGATCATTAGTGCTACTTTAGTAAACGCATATAAATGAAGCATAATGCATGGAATCACACATTTTAGGATAGATTGTATAACTTGAATGTTGTGTGGTCGCTCATTCAGTCTGAAATGTTGTCACAACATAGAAAATTGAGCTAGATTAATAGGGGCGTTGCATTCGTGTAATTTTGAACTCTATATCAAAAGTTATGTACGATTTAGTGCGTGCATGTCAAGTTGATCGGCCAGTTAAACTGATATTTCTAAACTGATAATTCTAAACTGATCATTAGTGCTTCTTGAGTAAAGACTTATAAATGAAGCATAATGCATGACATCACACAGTTTAGGATTTATTGAATTACTTGAAGGGTTTGTGGTGGCTCTTTCAATATTTAAGATTGTCACATTATAGAAAATTAAGCTAGGTTAACGTGGGTGTTGGATTCGTGTCATTGTGAACTCTAAATCAAAAGTTATGGACTATTTAGTGCAAACATGTCAAGTTTTTTGGCCATTTAAAATGATAATTCCAAACTGATCATTCGTGCTCCTTGAGTAAACGCTAATAAATGAAGCATTATGCATGGCATCGCGCAGTTTGGGTTACACTGGATTACTTGTAGGCTTTGCTTGTTTACACAGGATTACACTAGATTACACTGTATTTCTATCTTAAGTTTGTTATAATATAGAAAATTGAGCTAGCTTAACGTGGGGTGTTGGAGTTATGTCTTTCTGAACTCTAAATCAAAAGTTATGGACGACTTAGTGCTGACATGTCAAGTTTATCGGCTAGTTAAATTGATCATTCTAAACTCATAATTGGTGCTCATCGAGAAAAGGTTTACAAATGAAGTATAATGCATGTCATCACGAAGTTTAGGATAGATTGCATTACTTGAAGGCCTTGTGGTATCTATTAAAAATCTCAAGTGTTGTCACAACATAGAAAATTGAGATAGCTTAACGTGGGCGTTGGATTCATGTCATTTTAAACTCTAAATCAAAAGTTACGGACAATATAATGCATAAATGTCAAGTTGATTGGCTAGTTAAAAAGATTGGATTAATTGGAGGCTTTGTCGTAGCTATTTCGGTCTTAAATTTTATAATATAGAAATTAGAGATAGCTTAACGTGCGCATTGGATTCGTGTCATTATGAACTTTAATTAAAAGTAACAACCGATTTAGTGCAGACATGTCATGTTGATCAGCAAGTTGAAATGATCATTCTAAGCTTATCATCGGTGCTCATTGAGCAAAGTTTTAGAAATGAAGCATAATGCATGGCATCACGCAGTCGGGATAGATTGCATTACTTGAAGGCTTTGTGGTAGCTCTTTCACTCTCAAATGTTGTCACAGTATAGAAAATTGAGCTAGATTAACGTGGACATTGGATTCGTTTCATTTTGATCTCTTAATAAAAAGTTACTCATGATTTGGTGCGGATATGTCAAGTTGGTAGCCCAGTTAAAGTGAATGTTATAAACTGCTCATTCTAAGCTGATCATTAGTGCTCCTTGAGTAAAGGCTAATAAATTAAGCCTAATGCATGGCATCAGGCTGTTTGGGTTACATTGGATTACTTGGAGGCTTTTTCGTAGCTATTTTTGTTTAAATTTTTTTCACAATATAGAAAATTGAGCTAGCTTAACGTTGGCGTTGGATTCACATCATTCTGAACTCTAAATCGGAAGTTACGGACGTCTTAGTGCGGACATGTCAAGTTTATCGGTTAATTAAATTGATTATTCTAAACTGATCATTTGTGCTCATTGAGAAAAGATTTACAAATGAAGCATAATGCATGGCATCACGTAGTTTGGGATAGATTGGATTACTTGAAGGCTTTGTCGTAGCTATTTCGGTCATAAATTTTATCACAATATAGAAAATTGAGGTTGTTTAAAGTGCTCATTGGAATCGTGTCATTCTGAACTATAAATCCAAAGTTACGGACGATTTTGTGGAGATATGTCATTTTCTTGGCTAGTTAAATCAATCATTCTAAACTGACCATTGGTGCTCATTGAGCAATAGTTTACAAATGAAGGATAATGCATGGCAACACACAGTTTGGGATAGATTGGATTTATTGGAGGCTTTGTGGTAGCTCTTTCGGTCTCAAATGTTGTCACAATATAGAACATTGAGCTAGCTTAACATGGGCGTTTGATTTGTGTCATTTTGAACTCTAAATGAAAAGTTATGGATTATTTAGTGCGGACATGTCAAGTTAATCGGCAAGTTAATGTGATCACTTTAAAATGAGCGTTGGTGCTCCTTGAGTAAAGGCTTATAAATGAAGCATAATGCATGGCATTACAGAGTTTGGGATAGATTGGATTACATGAAAGCTTTATGGTAGCTCTTTTAATCTCAAATTTTGTCACAATATAGAAAATGGAGATAGATTAACGTGCGCATTAGAATCATGTCATTTTCAGCTTTAAATCAAATGTTAAAGACGATTTAGTGCAGACATGTCAAGTTTATCGGGTAGTTAAATTGATAATTCTAAACTCATAATTGGTGCTCATTGAGAAAAGGTTTACAAATGAAGTTTAGGTTTATAGTGCAGACATGTCAAGGTTTATAATGCATGGCATCACGATGTTTAGGATAGATTGCATTACTTGAAGGCTTTGTGGTATCTTTTTCAATCTCAATTGTTGTCACAACATAGAAAACTGAGATAGCTTAACGCGGATGTTGGATTCGTGTCATTCTGAACTATAAATCAAAACTTATGAACAATTTCATGCGTAAATGTCAACTTGATTAGCCAGTTAAAAAGATTGGACTACTTGGAGGTTTTTCATAGCCATTTGGGTATTAAATTTTACAATATAGAAAATTGAGCTAGCTTAACGTGCGCATTGGATTCGTGTCATTCTGAGCTCTAATTTAAAGTTAAAACCGATTTAGTGCAGACATGTCATGTTGATCAGCGAGTTGAAATGATCATTCTAAACTGATCATCGGTGCTCATTGACAAAAGGTGTACAAATGTAGAATAATGCATGGCATCATGCAGTTCGGGATAGATTGAATTACTTGAAGGCTTTGTGGTAGCTCTTTCAATCTCAAATGTTGTCACCGTATAGAAAATTGAGCAAGAATAACGTGGGCATTGGATTCGTGTCATTTTGAACTCTTGATAAAACGTTACGCATGATTTGGTGCGGACATGTCAAGTTGATTGGCCAGTTAAAGTGATTATTATAAATTGATCATTCTAAACAGATCATTTGTGCTCCCTGAGTAAAGGCTAATAAATTAAGCATAATGCATGGCATCAGGCTGTTTGGGTTACATTGGATTACTTGGAGGCTTTCTCGTAGCTATTTTTGTTTTAAATTTGTTCACATCATTGAAAATTGAGCTAGCTGAACGTAAGCGTTGGATTCATATCATTCTGAACTCTAAATCAGAAGTTACAGACGTCTTAGTGCGGACATGTCAAGTTTATTGGCTAGTTAAATTGATCATTCTAAACTGATCATTTGTGCTCATTGAGAAAATATTTACAAATGAAGCATAATGCATGGCATCACGTAGTTTGGGTTAGATTGGATTACTTGAAGGCTTTGTCGTAGCAATTTTGGTCTTAAATTCTATCACAATATAAAAAAATTGAGGTTGTTTAAAGTGGTCGTTGGATTCATGTCATTCTGAACGATAAATCCAAAGTTACAGACGATTTAGTGGAGACATGTCATTTTCTTGGCTGGTTAAATCGATCATTCTAAACTGATCATTGCTGCTCATTGAGCAATGGTTTACAAATGAAGCATAATGCGTGGCAACACACAGTTTGGGATAGATTGGATTACTTGAAGGCTTTGTGGTAGCTCTTTCGGTCTCAAATGTTGTCACAATATAGAAAATTGAGCTAGCTTAACATGGCCGTTGGATTCCTGTCATTTTGAACTCTAAATGAAAAGTTACGGATTATTTAGTGCGGACATGTCAAGTTAATCGGCAAGTTAACGTGATCATTTTAAAATGAGCATTGGTGCTCCTTGAGTAAAGACTTATAAATGAAGCATAATGCTTGGCGTTACACAGTTTGGGATAGATTGGATTACATGAAAGCTTTATGGTAGCTCTTTTAATCTCAAATTTTGTCACAATATAGAAAATGGAGATAGATTAACGTGCGCATTAGAATCACGTCATTTTCAGCTTCAAATCAAATGTTAAAGACGATTTAGTGCACATGTCAAGTTGATCAGCTAGTTAAATTGATCATTCTAAACTGATAACTGGTGCTCATTGAGAAAAGGTTTGCAAATGAAGCATAATGCGTGGCATCACGAAGTTTAGGATAGATTGGATTACTTGAAGGCTTTGTGGTATCTATTTCAATCTCCATTGTTGTCACAACTTAGAAAATTGAGATAGCTTAACGTGTGTGTTGGATTCATGTCATTCTGAACTCTAAATCAAAAGTTACGAACAATATAATGCGTAAATGTCAAATTGATTGGCTAGTTAAAAATATTGGATTACTTGGAGGCTTTGTCGTAGCTATTTCGGTCTTAAATTTTACAATATAGAAAATTGAGATAGCTTAACGTGCGCATTGGATTCGTGTCATTCTAAACTCTAATTAAAAGTTACAACCGATTTAGTGCGGACATGTCTAGTTGATCGGCTAGTTGAAATGATCATTCTAAACTGATCATTGGTGCTCATTGAGCAAAGGTTTACAAATGAAGCATAATGCATGGCATCACGCAGTCGGGATAGATTGCATTACTTGAAGGCTTTTTGGTAGCTCTTTCACTCTCAAATGTTTTCACAATATAGAAAATTGAGCTAGATTAATGTGGACATTGGACTCGTGTCATTTTGAACTCTGAATAAAAAGTTACCCATGATTTGGTGTGGATATGTCAAGTTTGTTGCCCAGTTAAAGTGATTATTATAATCTGATCATTCTAAACAGATCATTAGTGCTCCTTGAGTAAAGGCTAATAAATTAAGCATAATGCATGGCATCAGGCTGTTTGGGTTACATTGGATTACTTGGAGGCTTTTTCGTAGCTATTTTTGTTTAATTTTTTTCACATTATAAAAAATTGAGCTAGCTTAACGTTGGAGTTGGATTCATATCATTCTGAACTCTAAATCGGAAGTTACAGACGTCTTAGTGCGGAAATTTTAAGTTTATAGGCTAGTTAAATAGATCATTCTAAACTGATCATTTGTGCTCATTGAGTAAATATTTACAAATGAAGCATAATGCATGGCATCACGTAGTTTGGGATAGATTGGATTACTTGAACGCTTTGTCGTAGCTATTTCTGTCTTAAATTTTATCACAATATAAAAATTGAGGTTGTTTAAAGTTTCCGTTGGATTCGTGTCATTCTGAACTATAAATCCAAAGTTACTGACGATTTAGTGAAGACATGTCATTTTCTTGGCTAGTTAAATCAATCATTCTAAACTGATCATTGGTGCTCATTGAACAATGGTTTACAAATGAAGCATAATGCATGGCAACACAGAGTTTGGGATATATTGGATTACTTGAAGGCTTTGTGGTAGCTCTTTCGGTCTCAAATGTTGTCACAATATAGAAAATTAAGCTAGCTTAACATGGGCGTTGGATTCTTGTCATTTTAAACTCTAAATGAAAAGATATGGATTATTTAGTGCAAACATGTCAAGTTAATCGGCAAGTTAATGTGATCATTTTAAAATGAGCATTGGTGCTCCTTGAGTATAGGCTTATAAATGAAGCATAATGCATGGCATTACACAGTTTGGGATAGATTGGATTACATGAAAGCTTTATGGTAGCTCTTTTAATCTCAAATTTTGTCACAATATAGAAAATGGAGATAGATTAACGTGTGCATTAGAATCATGTCATTTTCAGCTTTAAATCAAATGTTAAAGACGATTTAGTGCACATGTCAAGTTGATCAGCTAGTTAAATTGATCATTCTAAACTGATAACTGGTGCTCATTGAGAAAAGGTTTGCAAATGAAGCATAATGCGTGGCATCACGAAGTTTAGGATAGATTGGATTACTTGAAGGCTTTGTGGTATCTATTTCAATCTCCATTGTTGTCACAACTTAGAAAATTGAGATAGCTTAACGTGTGTGTTGGATTCATGTCATTCTGAACTCTAAATCAAAAGTTACGAACAATATAATGCGTAAATGTCAAATTGATTGGCTAGTTAAAAATATTGGATTACTTGGAGGCTTTGTCGTAGCTATTTCGGTCTTAAATTTTACAATATAGAAAATTGAGCTAGCTTAACGTGCACATTGGATTCGTGTCGTTCTGAACTCTGATTAAAAGTTACAACCGATTTAGTGCTGACATGTCAAGTTGATCGGCTAGTTGAAATGATCATTATAAATTGATCATTGGTGCTCATTGAGCAAAGGCTTAAAAATGAAACATAATGCATGACATCACGCAGTGGGGATAGATTGCATTACTTGAAGGCTTTCAGGAGGCTCTTTCATTCTCAAATGTTGTCACAGTATAGAAAATTGAGCTAGATTAACGTGGACATTTGATTCATGTAATTTTGAACTCTGAATAAAAAGTTATTCATGATTTGGTGCGGATATGTCAAATTGACTGCCTAGTTAATGTGAATGTTATAAACTTATCATTCTAAACTGATCATTAGTGCTCCTTGAGTAAAGGCCAATAAATTAAGCCTAATGCAAGGCATCAGGCTGTTTGGGTTACATTGGATTACTTCGAGGCTTTTTCGTAGCTATTTTTGTTTTAAAGTTTTTCACATTATAGAAAATTGAGCTAGCTTAACGTTGGCATTGGATTCATATCATTCTGAACTCTAAATCGGAAGTTACGGACGTCTTAGTGCGGACATGTCAAGTTTATCCGTTAGTTAAATTGATGATTCTAAACTGATCATTTGTGCTCATTGAGAAAAGATTTACAAATGAAGCATAATGCATGGCATCACGTAGTTTGGGATAGATTGGATTACTTGAAGGCTTTGTCGTAGCTTTTTCGGTCATAAATTTTATCAAAATGTAGAAAATTGAGGTTGTTTAACGTGCGCGTTGGATTCGTGTAATTCTGAACTATAAATCCAAAGTTACGGACGATATAGTGGAGACATGTCAATTTTCTTGGCTAGTTAAATCGATAATTCTAACTGATCATTGGTGCTCATTGAGCAATGGTTTACAAATGAAGCATAATGCATGGCCTCGCATATTTTGGGATAGATTGGATTACTTGAAGGCTTTGTGGTAGCTCTTTCGGTCTCAAATGTTGTCACAATATAGAAAATTGAGCTAGCTTAACATGGGCGTTGGATTCGTGTCATTTTGAACTCTAAATGAAAAGTTGTGGACTATTTAGTGCGGACATGCCAAGTTGATCGGCAAGTTAATGTGATCATTTTAAAATGAGCATTGGTGCTCCTTTAGTAAAGGCTTAAAAATGAAGCATAATGCATGGCATTACGCCGTTTGAGATATTTTGGATTACATGAAAGCTTTGTGGTAGCTCTTTTAATCTCAAATTTTGTCACAATATAGAAAATGGAGATAGATTAACGTGCACATTAGAATCATGTCATTTTCAGCTTTAAATCAAATGTTAAAGACGATTTAGTGCATATGTCAAGGTTATCAGCTAGTTTAATTGATCATTCTAAACTGATAATTGGTGTTCATTTAGAAAAGGTTTACAAATGAAGCATATTGCATGGCATCACGAAGTTTAAGATAGATTGGATTACTTGAAGGCTTTGTGGTATCTATTTCAATCTCAAATGTTGTCACAACATAGAAAATTGAGATAGCTTAACGTGGGCATTGGATTCATGTCATTCTGAACTCTAAATCAAAAGTTACGGACAACATAATGCGTAAATGTCAAGTTGATTGGCCAGTTAAAAAGATTGGACTACTTGGAGGCTTTGTCGTAGCTATTTCGGTCTTAAATTTTACAATATAGAAAATTGAGCTTGCTTAACGTGCGCATTGGATTCATGTCATTCTGAAGCCTAATTAAATGTTACAACCGATTTAATGCGGACATGTCACGTTCATCGGCTAGTTGAAACGATCATTCTAAACTGATCATTGGTGCTCGTTGAGCAAAGGTTTACAAATGAATCATATTGCTTGGCATCACGCAGTTTGTGATTGATTGCATTAATTGAAGGATTTCTGGTTGCTTTTTCACCCTCAAATGTTGTCACAGTACAGAAAATTGAGCTAGATTAACGTGGGCATTGGATTCGTGTCATTTTGAACTCTTAATAAAAAGTTACGCATGATTTGGTGTGGACATGTCAAGTTGATTGGCCAGTTAAAGTGATTATTATAAACTGATCATTCTAAACTGATCATTAGTGCTCCTTGAGTGAAGGCTAATAAATTAAGCATAATGCATGGCATCAGGCTGTTTGGGTTTCATTGGATTACATGGACGCTTTTTTGTAGCTATTTTTGTTTTAAATTTGTTCACATTTTAGAAAATTGAGCTAGTTTACCATAGGCGTTGGATTCATATCATTCTGAACTATAAATCGGAAGTTACGGATGTCTTAGTGCGGACATGTAAAGTTTATCGGGTAGTTAAATTGATCATTCTAAACTGATCATTTGTGCTCATTGAGAAAAGATTTACAAATGAAGCATAATGCACGACATCACGTAGTTTGGGATAGATTGGATTACTTGAAGGCTTTGTGGTATCTTTTTTTAATCTCAATTGTTGTCACGAGATAGAAAACTGAGATAGCTTAACGTGGGTGTTGGATTCGTGTCATTCTGAACTATAAATCAAAAGTTACAAACAATTTAATGCGTAAATGTCAAGTTGATTGGCCAGTTAAAACGATTGGACTACTTGGAGGCTTCGTCATAACTATTGCGGTCTTAAATTTTAAAATATAAAAAATTGAGTTAGCTTAACGTGCGCATTGGATTCGTGTAATTCTGAACTCTAATTAAAAGTTACAACCGAATCAGTGCAGACATGTCATGTTGATCGGCGAGTTGAAATGATCACTCTAAACTGATCATTTGTGCTCATTGAGCAAAGGTTTACAAATGAAGAATAATGCATGACATCACGCAGTTCCAGATAGATTGCATTACTTGAAGGCTTTTTGGTAGCTCTTTCGATCTCAAATGTTGTCACAGTATAGAAAATTGAGCAAGATGAACGTGGCAATGGATTCGTGTCATTTTGAACTCTTAATAAAAAGTTACACATGATTTGGTGCGGACATGTCAAGTTGATTGGCCAGTCAAAGTGATTATTATAAATTGATCATTCTAAACTGATCATTAGTGCTCCTTGAGTAAAGGCTAATAAATTAAGCATAATGCATGGCATCAGGCTGTTTGGGTTACATTGGATTACTTGGAGGCTTTTTCGTACCTATTTTGGTTTTAAATTTTTTCACATTATAGAAAATTGAGATAGCTTAACGTAAGCGTTGGATTCATATAATTCTGAACTCTAAATCGGAAGTTATAGACGTCTCAGTGCAGACATGTCAAGTTTATCGGCTAGTTAAATTGATCATTCTAAACTGATCATTTGTGCTCATTGAGAAAATATTTACAAATGAAGCATAATGCATGGCATCACGTAGTTTGGGATAGATTGGAATACTTGAAGGCTTTGTTGTAGCTATTTCGGTCTTATATTTTATCACAGTATAGAAAATTGAGGTTGTTTAAAGTGCCCGTTGGATTCGTGTCATTCTGAACTATAAATCCAAATTTACAGACGATTTAGTGGAGACATGTCAATTTTCTCGGGTAGTTAAATCGATCATTCTAAGCTGATCATTGGTGCTCCTTGAGCAATGGTTTACAAATGAAGCATAATGCATGGCATCACACAGTTTGGGATAGATTGGATTACTTGAAAGCTTTGTGGTAGCTCTTTCGGTTTCAAATGTTGTCACAATATAGAAAATTGAGCTAGCTTAACGTGGGCGTTGGCTTCGTGTCATTTTGAACTCTAAATGAAAAGTTATTGACTATTTAGTGTGCACATGTCTAGTTGATCGGCAAGTTAATGTGATCATTTTAAAATGAGCATTGGTGCTCCTTGAGTAAAGGCTTATAAATGAAGCATAATGTATGGCATTACACAATTTGGGATAGATTGGATTACATGAAAGCTTTGTGGTAGCTCTTTTAATCTCAAATATGTGCGAATTAGAATCATGTTATTTTCAGCTTTAAATCAAATGTTAAAGATGATTTAGTGCACATGTCAAGCTGATTAGCTAGTTAAATTGATCATTATAAACTGATCATTGGTGGTCATTGAGCAAAGGTTTACAAATGAAGATAATGCATGGTATCACACAATTTGGGATATATTGGATTACGTGAAGGTTTTGTAGTAGATCTTACAGTTTCAAATGTTGTCACAATAGAGAAAATTGAGCAAGTTTAACGTGGGCGTTGGATTCATATCATTTTGAACTCTTAATAAAAAGTTACAGACGATTTAGTGCGGACATGTCTAGTTGATTGGCCTTTTAAAGCGATCATTTAAATTTATCAATAGTGCTCATTGAGAAAAGATTTACAAGTGAACCATAATGCATGATATCACGCAGTTTTGGATAGATTGGACCAATTGAAGGCTTTGTGGTATCTCTTCCGCCTAATAAAAATTTACGGACGAGTTAGTGCGGACATGTGAAGTTGATTGGCCAATTAAAGTGATAATTCTAAACTGATCATTAGTGTTCCTTGAGTAAAGGCTTATAAATGAATCATAATGCATGGCATCACGCAATTTAGGATATATTGAATTACTTGAAGGCTTTGTGGTAGCTCTTTCAGTCTCAAATATTGTCACAATATAGAAAATTGTGCTAGCTTAACAAAATTATAAACAAAATTATTAAAAATAAAGTGTAATAACATTTACAGAAAAATTTAAATGAATGTACCTTTTATATTCCAAAACGTCATCGCAATTTGTCAAAATATACAGATGCAAGTGTTTGTGTTCCTCCTATGATAGGCGTCGCGTCTTCCCTTTTCCCCATAAACGTCCAATTTGTGCAAATACTTCTGGTACATACACTGGATAGCTTGGTTTTTCTCCTCCATCATCATGTCGTGCAGTTCGTCTATTTTTTGTTTGGACTTGTGATGGAAAATAGTAGTCGACGAAGTTAGATGTTTTCTCATTAATACTTTGTTCAACGATTAAGCCTTCAACCCTCGCAAGATTTTTAACTTTTTCTGTAGGTGGAACCTATATCTCTCAAAAGAATACATCCATCGATACTGAACATGTCCTCCAAGTGCTGTTTCTCTAGGGTGGTGAATAAGAAGATGTTCCATAACATCAAAAAATGCTGGTCGAAATATTTTCTCGAGGTTACAAATGAGAACCGGTATTGTTTCCTCCTAATTTCGTATATCGTCTCCAATAAGTGATCTTGTACATAAATCTCACAAAAAAGCACCAATCCCTGCATAATAAAAAATTTAATCCGGCCAGAAAATTATGATTATATATAAAATAATGTAAACGTACCTGCAATTGCTCCGTGGAAGATTTTAGGCAGAAGATCGCTAAAGGCAAATAGAAATAGTCTTTGCATGACAACATGACAATTATGACTTTTCATCCCTGTAAATTTGCATTCAATTGTACCGACACAATTACGAAGATTAGATGTGTATCCATCTGGAAATTTAACACTATGCTTAATCCACTCAAAGAACTCGTCTTTTGCATGCGCATCCAACCGGAATGCGAGAGACAATGATTTTCCATTCGACATTACATGTAGTTCCTTCCGGAAACAAATATATCGCAAATCCAATCTAGCTTTCGAATTATCTTACATTTTCCCTTGCACATTTAGAACAATATTCTTTATGTTGTCAAAAAGTTTTTTTTCAATGTGCATAACATCTATATTGTGGCACAACAGATGGTCCTTCCAATATAGTAAATCCCAAAAATACTATTCTTGTGCCAAATTATGGTATTCGCCACAACCATCAACAGGATAATGTCCGCTACCTCCACATGAAGCCATTCTCTCAACACCAAAATCTCTAAGTTGAGTCATCATATAATTCCCGTCAAGCATAGGAGGTGGAGCATCAAAATTGTTTTTTGTTTTTCCTAAACAATGTCGTGCTCCGACGATATGGATGATCTTGTGGTAGAAAGCATCGATGACAATCGAACCAGCTACTCTTTTTTCGGTGTTTGAGTTGGAATGAATCAGTATTATCTTGACAATATGGGCATGCTAACTTTCCATGCGTCAACCATCCTGATAACATACCATATGCTGGAAAATCACTTATGGTCCACATAAGTACTGCTCGCATCAAGAAGTTTTGTTGGTTGGAAACATCAAATGCTTCGACATCATTTTCTCACAACATTTTTAACTAATGAATTACTGGCTGCAAGAAAATATCAAGCGATCGCTTAGGATGCTCTGGACCGGGGACGAGAATTGTTAGAAACAAAAACTCTTGTTTCATGCACAACGAAGGAGGCAAATTTTAAGGTGTCACGATAACTGGCCACAACGAGTATTGCATTCCATGCTTCCCAAAAGGGTTGAATCCATCTGTAGATAACCCGAGGTATACGTTCCAAGGCTCATATGCAAAACTAGGATAAACCTCTTTAAAATGTTTCCATTTCTGCATCCGAGGGATGCACAACTTCTCCATTCGAATTATGTTCGGCATGCCATCTCATAGACTTTTCCGTGTGTTCAAATTGATATAACCTCTTTAACCCTTCTGTTAATGGCAAATACCACATTTTTTATGCGGAATAGGTACTCTGCTGCTTGTCTCTTGAAATAGAGGTTTGTGAAAAAATTGGCACTTCATGTGGTTTTCATCATTTCTCCAATTGATCATGCAGTTGTCAATACATACATCGATCATCTGATACGGCAATCCAAGACCAGCTACAAGTTTTTGAACCTCGTAATATGAAGCAGGTGCAATACTATCTTCTGGTAATATATCTCTAACAAAATCAGCTATCACATTCACACAATCTTCAGCCAATTTGAAATCCGTCTTTATCGTCATCAACCTGCTTGCAGCATATAAAGGCGATAATCCATCTCTACATCCTTTATACAAAGGCTACTTGGATGCATCAAACATATCAAAAAATTTATGGGCTTCGAAATTAGGTTCCTCTATTCTACTCCAATCTTCAATGTACAATGCTCTTTGTTCACGAAACGCATCATTCACCATCTGAATAGTACCTCCATTTATATCAACTTCTGATGACAGTTCCTCTACCCTAACATTAGTACTATCTAACCTTTTTGAAGTACTACCATAATATTGCATCTTTGCATCAATTTCTCCATGTGAATACCAAATTTTGTAACCTGGCATAAATCCAGTCTTGTACAAATGATTACGTACTTCTCTAATAGAGATTAATCTATTATTTCGACATTTAATACACAAACAATACATTTTACCGTATTCTGATGTCATGCTATTGTTTGATGCAAATGTCATGAACTCTTCAACACCTTGCGCAAATTCATCCGTCAATTCCTCCGTTGTTGAATCATACCGAGGTTTATCCATCCACGATCAAAAATAATAATAAGAACCTGAAGAAGACATTTTGCTAAGATTTTTTGTTCTGGTGAAATTGTGAAGGTGCAGAGCGTATTTATATTGAAAATTAGAAGATTATCACGAATTTTTAACAGATTTTTACGAATTTTTAACAGATTATTACGAATTTTTAACAGATTATTATGAATTTTTAACAGATTATTATGAATTTTTAACAAATTATTATGAATTTTTAACATATTATTACGAATTTTTAACAGATTATTACGAATTTTTAACAGATTATTACGAATTTTTAACAGATTATTACGAATTTTTAACAGATTATTATGAATTTTTAACAGATTATTATGAATTTTTAACAGATTATTACGAATTTTTAACATATTATTACAAATTTTGAATAGATAATCACAAATTTTGAACAGATAATCACAAATTTTTAACATATTATTCTTAAGAATATTCTCGTTTCCGACTGATTTCCGACGGTTGTCGACCACTGCTGGAAATTTCCAACGACCAACCGACGAACCTCTACGTTTACAGATCGGCCAAACTAACAATTGCCAAAGATATAGGATGTTGTCGAAAAGTCATCGGAATCACCAAAGGATTTCCGACAATTTTAGATTTATTTATCTAAAAAAAATAATTAAGTGGAATTAGTCAACCGATATATTCCTGACGGATTCCACATGGATAGTAAACACTAGAATCCGTTGGGAAGTAGTCGGTAGATAACGAACGATTTCGTCGGCAATTTCTGACGGTTTTGAGAGGATATCCGGATGGTAACCGGATGGATGGCCATCGGGTTTTACCATCGATTTTCTGACGGTGGTGCAAATATCGGTATTTACCAACAGAATACCAACGATAAATTTCCGGTTGCTAATCCATCGGAAAACCATCGATTAACCATTGAATATTTGGATGATTTTATTTCCATCGGAAATACCGTCGCAAATGTTAATGTTTTCTTGTAGTGTTTACAAATAAAGCATAATGCATGGCATCACGCATTTTGAGATAGATCGGATTACTGGAAGGCTATGTGCTAGTTATTTCAGTCTCAAATGTTGTCACAATATAGAAAATTGAGCTAGCTTAACGTGGGCGTTGTATTCGTGTCATTTTGAACTCTAAATAAGCAGTTACGGAAGATTTAGTGCGGATAAGTCAAGTTGATCAGCAAATTAATATGATCATTTTAAAATGATCATTGAGGCTCCTTGAGTAAAGGCTTATAAATGAAGTACAATGCATGGCATCACATAGTGTAGTATAGATTGGATTACTTGAAAGCTTTGTAGTAGCTCTTTTAATCTCAAATATTGTCACAATATATAAAATGGAGATAGATTAACGTGCGCATTAGATTCATGTCATTTTAGTTCTAAATCAAATGTTAAAGACGATTTAGTGCAGACATGTCAAGTTGATGAGCTAGTTAAATTGATCATTCTAAACTGCTCATTGGTGCTCATTGAGCAAAGGTTTACAAATGAAGCATAATGCATGATATCACGCAGTTTGGGATAGATTGGATTACTTGAAGGCTTTGTGGTAGCTCTTTCAGTCTCATATGTTGTCAAAATATAGAAAATTGAGCTAGCTTAACGTGGGCGTTAGATTTGTGTCGATTTGATTTCTAAATCAAAAGTTACGCACGATTTAGTGCGGACATATCAAGTTGATCGGGAAATTAATATGATCATTTTAAAATAATCATTGGTGCTCCTTGAGTAAAGACTTATAAATGAAGCATAATGCATGGCATCACGCAGTTTTGGATACAGTGGATTACTTAGACGCTTTGTCGTAGTTTTTCAGTCTCAAATGTTGTCACAATATTAAAAATTGATCTAGATTAACATGGCCGTTTGATTCATGTCAGTTTGAGCTCTAAATCAAATGTTAAAGCCGATTTAGTGAGGACATGTCCAGTTAATCAGATTGTTAAAATGATCATTCTAAACTGATCATTGGTGCTCATTGAGAAAAGGTTTACAAATGAAGCATAATGCATGGCATCATGCAGTTTAGGATAGATTGGATTACTTGGAGGCTTTGTCGTAGCTATTTCAATCTTAAATTTTGTCAAAATATAGAATATTGAGCTAGATTAATGGGGGCATTCGATTCATATCATTTAGGGCTCTAGATCAAATGTTAAAGACAATTTAGATAGGATTTCTTGGTGGCTTTGTTGTAGCTCTTTGAGTCTCAGTTGTTGTCAAAATATTAAAAATTGAGCTAGATTAACGTGTGTGTTGGATTCATGTCATTTTGAGCTCTAAATAAAAGGTTAACGAGGATTTAATGCCGACATGTCAAGTTGTATCAGCTACGTAAAATGATCATTCTAAACTGATCATTGGTGCTAATTGAACAAAGGTTTACATATTAAGCATAATGCATGGCATCACGCAAATTAGTAAAGAATGAATGACTTGGAGTCTTTACTGATTGGATTCGTGTCATTCTAGACTTTAAATCAAAAGTTAGGGACAATTTAGTGCGAGCATGTGAAGTTGATCAGCCAGTTAAAATGATCATTCTAACCTGATCATTGGTGCACCTTGAGTAAAGGCTTATAAATGAAGCATAATGCATAACATCACGCAGTTTGGGATACATTGGATACATGGAGTCTTTGTCGTAGCTCTTTCAGTCTCAGATGTTGTCACCATATTGAACCTGAGCTAGATTAACGTGGGGTTGGATTCATGTCATTTTGAGCTCTAAAACAAATGTCAAAGATGATTTAGTGCAGACATGTCATGTTGATCACCTAGTTAAAATGATCATTCTAAACTGATCATCGGTGCTCATTGAGCAAAGGTTTACAAATAAATCATAATGCATGTCATCACACAGTTTGGGATATATTATATTACTTGAAGGCTTTTTTGTAGCTATTTTGATCTTAAATTTTGTCAAAATGTAAAATATTGAGATAGCTTAACATGGGTGTTGGATTACAGTAATTTAGAACTGTAAATAAAACGTTACGGGCGATTTAGTGCGTACATGTCAGGTTGATCGGCCAATTAAAATGATCATTCTTAAATGATCATGGGTGCTCCTTGAGTAAAGCCTTATAAATGAAGTATAGTACATGGCAGCACGTAGTTTGGGATACGTTGGATTACTTGGAGGCTTTTTCGTATATATTTGTGTCTTAAATTTTGTCACCATATAGAAAATTGAGTTAGATTAACGTGGGAGTTGGATTAATGTCATTATGAACTCTAAATTAAAAGTTACGGATGATTTAGTGCGGACATTTAGAGTTTATCGGCTAGATAAGTCGATCGTTCCAAACTAATCATTGGTGTTCATTGAGCATAGGTTTACAAATGAAGCATAATGTATGGTATCACGCAGTTTGCGATAGATTGGATTACTTAGAGTCTTTGTCGTAGCTATTTTCGTATTAAATTTTATCACAATATAGAAATTGAACTAGATTAACGTGGGCGTTTGATTTGTGTAATTCTGAACTTTAAATCAAGTTAAAGACGGTTTAGTGCGTACATGTCAAGTTATTTCGCCAGTTAAAATGATCATTTTAAACTAATCATTGGTGCTCCTTGAGTAAAGGCTTGTAAATCAAGCATAATGCATGGAATCACGTAGTTTAGGATACATTGGATTACTTAGAGGTTTTATCTCCCGAATTTTGTTCATAAATTTTGTTACAATATAGAAAATTGTGCTACTTTAACATTGGCATTGGATTCGTGTCACTTTGAACTTTTAATAAAAAAGTTACGGATGATTTAGTGCAGACATTTCAAGTTGATTGGCTAGTTAAAGTGATCATTCTAAACAGATCATTAGTGCTCCTTGAGTAAAGTCTAATGAATGAAGCATAATGCATTGCATCACGCATTTTAGGATATATTGGATTACTTGAAGGCTTTGTGGTAGCTCTTTCAGTCTCAAATGTTGTAACAAAATAGAAAATTAAGGTAGCTTAAAGTGGGCGTTAGACTCTCTCATTGTGAACTCCAAATAAAAAAGTTATGGACGATTTAATGTATACATGTCAAGTTGATCGGGCAATTAAAATGATCATTTTTGACTGATCATTGGTGCTCCTCGAGTCAAGCTTATAAATAAAGCGTAATACATGGAAGAACGCAGTTTGGGATACATTGGATTACTTGGAGGCTTTTTCATAGCTATATCTGCCCTAAATTTTATGACAATATAGAAAATTAAGCTAGCTTACCGTGGGCATCAGATTCATGCCATTCTCAACTCTAAATCAAGAGTTACGGATGATTTAGTGCAGTCATGTCAAGTTTATCGGCTAGGTAAATTAATCATTATAAATTGATCATTGGTGCTCATTGACCAAAGGTTTAAAAATGAAGCATAATGCATGCCATCACGCAGTTTGGGATAGATTGGATTACTCGGAGGCTTTCCCATAGCTATTTGGGTCTAATATTTGTTCACAATATAAAAAATTGAACTAGCTTAACATGGGCGTCGGATTACTTGGTGGCTTTGTCGTAGCTCCTTCAGGCTCAATTGTTGTCACAATATTAAAAATTGAGCTAGATTAACATGGGCGTTCGATTCATGTCATTTTGAGCTGTAAAATCAAAGGTTAAAGAGGATTTAGTGCGGACATGTCAAGTTTGCGATAGATTGGATTACTTAGACGCTTTGTCATAGCTATTTGGTGTTAAATTTTATCACAATATAGAAATTGAGCTAGATTAACGTGGGCGTTTGTTTCGTGTTATTCTGAACTCTAAATCAAGTTATAGACAATTTAGTGCGTACATGTTAGCCAGTTAAAATGATCATTTTAAACTAATCATTGGTGCTCCTTGAGTAAAGGCTTATAAATCAAGCATAAAGCATGGCATTACGTAGTTTGGGATACATTGGATTACTTGGAGGCTTTGTCTCACGAGTTTCGTTCGTAAATTTTGTCACAATATAGAAAATTGATCTACTTTAACATTGGCATTGGATTTGTGTCATTTTGAACTCTAAATCAAAAGTTACGCATGATTTAGTGCGGACATGTCAAGTTGATTGGCTAGTTAAAGTGATCATTCTAAACTGATCATTAGTGCGCCTTGAGCAAAGTCTTATAAAGAAGCATAATGCATTGCATTACGCATTTTAGGATATATTGGATTACTTGAAGGCTTTGGGGTAGCGCTTTCAGTCTCAAATGTTGTAACTAAATAGAAAACTTAGCTAGCTTAAAGTGGGCGTTGGACTCGTGTCTTTGTGAACTCCAAATAAAAAGTTATGGACGGTTTAATGTCTACATGTCAAGTTGATCGGTCAATTAAAATGATCATTCTTAACCAATCATTGGTGCTCTTCGAGTAAAGGCTTATGAATGAAGCATAATACATGGCAGAACGCAGTTTGGGATACAGTGGATTACTTGGAGGCTCTACCACACCTATTTATGTCCTAAACTTTGTCACAATATAGAAAATTGAGCTAGCTTACTGTGGGCGTCAGATTCATGTCATTCTCAACTCTATATCAAAATTTACGGATGATTTAGTGCGGTCATGTCAAGTTTATCGGCTAGGTAAATTAATCATTATAAACTGATCAATGGTGCTCATTGAGCCAAGGTTTACAAATGTAGCATAATCCAATCCCATCACAAGGCTTTCCCATAGCTACTTTTGTCTTATAATTTTTCACAATATAGATAATGGAACTAGCTTAAAGTGGGCGTTGGATTCGTGTCATAGTAAACTCTAAATTAAAAGTTACGGACGATTTAGTGCGGACATGGCAAGTTCATTGGCCAGTTAAAGTGTGCATTCTAAAAATATCATTGTTTCTCATTTAGTAAAAGGCTTATAAATGACGCATAATGCATGGCATCACAAAGTTTGGGATATTTTGGATTACTTGGAGGCTTTCTCATAGATCTTTCAGCCTCTAATGTGGTCACAATATTGAAAATTGAGCTTGATTAACCTGGGCGTTTGATTCATATCAATTAGGGCTCTAAATCAATTGTTAAAGACTATTTAGTGCAGACACGTCAAGTTGAGTGTCCAGTTAAAGTGACCAGTCTAAACTAATCATTCTAAATTGATCATTTGTGCATATTGAGCAAAGATTTACAAATGAAGCATAATGCATGACATCACGCAGTTTGAGAATATTGTATTACTTGAAAGCTTTGTCTTAGCTATTTCAATTTCAAATTTTATCAAAATTTACATAATTGCGCTAGCTTAAAGTGGGCGTTGGATTCGTGCCATTCTGAACTCTAAATCAAAAGCTACAAACGATTTACTGCGTACACATCAAGTTGAACGCCCAGTTAAAATGATAATTCTAAACCGATTATTAGTGCTCCGTGATTAAGACTTATAAATGAAGAATAATTCATGGTAGCACGCAATTCGGGATACATTGGATTACTTGGTAGCTTTGTCGTAGCTCTTTCAGTCTCAATTGTTGTCACAATATTAAAAATTGAGCAAGATTAACATGTGCATTGGATTCATGTCATTTTGAGATCTAAATCAAAGGTTAAACAAGACTTAGTGCGGACATGTCAAGTTGTATCAGCTAGGTAAAATGATCATTCTAAACTGATAATTAGTGCTAATTGAACAAAGATTTACAAATTAAGCATAATGCATGGCATCACGCAAATTAGGATAGAATGAAGGACTTGGAGTCTTTACTCATTGGATTCATGTCATTCTCGACTTTAAATCAAAAGTTACGGACGATTGAGTGCGGGCATGTCAAGTTGATCAGCCAGTTAAAATGATCATTCCAAACTGATCATTGGTTCTCCATGAGTAAAGGCTTATAAATGAAGCATAATGCATGACATCACGCAGTTTGGGAATGCATTGGATACATTAGGGTTTGTCGTAGCTCTTTCAGTGTCAGATGTTGTCACGATATTGAAATTGTGCTAGATTAATGTGGGGTTCGATTCATGTCATTTTGAGCTCTAAATCAAATGTCAAAGACGATTTAGTGCGGACATATCAAGTTGATCACCTAGTTAAAATGATCATTCTAAACTGATCATTGGTGCTCATTGAGCAAAGGTTTACGAATGAAATATAATGCGTGTCATCACACAGTTTGGGATATATTATATTACTTGAAGGCTTTATCATAGCTATTTTGATCTAAAATTTTGTCAAAATGTAAAATATTGAGCTAGCTTAATGTAGGTGTTGGATTCGTGTTATTCTGAACTCTAAATAAAAAGTTACGGACGATTTAGTGCATACATGACAAGTTGATCGGCCAATTAAAATGATCATTATTAACTGATCATTGGTGCTCCTTCCGTAATATCTTATAAATGAAGCATAATACATGGCAGCAAGAAAGTTGGGATACGTTGGATTACTTGTAGGCTTTGTCATAGCTATTTCGGTCTTAAATTTTGTCACAATATAGAATATTGAGCTATTTTAACGTGGGCATTAGATTCATGTCATTTTAAACTCTAAATCAAAAGTTACCGATGATTTAATGCATACGTGTTAAGTTGATCAGCCAGTTAAAATGATTATTCTAAACTGATCATTGGTGCTCCTTGAGTAAATGCTTATAAATGAAGCATAATGCATGGCAGTTTGGGATACATTGGTTTACTTGGAGGCTTTGTCGTAGCTCTTTCAGTCTGAAATGTTGTCACGATATTGAAAATTGAGCTTCACTAACGTGGGCATTGGATTCATGTCATTTTGAGCTCTAAATCAAATGTTAAAGATGATTTAGCGTGGACATGTCAAGTTGATTCGCTAGTTAAACTGATATTTCTAAACTTATCATTGGTGCTCATTGAGCAATGGTTCAAAAATGAAGCGTAATGCATGGCATCACGCAGTTTGGGATAGACTGGCTTTCTTGGAGGTTTTATCGTAGTTATTTTGGTCTTAAATTTTGTTATAATATAGAAGACTGAGCTAGCTTAACATGGGCGTTTGATTTTTGTTATTCTGAACTCAAAATCGAAAGTTAAGAACAATTTAGTTCGTACAAGTCAAGTTTATAAAACGATCATTCTATACTGATCATTGGTCCTTATTGAGTAAAGGCTTATAAATGGAGTATAATGCATGGCATCACGTAATTTGGGATATATTGAATTACTTGGAGGATTTGTCGTAGCTATTTTGGTCTTAAATTTTATTACAATATAAAAAATTGAGGTAGCTTAACGTGGGTGTTGGATTCGTGTCATTCTCCACTGTAAATCAAAATTTATGGACAATTTAGTGCGGACACGTCAAGTTGATCGACCAGTAAAAATGATCATTCCAAAATGATCATTGGTGCTCCTTAAGTAAAGGATTATAAATAAAGCATAATGCATGGCATCACGCATTTTGGAATACATGGGATTACTTGGAGGCTTTGTCGTAGCTATATCACTCTTAAATTTTATTACAATATAGAAAATTAAGCTAGCTTAACGTGGGCATTGGATTCCTGTCATTATGAACTCTAAATCAATAGTTACGGACAATTTAGTGCGGATATATCGAGTTTATCGGCGAGTTAAATTGATCATTCTAAACTGGTCATTGGTTCTCTTTGAGAAAAGCTTTACAAATGAAGCATAATGCATGGAATCAAGCATTTTATGATATAATGGATTACTTGAAAGATTTTTCGTAGCTCATTCAGTCTCAAATGTTGTCATAATATAGAAAATTGAGCTAGATTAACATGGGCGTTGGATTCGTGTCATATTGAACTTTTAATCAAAAGTTACGTACGATTTAGTGCGGACATGTGAAGTTGATCGACTAGTTAAGGTGATCATTTTAAACATATCATTGGTGCTCCTTGAGTAAAGTCATATAAATGAAGCATAACGCATGTTATCACACAATTTGAGATACATTGGATTACTTGGAGGCTTTTTTGTAGATCTTTCAGCCTCAAATGTTGTACAATATTGAAAATTGAGCTTAATTAATGTGGCCGTTGGATTCATGTCATTTTGAGCTCTAAATCAAATGGTAAAGACGATTTAGTATGGACATGTCAAGTTAATCATCGAGTTGAAATGATCATTTTAAACTGATCATTGGTGTTCATTGAGAAAAGGTTTACAAAAGCATAACGCAAGGCATCACGCTGTGTGGAATAGATTGGATTAGTAGGAGGCTTTGTCGACACTATTTTGGTCTTAAAGTTTATCACAATGTACAATATAGAGATAGCTTAATGTAGGCGTTGGGTTCGTGTTATTTTGAACTCTAAATAAAAAGTTACGGATGATTAGTACGGACATGTCAAGTTTATCGGCAAGTTAATGTGATAATTTTAAACTGATTATTGGTGCTCCTTGAGTAAAGGCTTATAAATGAAGCATAACGCATGACATCACTAAGTTTGAGATATATTGGATCTTGAAGGCTTTGTGGAAACACTTTTAATCTCAAATTTTGTAACAATATAGAAAATGAAGATAGATTAACGTGCGTATTAGATTCATGTAATTTTTGCTCTAAATCAAATTTTAAAAACGATTTAGTGCATACATGTGAAGTTGATTAGCTAGTTAAATTGATTATTCTAAACTGATCATTGGTGCTCATTGAGCAAAGGTTTATAAATGAAGCATAATGCATGGCATCATGAAGTTTGGGATAGATTGTTTTACTAAAGGCTTTGTGGTAACTCTTTCAGTCTCAAATGTTGTCACAATATAGAAAATTGAGCTAGCTTAACGTGGGTGTTGAATACGTGTTATTTTGAACTCTGAATCAAACGTTACTGGCGATTTAGTTCGGATAAGTCAAGTTGATCGACCAATTAAAGTGATCATTCCAAAATTATCATTCTAAACTTATCATTCTAAACTGATCATTCTAAACTGATCATTAGTGCTCCTTGAGTAAAACCTTATGAATGAAGCATAATGCATGGCACCACGCAGTTTGGGATAGATTGGATTACTTGAAGGCTTTGTGGTAACTCTTTCATTCTAAAATGTTGTCACAATATAGAAAATTGAGTTAGTTTAACGTATGCGTTGGATTCGTGTTATTTTGAACTTTAAATGAAAAGTTATGTACTATTTAGTGCGGACATGTGAAGTTGATCGGCAAGCTAATGTGATCATTTTAAAATGAGCATTGGTGCTCTTTGAGTAAATGTGATCATTTTAAAATGAGCATTCGTGCTCTTTGAGTAAATGAGCATAAGGCATGGCATTACGCAGTTTGGGATAGATTGGATTACTTGAAAGATTTGTGTTAGCTCTTTTAATCTCAAATTTTGTCACAATATAGAAAATGGAGATAAATTAACATGCGCATTAGAATCATGTCATTTTCAGCTTTAAATCAAATGTTAAAGAAGATTCAGTGCACATGTCAAGTTGATCAGCTAGTTAAATTGATCATTATAAACTGATCATTGGTGCTTATTGAGCAAAGGTTTACAAATGAAGCATAATGCATGGTATCATGCAGTTTGGGATAGATTGGATTACTTGAAGGTTTTATAGTAGCCCTTTCACTCTCAAATGTTTTCACAATAGAGAAAATTGAGCTACCTTAACGTGGGCGTTGGATTTGTGTCAGTTTGAACTCTTAATAAAAAGTTACAGACGATTTAGTGCGCACATTTCTAGTTGATTGGCCATTTAAAGTGATCATTCTAAATTTATCATTGGTTCTCATTGAGAAAAAGTTTACAAGTGAAGCATAATGCATGATATCATGCAGTTTATGATAGATTAGATTACTTGAAGGCTTTGTGGTATCTCTTCCGTGTCACTGTTGTCACAATATAGAAAATTGAGCTAGTTTAACGTGAGCATTAGATTCGTGTAATTTTGAACGCCTAATGAAAATTTATGGACGAGTTAGTGCGGACATGTGAAATTGATTGGCCAGTTAAAGTGATCATTCTAAACTGATCATTAGCGTTCCTTGAGTAAAGGCTTATAAATGAATCATAATGCATGGCATCACGCAGTTTAGGATATATTGAATTACTTGAAGGCTTTGTGGTAGCTCTTTCAGTCTCAAATATTGTCACACTATAGAAAATTGAGCAAGCTTAACGTGGGCGTTGGATTCGTGTTATTTTGAACTCTGAATGAAAAGTTATGGACTATTTAATGCGGACATGTCAAGTTGATCAGCAAGTTAATGTGATCATTTTAAAATGACCATTGGTGCTCCTTGAGTAAAGGCTTATAGATGAAGCATAAGGCATAACATTACGCAGTTTGGGTAGATTGGATTACTTGAAAGCTTTGTGGTAGCTCTTTTAATCTCAAATTTTGTCACAATATAGAAAATGGAGATAGATTAATGTGCGCATTAGAATCATGTCATGCCTCATTAATTAACTTGCGATGGAAAATAGTAGTTGACGAAGTTAGATGTTTCCTCATTAATACTTTGTGCGACGATTGAACCTTCAACCCTCACAAGATTTTTAACTTTTTCTTTAGGTGGAACCTATATCTCTCAAAAGGATACATCCATCGGTACTGAACATGTCCTCCAAGCGTTGTTTCTCTAGGGTGGTAAATAAGAAGATGTTCCATAACATCAAAAAATGCTGGTCGAAATATTTTCTCGAAGTTACAAATGAGAACCGGTATTATTTCCTCCAAATTTCGTATATCGTCTCTAGTAAGTGATCTTGTACATAAATATCGGAAAAAACACCAATCCCTGCATAATAAAAAAATTTAATTCGGCCAGAAAATTATGATTATATATAAAATAATGTAAACATAACTGCAATTGCTCCGTGGCGTTTTTAGGCAAAAGATCGCTAAAGGAAAATAGAAATAGTCTTTGCATCAAAACATGACAATAATGACTTTTCTTCTCTGTAAATTTTCCTTTAATAGTATTGACTCAATTACGAAGATTAGATGCGTATCTGTCTGGAAATTTGACACTATGCTTAATCCACTCAAAGAACTAGTCTTTTGCATGCGCATCCAACCGGAATGCGGGCGACAATGATTTTCCATTCGACATTACATGTAGTTCCTTCCGGAAACAAATATCTGGCAAATCCAATCTAGCTTTCAAATTATTTTTCGTTTTCCCTTGCACATTTAGAACAATATTCATTATGTTTTCAAATTTTTTTTCAATGTGCATAACATCTAGATTGTGGTGCAACAGATGGTCCTTCCAATATGGTAAATCCCAAAAAATAGTCTTCTTGTGCCAATTATGGTATTCACCACAACCATCAACAGGATAATGTTTGTTACCTCCACATGAAGTCGTTCTTTGAGCACCAAAATCTCTAAGTTGAGTCATCATATAATTCTCGTTAAGCATAGGAGGTGGACCATCAAATTTCTTTTTTTTTTGTTTTTCCTAAACAATGTCGTGCTCCGGCGATATGGATGATCTTGTGGTAGAAAGCATCGATGAGAATCGAACCAATTACTCTTTCGTCCGTGGTTAAGTTAGAACCCATCAGTATGATCTTGACAATATGGGCATGCTAACTTTGCATGCGTCGACCATCCTGATAACATACCATATGCTGGAAAATCACTTATGGTCCACATAAGTACTGCTCGCATCATGAAGTTTTGTTGGTTGGAAACATCAAATGCTTCGACATCATTTTCCCACAACATTTTTAACTCATGAATTAGTGGCTGCAAGAAAATATCAAGCGATCACTTAGGATGCTCTGGACCGGGGACGAGAATTGTTAGAA
Source organism: Pugionium cornutum (assembly GCA_018901935.1). NCBI lineage: Eukaryota > Viridiplantae > Streptophyta > Magnoliopsida > Brassicales > Brassicaceae > Pugionium > Pugionium cornutum. The sequence goes on from CM032156.1 coordinate 17,912,545, forward strand.
AAACAAAAACTCTCGTTTCATGCACAACGAAGGAGGAAAATATAAGGTGTCACGATAACTGGCCACAACGAGTATTGCCTCCCATGCTTCCCAAAAGGGTCGAATCCATCTGTAGATAACCTGAGGTATACATTCCTAGGCTCATATGCAAAACTATGATAAACCTCTTTAAAATGTTTCCATGCGTCTGCACACAATCTTCAGCCAAATTGAAATCCGTCTTTATCGTCATCAACCTGTTTGCAGCAGATAAAGACGATAATCCATGTCTACATCCTTTATACAAAGATTGCTTGGATGCATCTAACATATCAAAAAATTTCTAGGCTTCAAAATTAGGTTTCTCAATTATACTCCTATCTTCAATGTATGATGCTATTTGTTCACAAAACGCATCATTCACCACAGTACCTCCGTTTATATCAACTTCTAATGCCGGTTCCTCTAGTGTAACATTAGTACTAACTAACCTTTTTGAAGTACTACCATAATATTGCATTGTTGCATCAATTTCTCCATGCGAATACCAAATTTTGTAACCCGGCATAAATCCAGTCTTATACAAATGATTACGTACTTCTCTAGTAGAGATTAATCTATGATTTCGACATTTAATAAAGGGACAATACATTTTACCGTATTCCAATGTCATGCTATTTTTTGATGAAAATGTCATGAACTCTTCAACACCTTGCACAAATTCATCAGTCAATTCCCCCGTTGTTGAATCATACCGAGGTTATCCATCAACGATCGAAAATAATCATAAGAACCTGAAGAAGACATTTTGTTAAGATTTTTTGTTCTTGTGAAATTGTGAAGGAGCATAGCGTATTTATATTGAAAATAAGAAGATTATCACAAATTTTTCACAGATTATTACGAATTTTATACATATTATTATGAATTTTTAACAGATTATTACAAATTTTTAACAGATTATTACAAATTTTTAACAGATAATCACAAATTTTTAACAGATAATCACAAATTTTTAAAATATTATTCTTAAGAATTTTCCTATTTCTGACGGATTTCCGACGATTGCCAATCACTGCCAAAAATTTTTGATGAACCTATACGTTTACAGATCTGCCAAACTAACAATTGCCACAAAAATAGGATGTCATCGGAAAGTCATCGGAATCACCGACGGATTTCCAAAAACTTTAGATTTATTTATCGAAAAAAATAATTAATTGAAATTAGTCAACCGATATATTCCTGACGGATTCCAGACGGATAGTAAAAACTAGAATCCATTGGGAAGTAGGCGGTAGATAACCGACGATTTTTTCGGCAATTTCCGATGGTTTTGAGAGGATATCCTGACGCCGACGTTGTTGTTAGTAACCGGTCGGATGGCCGTCGGGTTTTACCATCGATTTCCGGACGGTGGTGCAAACGTCGGTAGTTAGCGACATAATACCAATGATATATTTCTGGTCGGTAATCCATTCGAAAACCATCGATTAACCATTGGAATATTCAGAAAATTTTATTACCATCGGAAATGCCATCGCAAATATTAATGTTTTCTTGTAGTGTTTACAAATGAAGAATAATGCATGAGATCACACAGTTTGGGATAGATTGGATTACTTGAAGGCTTTGTTGTAGCTCTTTCAGTCTCAAATGTTGTCATAATCTAGAAAATTGAGCTAGCTTAATGTGGGCATTGGATTCGTGTCATTTTGAACTCTAAATCAGAAGTTACTGAAGATTTAGTGCGGACACGTCAAGTTGATCGACAAATTAATGTGATCATTTTAAAACATCATTGGGGCTCCTTGGGTAAAGGCTTATAAATGAAGCATAATGCATGTTATCACGTAGTTTAGTATAGATTGGATTACTTGAAAGCATTGTAGTAGCTCTTTTAATCTCAAATTTTGTCACAATATATAAAATGGAGATAGATTAACGTGTGCATTAGATTCATGTCATTTTTAGTTCTAAATCAAATGTTAAAGACAATTTAGTGTGGACATGTCAAGTTGATGAGCTAGTTAAATTGATCACTCTAAACTGATCATTGGTGCTCATTGAGCAAAGGTTTACAAATGAAGCATAATGCATGCCATCCCGCAGTTTGGGAAAGTTTAGATTACTCAGAGGCTTTCCCATAGCTACTTTGGTCTTATATATTTTCACAATATAGAAAATTGAACTAGCTTGACGTGAGCATTGGATTTATGTCATAGCAAACTCTAGATTAAAAGTTCCAGACGATTTAGTGCGGACATGGCATGTTGATTGGCCAGTTAAAGTGGTCATTCTAAAATGATCACTATTTCTCCTTGATTAAAGGTCTATAAATGAAACATAATGCATGGCATCACACAGTTTGGGATACTTTGGATTACTTGGAGGCTTTGTCGTAGCTCTTTAGCCTCTAATATGGTCACAATTTTGAAAATTGAGCTAGATTAACGTGAGCGTTTGATTCATATCATTTAGGGCTCTAAATCAAATGTTAAAGACGATTTAATGCGGACATGTCAAGTTAAGTGGCCAGTTAAGTGATCAGTCTAAACTAATCATTCTAAATTGATCATTTGTGCATATTGAGCAACGGTTTACAAATGAAACATAATGCATGACATCACGCAGTTGGGGAAAGTTTGTATTACTTGGAGGATTTGTCGTAGCTATTTCAGTTTCAAATATTATCAAAATATACATAATTGAGCTAGCTTAAAGTGAGCATTGGATTCTTAACTCTAAAGCAAAAGTTACAAATGATTTATTGTGTACACATCAAGTTGATCGCCTGGTTTAAAATGATAATTCTAAACCGATGATTAGTGCTCCTTGAGTAAAGACTTATAAATTGAAAATAATTCATAGTAGCACGCAATTCGGTCTAATAAATGAAGCCTTAAGTTGATCATTGGTGCTCATTGAGCAAAGGTTTACAAATGAAGCACATTGCATGGCATCATGTAGTTTGGGATAGATTGTTTTACTGAAGGCTTTTTGGTGACTCTTTCAGTCTCATATGTTGTCATAACATAGAAAATTTAGCTAGCTTAACGTGGGCATTGAATTCGTTTCGTTTTGAACTCTGAATCAAAAGTTACTGACGATTTAGTTTGGACATGTCAAGTAGATCTACCAGTTAAAGTGATCATTCTAAAATTATCATTCTAAACTTATCATTCTAAACTTATCATTCTAAACTGATCATTCTAAACTAATAATTAGTGCTCCTTGATTAAAACCTTATAAATGAAGCATAATGCATGGCAACACGCAGTTTGGGATAAAATGGATTACTTGAAGGCTTTGTGGTAGCTCTTTCAGTCTTAAATGTTGTCACAATATAGAAAATTGAGTTAGCTTAACTTAGGCGTTGGATTCGTGTTATTTTTAACACTAAATCAGAAGTTACGGCCAATTTAGTGCGCAAATTTCAAGTTGATCGGCTAGTTAAAACGATCATTCTGAACTGCTCATTGATGCTCCTTGAGTAAAGGCTAATAAATGAAGTATAATGCACGGCATCATGCAGTTTGGGATAGATTGGATTACTTAAAAGCTTTGTGGTATCTCTTTCAATCTCAAATTTTGTCACAATATTGAAAATGGAGATAGATTAACTTGCGCATTGGATTCATGTCATATTTAGCTCTAAATCAAATGTTAAAGACGATTTGGTGTGGACATGTGAAGTTAATCAGCTAGTTAAATTGATCATTTTAAAATGATCATTTGAGCTCATTAAGGAAAGGTTTACAAATGAAGCATAATGCATGGCATCACACAGTTTGGGATAGATTGGATTACTTGAAGGCTTTGAGGTAGCTCTTTCAGTCTCAATTGTTGTCACAATATTGAAAATTGAGCTAGCTTAACATGAGCGTTGGATGTTGTAGTTTTGAACTCTAAATCAAAAGTTAATGATGATTTAGTGCAGACATGTCAAGTTGATCGACAATTTAATGTGATCATTTTAAACTTATCATTAGTGCTCCTTGAGTAATGGCTTATAAATGAAGCATAATGCAGAGCATCACGTAGGTTGGGATACATTGGATTACATAGAGGCTTTGTTGTAGCTCTTTCGGTTTCAAATGTTGTCACAATGTTTAAAATTGAGCAAGATTAACGTAGCCGTGTGATTCATGTCAGTTTGAGCTCAAAATCAAATGCTAAAGATGATTTAGTGCGGAAATGTCAAGTTGATCAGCCAGTTTAAATTATCATTCTAAATTGATCATTGGTGCCCATTGAGAAAAGGTTTATAAAAGCATAATGTCTGGCATTGCGCAGTTAGATTGGTTTACCTGAAGGCTTGCTCGTATATATTTCAATTTATAATTTTGTCAGAATATAGAATATTGAGCTAGCTTAATGTGGACGTTGGATTCGTGTCATTTTGAACTCTAAATCAAATGTTACAAACGATTTAATGCAGACATGTCAAGTTGATTGGCAAGTTAAAGTGATCATTCTAAAGTGATCACTCTAAACTGAACATTAGTGCTCCTTGAGTAAAGGCTTATAAATGAAACATAATGCTTGGCATCACACAGTTTAGGATATATTACATTACTCGAATGTCCGCACGAATGTCCGCAATTATGCTTATAAAGAGCTTTGTGGTAGCTCTTTCAGTCTCAAATGTTGTAACAATATAGAAAATTAAGCTAGCGTAACGTGGGCGTTGGATTCGTGCCATTCGAAACTCTAAAAAAAGTTACAGACGATTTAGTGCGTCCATGTCAAGTGTTATCGGCAAAATAAAATGATCATTCTTAACTGATCATTGATGTTTCTCGATTAAAGGCTTAAAAATGAAGCATAATGCATGATAGCACGCAGTTTGGGATATATATGATTACTTGGAAGCTTTCTCGTAGCTATTTCTGTCTTTAATTTTGTCACAATATAGAAAATTAAGCTAGATTAACGTGGGCATTGGATTCATGTCATTCTGAACTCTAAATCAAAAGTTACGAACGATTTAGTGCGGACATGTTATGTTTATCGACTAGTTAAATCGATCATTCTACACTAATCATTAGTTCTCATTGAGCAAAGGTTTAAAAATGAAACATAATGCATGGCATCACGCAGTTTGGGATAGATTGGGTTACTTGGAGGTTTTGTCATAGCTATTTCGGTCTTAAATTTTATCACAATATAGAAAATTCAGCTAGCTTACCGTGGGCTTTGGATTCGTGAAATTCTGAACTCTAAATCAAAAATTTTGGATGATTTAGTGGGGACATGTCAAGTTTATCGGCTAGTTAAATCAATCATTCTAATCTGATCATTGGTGCTCATTGAGCAAAGGTTTACAAATGAAGCATAATGGATTGCATCACCCTGTTTGGGATAGATTGGGTTACTTGGAGGTTTTGTCGTAGCTATTTTGGTCTTAAATTTTTTTACAATACAGAAAATTGAGCTAGCTTAACGTAGGCGTTGGATTCATGTAATTTTGAACTCTAAATCAAAAGTTACGGACGATTAAGTGGAGACATATCAAGTTTAATGGCTAGTTAAATCGAACATTATAAACTAATCATTGGTGCTCATTGAGCAAAGGTTGACAAATGAAGCATAATGAATGGCATAACGAAGTTTCAGATAGATTGGGGTACTTAGAGGCTTTGTCGTAGCGATTTTGGTGTTAAATTTTATCACAATACAGAAAATTGAGCTAGCTTAACGTGGGCGCTGGATTCGTGTCATTCTGACTCTAAATCAAAAGTTACGGACGATTTATAGCGTATATGTCAAGTTGATCAGCCAATTAAAATTATCATTTTAAACAGATCATTGGTGCTCCTCAAGTAAAGGCTTATAAATGAAGTATAATGCATGGCATCACGAAATTTGGGATACACTAGATTACTTGGAGGCTTTGTCTCAGCTATTTTGTTCTTATATTTTGTCGCAATAGACAAAATGAGCTACTTTAACATGTGCTTGGGATTCGTGTCTTTTTTAACTCTAAATCAAAATTTACGAACGATTTAATGCAGACATGTCAAGTTGATCGGCAAGTTAATGTGATCATTTCAAACTGATCGGTGGTGCTCGTTGAGAAATGGTTTACAAATGAAGCATAATCCATGGCATCACACAGTTTGGGGTAGATTTGATTACTTGAAGGCTTTGTGGTAGCTCTTTCTGTCTCAAATGTTGTCACAATATAGAAAATTGAGCTACATTATCGTGGGCATTGGATCCGTGTCGTTTTGAATTCTAAAAAAAAATGACGGACGATTTAGTGTAGACATATCAAGTTGATCGACCAGTTAAAGTGATCATTACAAACTTATCATTCTAAACTTATACATTCTAAACTTATCATTCTAAACTGATCATTCTAAATTGCTCATTAGTGCTCCTTGATTAAAGCCTTATAAATGAAGCATAATGCATGATATCACGCAATTTGGGATAGATTGGATTACTTGGTGGCTTTTCTGTAGCTCTTTCAGCATCGAATGGTGTCACAATATAGAACATTGACCTAGCTTAACATGGGTGTTGGACTCGTGTCATTGTAAGCTCTAAATCAAAAGTTATGGATGATTTAGTGCGGACATGTCATGTTGATAAACCAAGTAAAATGATCATTCTAAACTGATCATTGGTGCTCCATGAGTAAATGCTTATAAATAAAGGATAATACATGGCGTCACGCAGATTGGGATACATTGGATTATTTCGAGGCTTTTTTGTCGCTTTTCTAGTCTCAAATGTTGTCACAATATAGAACATTGAGCTAGCTTAAAGTTGGTGTTGGATTCCTGTCATTCTGAACTCTAAATCAAAAGTTACGAATAATTTAGTGCAGACATGTCAAGTTGATCGGCCAATTATAATTATATTTCTAAACAGATTATTGGTGCTCCTTGATTAAAGGAATATAAACGAAGTATAATGCATGGCATCACGCAGTTTGAGATACATTGTATTACTCCTTGATTAAATCAACATTGCATATAAATGTTGTCAAAATACGGAAAATTCAGCAAACTTAACGTGGGCGTTGGACTCATGTCATTTTCCGCTCTAAGAAATTTTAGTGCAGACATGTAAGTTGATTTCCTAGTTAAAATGATCATTCTAAACTAATCATTGGTGCTTCTTGAGTAAAGGCTAATAAATGAGGCATAATGCATGGCATCACCCAATTTGGGATAGATTGGATTACTTGGAGGACTTGTCGTAGCTATTTCGGTCTTAAATTTTGTCACCATATAGAAAATTGAGCTAGCTTAACATGGGCGTTGGATTCGTGTCATTTTTAACTCTAAATCAAAAGTTATGGATGATTTATTGCGTACATGTCAAGTTGATCGGCCAGTTAAAATGATCATTCTAAACTGATTTTTGTTGCCCCTTGAGCAAAGGCTTATAACTGAAGTATAATGCATGGCATCACGCAATTTGGGATACATTGGATTACTTGGAGGCTTTGTCGTAGCTCTTGCAGTCTCAAATGCTGTCACAATATGCAAAACTGAGCTAGCTTACGTAAGCGTTGCACTCATGTCATTCGATACTATAAATCAAAGGTTAAAGAAGATTAGTGTGGACATGTAAAGTTGATCGACCAGTTAAAATGATCATTCTTAACTGATCATTGGTGCGCCTTGAGTAAAGGCTTATAAACGAAGCACAATGCATGGTATTACGCAGTTTGGGATACAACTAGTAAGAGGATTTATAGTAACTCATTCAGTCTCAAATTTTGTCACAATATAGAAAATTGAGCTAGCTTAACGGTGTTGGATTCGTGTTATTCTGAAGTCTAAATCAAAAGTTATGGACGATTTAGTGCAGACATGCCAAGTTGATCGGCTAGTTAAAATGATAATTCTAAACTGATTATTTTTGGTTATAAACAAAGAATAATGCATGGCATCATGCAGTTTGGGATAGATTGGATTACGTGTAGGCTTTTTCATAGCTCTTTCAGTCTCAAATATTGTCAGAATATGTAAAATTGGGCTACTTTCACGTGAGCATTGGACACATGTCATTTTGAGCTCTAAATAAAAAGTAAGACGATTGGGTGTGGACATGTCAATTTGATCAGCTAGTTAAAATGATCAATTGTGCTCATTGAGCATAATGCATTGCATCACCAGCTTGGGAGAGATTGGATCAGTTGGAGGCTTTTTCGTAGATATTTTGGTCTTAAATTTCGCCACAATATATAAAATTTAGATAACTTACCGTGGCATTAGATTCATGTCATTTTGAACTTTTAATCAAAAGTTACAGACGATTTAGTGAGGACATGTCAAGTTGATCGGCCAGTTAAAATGATCATTCTAAACTGATCATTGGTTCTCCTTAAGTAAAGGCTTATGAATGAAATATAATGCATGGCATCACTCTGTTTGGGATGCATTGGATTACACGGAGGCTTTTTCGTAGCTTTTTCAGTCTCAAATATTGTCACAATACAGAAAATTCAGCTAGCTTAATGTGGGCGTTGGACTCATGTCATTTTGAGCTCTAAGAAGATTTTGTGCGGACATGTAAATTGATCAGCTAGTTAAAATGATCATTCTAAACTATTCATTGGTGCTCCTTGATTCACTACAAGAACATTAACATTTCCGACGGCGTTTCCGACGGGAATAAACTAGTCAAAATATTCCAACGTTTAAGCGATGGTTTTCCGAATGTTTATCAAGCGAAAACATATCGTCGGTGTTCCATTGGTAAATCTCGATGTTTGCACCACCATCGGGAAATCGATGGTAAAACTTGATGGACATCCGTCCGGTTTCCAACGACCACATGGGCGTCAGGGTATCCTCTCAAAACCGTCCGAAAAAAGTGCCTACGAAATCAAAACCATCGGATTTTTACCGACTACTTGACGGATTGTGGTTTTTACTATCCGCCTGGATTCCGTCAGGAATATATCGGTTGGCTAATTCCACTTAATTATTTTTTACATAAATAAATCTAAACGTCATCGGAAATCCATCGGTAGTTCCGATGACTTTTCGACAAAATCCTATTTTTTGGCAATTGTTAGTTTGGACGATCTGTAAACGTTGAGGGTCGTCAGTTGGTCGTCAAAAATATCCGACAGTGGTCGGCAACCGTTAAAATTCCGTCAGAGATGGGAATATTCTTATGAATAATCTGTTAAAAATTTTGGATTATTTGTTAAAAATTTTGGATTATTTGTTAAAAATTTTGGATTATGTGTTAAAATTTTGGGATTATCTGTTAAAAATTTGGGATTATCTGTTAAAAATATGGGATTATCTGTTAAAAATTTTGGGATTATCTGTTAAAAATTTGGGATTATCTGTTAAAAATTTGGGATTATCTGTTAAAAATTTGGGATTATCTGTTAAAAATTTGGGATTATCTGTTAAAAATTTGGGATTATCTGCTAAAAATTCGGGATTATCTGTTAAAAGTTTGGGATGATCAGTTAAAAAATTGGGATTATCTGTTAAAAATTTGGGATTAACACGAATTTTTAATAGATTATTATGAATTTTTCACAGAATATTATGAATTTTTCACAGATTATTATGAATTTTTAACAGATTATTATGAACTTTTAACAGATTATTATAAATTTTTAACAGATTATTATGAATTTTAAAGAGATTATTATGAATTTTTAACATATTATTATGAATTTTTAACAGATTATTATGAATTTTTAAGAGATTTTTATGAATTTTTTTAATTTTCAAAATAAATACGCTCTGTTCCTTCACAATTTTACCAGAACAAAAAATCTTAACAAAATGTCTTATTCAGATTTTTATGATTATTTTTGATTTTATATGGATAAACCTCGGTATGACTCAACAACGGGGGAATTTTTGGATGAATTTACACAAGGTGTTGAAGAGTTCATGACATTTACATCGAACAATAGCATGACATCGGAATACGGTAAAATGTATTGTCCGTTTATTAAATATCAAAATCATATATTAATCTCTATTGGAGAAGTACGTAATCATTTGTATAGGACTGGATTTATGCCGGGTTACAAAATTTGGTATTCACATGGAGAATCTGATGCAACGATGCAATATTATGATAATACATCAAAAAGGTTAGATAGTATTAATGTTAGGGTAGAGGAACCAGTATTAGAAGTTGATATAAACGGAGGTACTCTTCAGATGGTGAATGATGCGTTTCGTGAACAAAGAGCATCGTACATTGAAGATAGGAGTAGAATAGAGGAACCTAATTTGGAAGCCCGGAAATTTTTTGATATGTTAGATGCATCTAAGCAGCCTTTGTATAAAGGATGTAGAGATGGGTTATCGCCTTTATGTGCTGCAAACAGGTTGACGAAGTTAAAGACGGATTTCAATTTGGCTAAAGATTGTGTGAATCCGATAGCTGATTTTGATAAAGATATATTACGTGAAGATAATATTGCACCTGCTTCATATTACGAGGTTCAAAAACGTGTAGCTGGTCTTGGATTGTCGTATCAGATGAACGATGTATGTATTGACAACTGCATGGTCTATTGGAGAAATGTTGAAAACCGCATGACGTGCCGATTTTGTCAAAAACCTTGATTTCAAGAGACAAGCGGCATAATACCTATTCCGCATAAACGGATGTGGTATTTGCCATTAACAGAGAGGTTAAAGAGGCTATATATATCTGAAAACACGGCAAATCCTATGAGATGGATTCAACCCTTTTGGGAAGCATGGGAGGCAATACTCGTTGTGGCCAGTTATTGTGACACCTTATAATTTTCCTCCTTCGTTGTGCATGAAACGAGAGTTTTTGTTTCTAACAATTCTCGTCCCCGTCCAGAGCATCCTAAGCGATCGCTTGATATTTTCTTGCAGCCAAGAATTCATGAGTTAAAATTGTTGCGGGAAAATGGTGTCGAAGCTTTCGATGTTTCCAACCAACATAACTTCTTGATGCGAGCAGTACTTATGTGGACCATAAGTGATTTTCCAGCGTTTGGTATGTTATCAGGATGGTCGACGCATGGAAGCTTAGCATGCCCATATTGTCAAGATAATACGGATGCATTCCAACTGAAACACAGACGAAAGACTAGTTGGTTCGATTGTCATTGCCGATTTCTACCACAAGATCATCCATATCGTAGGATCATGACATTGTTTAGGAGAAACAAAAATTTTTTTGATGGTCCACCTCTTATGCTTGACGGGAATTATATGATGACTGAACTTAGATATTTTGGTGTTGAGAGAACGGCTTCATGTGGAGGTAACGGACATTACCCTGTTGATGGTTGTAGTGAATACCATAATTGGCACAAGAAGAGCATTTTTTGGGATTTACCATATTGGAAGGACCATTTGTTGCGCCATAATCTAGATGTTATGCACATTGAGAAGAAGTTTTTCGACAACATAATGATGTCGTTCTAAATGTGCAAGGAAAAACGAAAGATAATTTGAAATCTAGATTGGATTTGCCGGATATTTTTTCCCAGAAGGAACTACATGTAATGTCAAATGGAATATATTGTCTACCGCATTCTGGTTCGATGCGCATGCAAAAGACGAGTTATTTAACTGGATTAAGCATAGTGTCAAATTTCCAGATGGATACAAATATAATCTACGTAATTGTGTCGATACTATTGAAGGCAAATTTTCAGTGATGAAAAGTCATGATTGTCATGTTGTCATGCAAAGAATATTTCCATTTGCCCTTAGTGATCTTCTTCATAAAAACATCCATAGAGAAATTGCAGGTAGGTTTACATTATTTTATATATTATATGATATTAAGTTTCTTTTTATGGAGGGATTAGTGCTTTTTCCGAGATTTATGTACAAGATCACTTACTGGAGACGATATCCGAAATTTAGAGGAAAAAAAATACTAGTTCTCATTTGTAACCTGGAGAAAATATTTGCACCAGCGTTTTTTGATCTTATGTAACATCTTCCTATTCATCTCCTTATAGAAGCAGCGCTTGGAGGACCTATTCAATACTGATGGATATATTCTTTTGAGAGATATATGTTCCACCTAAAGAAAAAAGTTAAAAATCTTGCCAGGGTTGAAGAATCAATCGTCGCACAAGTATTAATGAAGAAACATCTAACTTTGTCAGCTACTATTTTCCATCACAAGTCCAAACAAAAAATAGATGACCTGCACGACATGATGATGGAGGAGAAAAACCAAGCTATCTAGTGTATGTGACAGAAGTATTTGAACAAATTGGACGTTTAAGTTGAAAAGGGAACACGCGACACCTATCAGAGGAGGAACACAATCACTTGCATCTGTATATTTTGATAAATTGCAATGTCGTTTTGTAATATGAAAGGTACATTCAATATTTAAATTTTGTTTTTAATTGTTATTATAATTTATTTTCAATTATTTTGTTCATAATTAACAGGATATACATGGAATAAATAAGTGTTCATTATTCAAATTACACAGAGACTAAGTTGGTCGAATTTAAAAAAGAGTGAATTTGCAAGATGGTTGTGTAAGAATATTTCTATTATATTCTTATATATGACTTACATATCCTTCGGCTTAATTATACGGATCAAGTTCGTATTAATGTTTATAATTCTAATATAAAAGGCGACACCGTGATGGGTTTCGGATAACGACATTAGAATTTGGTGTATTGATAACCATCATCCTTTACCTAATTAAATTGTATAAACACTTTTCTATTTGTTAGTATATATATATATATATATATATATATATATATATATATTCATTGCATATAAGATGGTTAATTAATAACCAATTAATTATTGGATGAAAAGGCACAATAATGTGGATATATATATATGGCAGTTAATAAAGAAGTGGTTTTTTCTTCTAATGGCCGTAACTTCTTTCTCACTCATAAAAAAGAATTAGTTTAGTAACTTCTCCCTTAACACACTAAAAGGAAGAAAAAACCACATAAAAAATCGCCACTTTAGAGAACAAAAAGAAACGGTTAAAAGCATTGATTTCTTATCCATCAAAAAGATCATTAAAGAGAAAGGCTAAAAGGTGGAGAAAATCAATTTGTCCATTTTTTTATGGATCAAGATTAGTAGTTTCTTCTTTTCCAAGATGTTTTTGGGATTAGATTTCATAATTGAAATCATTAGTGATTGATTTTCATGATGAAAATCATGTGAATTAAGTTTTGGTGTTAAGTGTGATTGCCTTACTGTTTTATAACCATCATTAATGTTCATAAAAGAAATTGAGAGATAAGTTAAATACAAATGAAGCATGAAAACGTAATTAAAAGTCATCTTGCGGTTACTTGCGATTGATCACATGAGACATTTTTCTTTTCTCAAAATCATAAGTTGCGCATTAAAGTGCATGAAGTAATGGTAGAATTATTGCATAATAAAAGTTTTCAGCTATTTATTTAATCATTATAAATGGTTAGTTATTTGCATTAAGTTATGACTTTAAAAGGAAAAATAAATAAATAGGGGTATATTATGAGAATCGATTTTTCAAATGAATCATAATAAATGAGACTTATAAATTAAGATAAAATCATAATTTATTGGAGTAAAGATAATTGATTCGATAAATTTGCTTATGTATATAAAAACTTGTATATATAAGTATACAATAAAATTTCTGCTGGTTTAGTTGAAATGGTTAATTATATTTTGAAATATTAATACAATATAAAGATATTTTATCTATTAAACTTTTAATGTTTATATTTTATATAACATGTAGGTCACCAAACTGGCATTCTTATAATAGATATAAATATTAAAATAGTAAAGTTTATCAATTGATCATGATAAAAGTGATGTTACAAATGACATTACAGTTTTAATTGATCAATTGTTTTAATACCTATATTCTAAGAGATTACCTAAATGTAGATCATATGATATAGTTATTAATATGAAAAGGATTAATCATTTCACTATAATCGATATTATGTATACCCAAAGGTAGCATAATTATTTGATTTTATGTGATATGATTAATTGTTAAAGAATAAATTTAACATCGCTAAAAGTGCTTGTATTTAAAGTATTACCCAAAGGTTGTTTGAATGCATGCTTTAAAGTTTATGATTAGGTGCTTGAATCTGTAATAAAGTATCAAAATAATAATGAGTAAGTACGTATAAATATTTTGCAGCGTCATCAAATTTGTATGCATCTGCTAACTCTGTCGTAAAGTTTAATGGGCTCAATTATGGAGAGTGGCCAGAACATATCTGGTTCACACTGGGTATTATGGCACTCGACCTTGCAATCCTAATGGATGAGGAACCCTCAGCCATTACAGATGATAGCTCCCAAAATAAAAGACTCGGTATGAGACTTGGGAGCGATCGAACAGGCTGAATTTGAACCTTATGAGGATGACAATAGCGGAAAGCAATAAGCCTTCTATACCTAAGACAGAGAAAGCAAGGGAATTCATACCGAAAATTAAGGAGTGTTCACAATCGGATTTGGCTGATAAGTCGATTGTAGGAAGCTTAATGAGTGAGCTAACTACAAAAAAGTTTGACTCGTCTCAACCAATCCATGATCATGTCACGCACATGTCTAACTTGGCAGCAAAGTTAACATCCATGGGAATTGAAGTTCATGACCACTTTTTGGTCCAATTCATTATGAACTCCCTACCTTTTGAATTTAGCCAGTTCCAGGTGAACTACAAGACCATTAAATATCAAACGGAATTCTAAAGAACTAAAGGCTATGTTGGTTCATGAGGAAGGGAGATTAAAGAAAATGAAGGACCAAGTTGCGAATCTCGTATGTATTGAAAGTTCTAGCAGCTATAAGGCAAGACCAAGTAAAAAGGACAAAAGGAAGGATACAGCTTTTGTGAAAAGACCTGAAAGCAAAATCCATAAAGAGATGAAATGTTTCTTTTGCAAGAAAACGGGACATTTTAAGAAAGATTGTCTGAAAAGAAAGGCCTGGTTCGACAAGAAAGGTAAACATCATAGTTTTGTTTGCTCTGAATTGAACCTTATAGAAGTGCCTAATAATACTTGGTTGTTAGATTCTAGTGCTATTACTCATGTATCTCAAATTAAATAGGGATTTAGTTCGATCCAGCCCCATAAGAGGAACTGAACAATACTTGTTCATGGGAAATAGGATGAAGGCACGAATTGAAGGCATTGGGACTTATTGATTGATTTTAGACACTAGGTGTCATGTAGATCTTGAAGGGGGTCTCTATGTACCTGAATGTGTTAGAAATCTTGTTTCCGTAAGTAGACTCGAAAGTTTAGGATTTTTTTAAGGTTGGACATGGTGTTTTCTCTTTGTATCGAAATGATTACTTTTATTGTAGTGGTAGTTTGTTTGATTGACTTTATAAGTTCAATCTTGATGCAAAATTTTCCGAATCCCTATTTAATATTGAAAATCGAGGCATTAAACGTAGTGAATCAAATAAAAATTCTGCTTTATTGTGGTATCAAAGATTAGGTCATATTTCCAAAGAAAGAATTATGAGGTTGGTAAAGAATGAAATTCTTCCCCCATTGGATCTTGGTGATCTAAATGTATGTTTAGACTGCATTAAAGGAAAGAACATTTAACATATAACAAAGAAAACATCCACAAGAAGCACTCAGCTTCTTGAGTTAATACATACCGATATTTATGGCCATTTAGATGCTCCTTCTTGTAGTGGTGAAAAGTACTTTATCACCTTCATTGATGATTCCTCACGTTATGGATATCCATATATGCTGCATGAAAAGTCCAAATCTGTGAATGTCCTAGAGGTGTTCATTGACGAGGTGAAAAGGTAGTTAGATAAAAAGGTAAAAGTTGTGAGATCTGATTTGTCCAATTCTTCATGGATCAAGGTTACTAGTTTCTTCTTCTCCAAGAAAAAATATTAGGTTGTATTAAATCAAATCTAGATGTTCTTGGGATTAGATTTCATAATTGAAATCATTAAAAAAAAATTAACAGGTTACATTTTTATGTTAGTGTTAACAAAATTATGTAATTTTCAATAATAGTTTCCTATATATATATATAGATATAAATATATAGTTGACTGCATTCAATTATTTTGTAGGTTACTACAGATCCTTTTAGGGGGATAACGTTTCCCACGTGGTTAGATGAGTTGGTGAGTGATCCTACATTTACTTTTAAATCTTATCTAATGTACTGCAATCGTGGATATACTTTTAAGAGTCATCGCGTAGAAAACTCACAAACAACTTGTAATTATGGTATATCATCTCGATCTGGAGAAATTGTATACAACGGTGTTCTTCGTGAAATATTAGAAGTTCATTATCTAGGAATGATTGATTTGAGGTGTATTGTGTTCTACTATGACTAGTATGACCCTGTCATGGGTCAACGTCAAAACGAATTCGGTGTTACATCTGTCCACTCTCGTAAGCGGTATCAAAAATATGATCCTTTTATACTTGCATCACAAGCGGACCAGGTTTGTTACATTTGATATCCTCGTGTGAGGAACAAGTAAGATCCTTGGACTACAGTGACCTCAATACATTTTATAGGAATGGTATGTGGTCTTACCGAGCAAGACCCTATGCAACAAAGCACAATTGGTAACTTAGGTTCCATAGAGACTTCTCTTGAAGTTAATCTTGTTGTTGATGACACCACGAACGGAGATTACAACGTATTTCAAGATTCAGAAGAAGAAATTGGCAAGTTTGACTATGAAAATTCAGCTACTTCAGAATGTTCATCAACGGATTCCCAACGGTATGTAACTCTATCTAACGGAACTTGAAAAATGGTCGCTATTCCGTTGGAAAAAATATTATAAAATTCTTATAAATTATATTTTTGAAAAGAAATATTCACTATTTTCTACAAATAAAGAACTCTGTCAGAAATACACCGGTACTTACCGACGGCTTCCCGACGAGTTTGAGCTGGCCACGTAGACTGACTATTTGGCAAAACATGCATGGATTTCGGTTGCCATCGGAAATCCATTGGCATTGTCCGACAGCTTTCCGACGATGTGAAATTGCATGCGGGATCCGAAATTTATTACGTGGGTTTTCACAAAAAATTTTAATAATACGCGGACGGATTTCCGACGGATGTGTCCGTAAAAAATATTGAATATAACCTATCTCCTTTCTCTTTCAGTTTTCCTCGCCGACCTCTCTCTTTGCTCTTTGTACGTGCCACCGACCTCTCTCTCTGCTCTCTTTATGTTGCCACTGACCTCTCTCTGCTCTTTGTATGTCGCCAGAACGCTTGCCAGAAGTTCTGTAAGTTAATTTCGCCGGAAATTCATTGCCTCCATGTAAGTTTCACCAAAATTCTCTGTAAAATTCTGTAGGTTTATATGTAAAATTTGCTTCCTCCATGTAGGTTTATATTTCTCTGAATTTATATTGCGACAAGTTTAGGTTTGATTATATTTCTCTGCAATTTTTGTTATGTTCAAATGTTTCTACTGAAAAATTTCGAAAACATGAGGAAATGAGTGGCAAAATAGCAAATATGCTCCCCAAATTGCTGGTAGGGTACTTGTAGAAGGTTTCATCTTTGTAGTCTTCTTTCAAATTGGTTGGGATCATGATCAAAATTCTTACGAAAAAGTATATGATGTCCATCTATCAAATAATTTAATACATATTAATCTAATTAGTATTAAAAATGATAATTTTTCTCTAACTTTAATTGTGAATCATGCGGGAATGAAAGAAAATTTTGATAATAAACACATTTCAATGGCTTAATCTGTATGTCGAGTCTATTTCGAACATAAACAACGGCTGAAATAGGTTATGATATATCATTTCGTTTGCATTCTTCTTTCCGTCATATGCTTATTCTATTTGTTTTATCATTATCCACTTTCACTACAAAGACTGTTAAAACTTGAAAGTAAAAAAAAATATACAGAGAGCATAGCAAAATTGATTTGGAAAAAAGGTGTGTAGTTATGTTCGTATGTCTGTTTAATAATGTTTTAAGGTCGTATCAATAGTACCAACGACGTGGTCAGTCGTGTACTCCGAGTTTTATACCAACTCAAGTTCCAAAATCGGGAAATGATTCTTTTCGAACAATGACAATTGGAGAATTGGTTCAGCAACCTGGTCGTGAACTTCTTACTTTTATTGATCCGAGGCGTCAAGAGAATTCGACATGGTAAATTAAGTTTTCTATAATTATATTTAAAATAATTATTTTAACGTTATTCTAATAAAAATTTATAGGTTTGGTATTTAAAACAACGGAATAAACAAATCTATATTAAAGATGCTCCATTCTCTTTTCAACAAATCATATACAAAATTTAGAGATATTCCGTACGAAGAAAGTCATATTTGGTTCAGGACATCTGCGGTACGTTAATTTATTTTTACATATGTAATTGTTTTAAATAGTTTATTAGTAATATTATTTAATAATATATAAGTAAATTTCGCAGCAAGAATTTACATGGGATCCCATGAACACAAAGTTGGTAGAAGAAGCTTTTCAAAAAGAGGCCGCGGTACAATTTTCCCGCCACATGAATGAATGGAAACAAAAGTGGAAAAAGGGAAAATACAAACCAAGAGAGTTGAATGAGTCGGTTTGGAATGAGTTTATTCGTTACTTAGAATCTTCAAGCGTTGAGGCCATCCCGAGGACTAATTTGGGAAACCGGAAGAGCAACTGAGGAGGCAAAGGCATTTACATTCACAATGCTGAATCGACTAGTTTTCTTAGACGAGCCTCTAGATCACTTGCAACTTCGCGAGGCCGTCCACACGAACAAAAATACTGGTCGCATCCAAGATGGTCTTGTTAGTGAGATCATCAAAAAAGTGAAAAAGAACAAAAAAGTGATATTTTGTCTCAGCAGTCTGAAGTCGGTTCTTCATCTTTGGTCGCCGAATTGCCTCGTTCTAAGATTAACCGTTTGGTTCTCGAGTAAAGGATTATAAATGAATCATAATGCATGATATCACACAGCTTAGGATAGATTGGATTATTGTAAGGCTTTGTGGTAGTTGTTTTAGTCTCAGATGTCGTCTCGATGTAGAAAGTTGAGCTAGCTTAACATGTGATTACTTGGAGGCTTTGTTGTAGTGCATGGAATCACATAGTTTGGAAGACATTGGATTACTTGAAAGTTTTGTTGTAGCTTTTCCAATCTCAAATGTTGTAACAATATAGAAAATTGAGCTAGTTTAATGTGGGTGTTGGATTCATGTCGTTACGAACTCAAAATCAAAAGTTACGGACAATTTAGTGCATACATGTCAAGTTGATCAGCCACTTAAATTGATCTTTCTAAGATGATCATTGGTCCTCATTGAGTAAAGGCTTATAAATAAAGCATATTTCGTGGCATCACACAGTTTGGGATACATTGGATTACTTGAAGGCCTTGTCGTAGCTCTTTCAGTCTCAAATGCTGTCACAATATAGAAAGTTCAACTAGCTTAACGTGGGCGTTGGATTCATGTTATTCTCAACTCTAAATCAAAAGTTTCAAACAATTTAGTTCATACATGTCAAGTTTATCAGCCAGTCAAATTGATCTTTCTAAGATTATCATTGGTGCTCATTGAGTAAGGACTTATAAATGAGGTGTAATTCATGGTATCACTCAGTTTGGGATAGATTGGATTACTTGGAGGCTTTGTTGTAGCTATTTCGGTCATAAAGTTTTTCACAATATAGAATTTGAGCTAGCTTAATGTGTGCGTTGGATTCGTGTCACTCGGAACTCTAAATCAAAAGTTATGGAGGATTTAGTGCAGACATGTCAAGCTGCTCGCCCACTTAAAATGATCATTCTAAACTGATCATTGGTGCTCCTGTAGTAAATGCTAATAAATGAAGCATAATAGATGACATCACACAGTTTGGCATACATTGGATTATTTGAAAGATTTGTGGTAGATTTTCGGATCGCAACTGTTGTAACAATATGGAAAATTGATTAACATGGGCGTTGGATTCATGTCATTATGAATTCTAAATCAAAAGTTACAGACCATTTAGTACATACATGTCAAGTTGATCGGCCAGTTAAATTGATCATTCTAAACTGATCATTGGTGTTCATTGAGCAAAGATTTACAAATGAAGCATAATGCATGACATCACGCAGTTTGGGAAAGATTCGATTACCTTAGAGGGTTGTCGTAGCTATTTGGGTCTTAAATTTTGTGACAATATAGAATGTGACCAAGCTTAACGTGAGCGTTGGATTCGTTTCATTATGAAATCTAAATCTAAAGTTACGGACGATTTAGTGAGGACATGTCAAGTTGATCGACCAGTTAAGATTATCATTCTAAACTAATCATTGGTGCTCTTTGATTAAAGGCTTATACATGATGCATAATGCATGGCATCAGGTAGTTTGGGTTACATTGGATTACTTGAATACTTTGTGGTAGCTCTTTCAGTCTCAAATGTTGTCACAATACAGAAAGTTGAGCTAGCTTAACGTCGGCATTGGATTCGTGTCAATCAGAACTCTAAATCAAAGTTACAGACAATTTAAAGCATACATGTCAACTTGATCGGCGAGAAACTTATCGTTCTATACTAATCATTGGTAATCCTTGAGTAAAGGCTTATAAATGAAGTGTAATGCATGGCATCATACAGTTTGGGATACATTGGATTACTTGAAGGCTTTGTGGTAGCTTTTTCGATCTCAAATATTATCACAATATAAAAAGTTGAGCTAGCTTAACGTGGGCGTTGGATTCGTGTCATTCTGAACTCTAAATCAAAAGTTACGGACGATGTAGTGCATACATGTCAAGTTCATCGGCCAAATAACTTGATCTTTCTAAAATTATCATTGGTGCTCATTGAGCAAAGGTTTATAAATGAAGCATTATGATTGGCATCACGCAGTTTGGGATAGATTGGATTACTTGAAGGCTTTGTTGTAGTTGTTTCAGTCTCAGTTGTTGTCACAATATAGAAAATTGAGCTAGCTTAAAATGGGCGTTGGATTCGTGTCATTCTAAACTCTAAATGAAAAGTTACGGACAATGCAGTCCATACATGTCAAGTTCATAGGCCAAATAACGTGATCTTTCGGAAATTATAATTGGTGCTCATTGAGCAAACGTTTGTAAATGAAGCATTATGAAAGGTGTCACACAGTTTTGGATAGATTCAATTACTTGGAGGCTTTGTTGTAGCTATTTCGGTCATAAAGTTTTTCACAGTATCGAAACTTGAGCTACGTTAACGTGGGCATTGGACTCGTGTCATTCTGAACTCTAAATCACAAGTCACCAATTTAGTGCGGACATGTCGAGTTTTTCGGCTAGCTAAAATGATCATTTTATATTGATCAATGGTGCTCACTGATTAAAGACTTATAAATAAAGCGTAATGCATTGCATCACACAGTTTGGGATACATTGGATTACTTGTAGGCTTTGTTTGTGCTCTATTTGTCTCAAATCTTGTCAGAATATGGAAAATTGAGCTTGCTTAATGTGGGTGTTGGATTAATGTCATTTTGAGCTCTAAATCAAAAGTTAAAGAAAATTTAGTGCGTAGATGTCAAGTTGATCAACTATTTAAATGAATATTCTAAACTAATCATTGGTGCTCATTGAGTAAAGGCGTATAAATGAAGCATAATGCATGACATCAAACAATTGGGGATAGATTAGATTACTTAGAGCCTTTGTCGTAGCTATTTCGGTCTTAAATTTTGTCACAATATAGAAAATTGAGCTAGCTTAACGTGGGTGTTGGATTCGTGTCATTTTGAACACTAAATCAAATGTTACAGATGATTTAGTGTGGACATGTCAAGTTGATCAGCCAGTTAAAATGATCATTTTAAAGTGATCATTGGTGCTCCTTGATTAAATGCTTATAAATGAAGCATAATGCATGACATCACACTGTTTGGGATACATTGGAGTACTTGGAGACTTTGTCGTAACTCTTTCAGTCTCAAATGTTGTCACAATATGGAATATTGAGCTAGTTTAACATGGGCATTGGATTCATGTAATTTTGATCTCTAACTCAAAAGTTAGAGGCGATTTAGTGGAGACATGTCAAATTGAGCAGAAAGTTAAATTGATTATTCTAAACTGATCATTGGTGCTGCTTGAGTAAAGGCTTATAAATGAAGCATAATGCATGGCATCACCCAGTTTATGATAGATTGGATTACTTGGAGGCTCTATGTAGCTATATTGTTCTTAAAATTTGTCACAATATAAAAAATTGAGTTAGCTTAACCTGGGCATGGGATTCATGTTATTCTGAACTCTAAATCAAAAGTTACAGATGATTTAGTGCGAATATGTCAAGTGGATCGGCTAGTTAAATTGATCATTATTAACTGATCATTAGTGCTCCTTATTAAAGGCTTATAAATGAACCACAATGCATGAAATCACACAGTTTGGGATACATTGGACTACTTGGAGGCTTTGTCGTAGCTCCTTCAGTCTCAAATGTTTTCACAATATGGATATATAGCTAGCTTAACGTGGACGTTGGACTAAAGTCATTTTAAGCTCTACATCAAAACATTAAGGTGGATTAGTGCAGATATGTCAAGTTGATTAGATAGTTATAGTGATCGTTCAAACTGATCATTCTAAACAGATCATTAGTGCTCCTTGAGTGAAGGCTTATATATGATGATAAAAAGGACTAATAAATGAGGCGTAATGCATGGTATCACGCAGTTTGGGATAGATTGGATTACTTGGGGGCTTTCTTGTAGCTATTTTGGTCTTAAATTTTTTCACAATATAGAAAGCTGAGCTAGCTTAACGTGGACGTTAGATTTGTGTCATTCTAAATTCTAAATAAAAAGTTATAGACAATTTAGTACATACATATCAAGTTTATCGGCAAGTTCAATTGATATTTCTATGATGATCATTGGTGCTCATTGAGCAGAGGTTTACAAATGAAACATAATGTATGACATCACACAATTTAGGATAGATTTGATTACTTGAAGGCTTTTCTGTAATTGTTTCAGTCTCAATTGTTGTCACAATATAGAAAATTCAGCTAGCTTAACATGGGTGTTGGATTCATGTCATTTTGAACTATAAATCAAAAGTTATGGACGGTGCAGTGCTTACATGTTAAGTTCATCGGCCAAATACATTGATCTCTCTAAGATGATCATTGGTGCTCATTGAGCAAAGGTTTATAAATGAAGCATAATGAATGGCATCACGCAGTTTAGGATAGATTCGATTACTTGGAGGCTTTGTTGTAGCTATTTCGGTCATAAATTTTGTCACAATATAAAAAATAGAGCTAGCGTAACATGGGCGTTGGAGTCAAGTCATTCTGAACTCTAAATCAAAAGTTACAGAAGATTTAGTGCATACATCTCAAGTTCTTCGGCTAGCTAAAATGATCATTTTAAATTGATCATTTGTGCTCATTGATTAAATGCTTTAAAATGAAGCGTAATGCATTGCATCACAAAGTTTAGGATACATTGGATTACTTGTAACCTTTGTTGTTGCTCTATTAGTCTCAAATTTTGTCACAATATGGAAAATTGAGCTACCTTAACGTGGGCGTTGGAATCGTGTCATACTGAACTTTAAATAAAAAGTTATGGACGATTTAATGCGGACATGTCTAGTTGATCGGCCAGTTAAATTAATCATTCTAATCTGATCAATGGTGCTCCTATAGTAAAGGCTAATAAATGAAGCATAATGCAAGGTATCACACAATTTGGGATACAGTGGATTACTTGAAAGCTTTGTGGTGGCTTTTCCAATCTCAAATGTTGTAACAATATACAAAATTGAGCTTGTTTAACATGGGCGTTGGATTCATGTTATTTTGAACTCTAAATCCAAAGTTATGGACGATTTAGTGCATACATGTGAAGTTGATCAGCCATTTAAATTGATCTTTCTAAGATGATCATTGGTGCTCATTGAGCAAAGGTTTACACAAATGAAGCCTAATGCATTGCATCACGCTGCTTGGGAAAGATTCGATTACTTAGAGGCTTTGTCATAGCTATTTGGGTCTCAAATGTTGTCACAATATTGAAAGTTGAGCTAGCTTAACGTGGACGTTAGATTCGTGTAATTCTGAACTCTAAATGAAAACTTACAGACGACTTAATGTGTACATGTCAAGTTGATTGGCCAGTTAAAATGATCATTCTATACTGATCATTGGTACTCATTAAGTAAAGACTTATAAATGAGGCGTAATGCATGGTATCACGCAGTTTGGTATAGATTTGATTACTTGGAGGCTTTGTCGTAACTATTTTGGTTTTAAATTTAATTACAATATAGAAATTTGAGCTAGCTGAATATGTATTCGTTTTAATTTGGTTGGATTCATGTCATTCTGAACTTAAAATCAAAAGTTATAGACGATTTAATGCGTACATGTCAAGTTGATCGGCCAGTAAAAATGATCATTCTATGCTAATCATTGGTACTCATTGAGTAAAGACTTATAAATGAGGTGTAATGCATTGTATCACGAGGTTTGGTATAGATTGTATTACTTGGAGGCTTTTAGTAGCTATTTGGGTATTAAATTTAGTTAAAATATAGAATATTGAGCTAGCTAAACATGGGTGTTGGATTCGTGTCATTCTAAACTCTAAATCAAACATTACGGACGATTTATTGCATACATGTCAAGTTGATCGGCCAGATAAATTGATCTTTCTAAGATGATCATTGCTGCTCATTTAGCAGAGGTTTACAAATGAAGCATAATGCATGGCATCACGCAGTTTTGGATAGATTCGATTACTTGGAGGTATTGTCATAACTATTTCAGTCATCAATTTTGTGAAAATATAGAAAATTGAGCTCACTTAACGTGGGCATTGGACTCGTGTCCTTATGAAATCTTAATCAAAAGTTACGGACGATTGAGTGCAGACATTTCAAGGGTATCGGCCAGTTAGAATGATCATTCTAAACAGATCATTGGTGCTCCTTGATTAAACGCTTATAAATGAAGCATAATGCTTGGCATCATGCAATGTGGGATACATTGGATTACTTGATGGCTTCTTGGTAGCTCTTTCAATTTCAAATGTTGTCAAAATATAGAAACTTGAGGTAGCTTAACACGGTCATTGGATTCATGTCCTTTTGAACTCTAAATCAAAAGTTACAGACGATTTAGTGCATACATGTCAAGTTGTTCGGCTAGTTAAAATGGTCATTCTAAATTGTTCATCAGTGCTCATTGATTAAAGACTTATAAATGAAGCATAATTCATTGCATCACGCAGTTTGGGATACATTGGATTACTTGTAGGCTTTGTTGTTGTTCTATTTCTCTCAAATGTTTTCGCAATATGGAAAATTGAGCTAGCTTAACGTGGGCGTTGGATTTAGTGCGGACAAGTCAAGTTGATCAACTATTTAAATTATTATTCTAAATTATTCATTGGTACTCATTGAGTAAATTCGTATAAATGAAACATAATGCATGGCATCAGGCAATTTGGGATAGATTAGATTACTTGGAGACCATGTCATAGCTATTTCGGTATTAAATTTTTTCACAATATAGAAAATTGAGCTCGCTTAAGGTGGGTGTTGGATTCGTGTCTTTCTGAACTCTAAATTCAAAATTATGGACGATTTAATGTGTACATGTCAAGTTTATTGGCCAGTTCAATTGATCTTTCTAAGATGATCATTGGTGCTCATTGAGCAATGGTTTACGAATGAAGTATAATGCATGGCATCACATAGTTAAGGAAAGATTGGATTACTAGAAGGCCTTGTGGTAGTTGTTTCAGTCTCAAAAGATGTCACAATATAGAAAATTGAGCTAGCTTATCATGGGCATTGGATTCGTGTCATTCAGAACTCTAATTCAAATTTTACAGACGATTTAGTGCATAAAGGTCAAGTTGATCGGCCAAATAAATTGATCTTTCTAAGATGATCATTGGTGCTCATTGAGCAAATGTTTACAAATGAAGCATAATTCATCTTATCAAGCAGTTTGGGATAGATTCGATTACTTGGAGCCTTTAACGTAGCTATTTCGGTCATCAATCTTGTCATAATATAGAAAATTGAGCTAACTTAATGTGGGCATTGGACTCGTGTCATTCTCAACTGTAAAACAACAGTAATGGACGATTTAGTAGCGACATGTCAAGTGGAGCGGCCAGTTAAAATGATAATTCTAAACTGATCATTGCTGCTACTTGAGTAAAATGTTATAAATGAAGCATAATGCATGACATCACACTGTTTGGGATACATTGGATTACTTGAAGGCTTTGCGGTAGCTTTTGAGCCTAAAATGTTGTCACAGTATAGAAAGTTGAGCTATCTTAACGTTGGCATTGAATTCATCTCATTCCGAATTCTAAATCAAAAGTTATAGACGATGTAATGCAAACATGTCAAGTTGTTCTGCTAGTAAAATGATCATTCTAAATTGATCATTGGTGCTCATTGATTAAAAACTTATAAATGAAGCATAATGCAATACATCACGTAGTTTGGGATACATTGGATTACCTGTAGGCTTTGTCGTTGCTCTATTAGTCTTACAAGTTGTCACAATATAGAAAATTGAGCTCGCTTAACGTGAGCATTGGATTCGTGTCATTCTGAACTCTAAATCAATAGTTACATACGATTTTATGCGTACATGTCAAGTTGAACGGACAATTAAAATGATCATCTGTACTAATCATCGGTAAATACTTATAAATGAGGCGTAATGCATGGTATCACGTTGCTCGGGATAGTTTGGATTACTTGGAGGCATTGTCCTAGCTATTTCGGTCTTAAAGTTTATCACAATATAGAAAATTGAGCTAGCTTAACGTGGGGGTTGGATTCGTGTCATTTTGAACTCTAAATCAATAGTTACATACGATTAAATGCTTACATGTCAAGTTGATCGGACAATTAAAATAATCATTCTATAATGTTCATTGAGTAAAGACTTATAAATGAAGCGTAATGCATGGTATCACGCTGTCTAGGATAGTTTGGATTACTTGGAGGCGTTGTCCTAGCCATTATGGTCTTAAGTTTATCGCAATATATAAAATTGAGCTTGCTTAACATGGGGGTTGGATTCGTGTCATTCTGAACTCTAAATCAATAGTTACATACGATTAAATGCTTACATGCCAAGTTGATCGGACAATTAAAATGATCATTCTATACTGATCATTGAGTAAAGACTTATAAATGAGCCGTAATGCATGGTATCACGCTGTCTACGATGGTTTGGATTACTTGGAGGCGTTGTCCTAGCTATTTTTGTCTTAAAGTTTATCACAATATAGAAACTTGAGCTAGCTTAACGTCGGAGTTGGATTCGTGTCATTCTGAACTCTAAATCAAGAGTTATGGACGATTTAGTGCATACATGTCAAATTTATCGGTTAGTTAAATTGATCTTTCTAAGATGATCATTGTTGCTCATTGAGCAAAGGCTTAGAAATGAAAAACAATGCATGGCATCACGCAGTTTATCATAGATTGGATTACTTTAAGGCTTTGTGGTAGTTGTTTTAGTCTCAAATGTTTTCACATTATAAAACATTGAGCTAGGTTAACATGGACGTTGGATTCGTGTCATTTGGAACTCTAAATCAAAAGTTATAGACGATTTAGTGCATACATGTCAAGTTTATCGGCAAATTAAATTGATCTTTTTAAGATGATCATTGATGCTCATTGAGCAAAGGTTTAAAAATGATGCATAATCCATGGCATCGTGATGTTTGGGAAAGGTTCGATTACTTGGAGGCTTTGTCGTAGCTATTTTTGGTATTAAATTTTGTCACAATATACAAAATTGAGATAGCTTAACATGGGTGATGGATTCATGTCATTATGAATTCTAAATCAAAAATTACGGCCGATTGTAGTGCGGACATGTCAAATTGATCGGCTAGTTAAAATGAACATTCTTAACTGATCATTGGTTCTTCTTGATTAAAGGCTTATAAATGAACCATAATGAATGACATCAAGCAGTTTGGGATATATTGGATTACTTGAAGCGTCTGTTGTAGCTATTGCAGTCTCAAATGTTGTCACAATATAGAAAGATGAGCTAGCTTAACGTCGGCATTGGATTCGTGTCATTCTGATCTCTAAATCAAAAGTTACAGACGATTAAATGCGTACAAGTCAAGTTGATCGGGCAGTTAAAATGATCATTCTATACTGATCATTGGTACTCATTGAGTAAAGACTTATAAATGAGGTGTAATGCATGGTATCACGCAGTTTGGGATAGATTGGATTACTATTAGGCTTTATTGTAGCTATTTGGTTTTAAATTTTGTTACAATATAAAAAATTGAGCTAGCTTAATGTGGGGGTTGGATTCGTCTCATTTTGAACTCTAAATCAAAAGTTAAGGATGATTTAGTGCGTACATGTCAAGTTTATGAGCCAGTTAAATTGATCTTTCTAAGATGATCATTGGTGCTCATTGAGCAAAGCTTTACAAATGAAGCATAATGCATGGCATCACGCAAGCTTAGGATAGATTGGATTACTTGAAGGCTTTGTGGTAGTTTTTTCAGTCTCGGAGTTTGTAACAATGTAGAAAATTGAGCTAGATTAACGTGGGGGTTGTATTCGTGTCATTCTGAACTCTAAATCAAAAGTTATGGATTATTTAGTGCGTACATGTCTTGTTTATCCGCCAGTTAAATTGATCGTTCTAAGATGATCATTGGTGCTCTTTGAGCAAAAGTTTAGAAATGAAGCATAATGCATGGCATCACACAGTTTAGGGTAGATTGGATTACTTAAAGGCTTTATGGTAGTTATTTACGTCTCAAATGCTGCAACAATAAAGGAAATTTAGCTAGCTTAACATGGGCATTGAATCCGTATCATTCTGAACCCTAATCAAAAATTACAGACAATTTAGTGCAAACATGTCAAGTTTACTGGTCAGTTAAAATGATCATTCTAAACTCATCATTGGTGCTGCTTTACTAAAGGCTTATAAATGAAGCATAATGCATGGCATCACGTAATTTGGGATACATTGGATTACTTGAAGGCTTTGCGGTAGCTTTCTCAGTATCAAATCTTTTGACAATATAGAAAGTTGAACTAGTTTAACATGGGTGTTGGATTCGTTTCATTCGGAAATCTAAATCAAAAGTTACGGACGATTTAGTGCAGACATGTCAAGTTGATCGGCCAGTTAAAATAATCATTCTAAACTGATCATCAGTGCTCCTTGATTAAAGGCTTATAAATAAGCATAATGCATGGCATTACGCAGTTCGGGATACATTGGATTACTTGAAGGCTTTGTGGTAGCTCTTTCAGTCTCAAATGTTGTCACAATATAGAAAGTTGAACTGGCTTAACGTGGGCGTTAGGTTCATGTCATTCTGAACTCTAACTTAAAAGTTAGAGACGATTTAGTGCATACATGTCAAGTGTTTTGGCCAGTTGAAATAGTCATTTGAAATTGATCATTGTTGCTCATTGATTAAAGACTTATAAATGAGAAGTAATGCATTGCATCACGCAATTTGGGATACATTGGTATACTTACTTGTAGGCTTTGTTGTTGCTCTATTAGTCTCAAATGTTGTCACAATATGGAAAATTGAGCTAGCTTAATCTGGGCATTGGATTATTGTCATCTTGAGCTCCAAATCAAAAGTGAAAGACGATTTAGTTCGGACATGTCAAGTTGATAAACTATTTAAATGATCATTCTAAACTATTCATTGGTGCTCATTGAGTAAAGGCGAAAAATAAAACATAATGCATGGCATCAGGCAATTTGGGATAGATAAGATTACTTGGTGGCTTTGTTGTATTTATTTTGGTTTATAAGTTTTTCACAATATAGAAAATTGAGCTAGATTAACTTGGGTGTTGGATTCGTGTCATTCTGAACTCTTAATCCAAAGTTATAGACGATTTAGTGTGTACATGTCACATTTATCGGCCAATTAAATTGATATTTTTAAGATGATCATTGGTGCTCATTGAGCAAAGGTTAACGAATGAAGCATAATGTATGACATCACACAATTTAGGATAGATTGGATTACTAGAAGGCTTTGTGGTAGTTGTTTCAGTATCAAAATTTGTCACAATATAGAAAATTGAGCTAGCTGAACATGGGCATTAGATTCGTGTCATTCCAAACTCTAAATCAAAATTTACAGACGATTGAGTGCATACATGTCAAGTTGATCGGCCAAATAAATTGATCTTTCTAAGATGATCATTGGTGCTCATTGAGCAATGGCTTACAAATGAAGCATAATGCATGGCATCACATAGTTTGGGTTTGTTTCGATTACTTGGAGGCTTTGTCGTAGCTATTTTGGTCATCAATTTTGTCATAATATAGAAAATTGAGCTAGCTTAATGTGGGCATTGGATTCGTGTCATTTTGAACTATAAATCAAAAGTTACGGATGATTTAGTGGCGACATGTCAAGTTGATCGGTCAGTTAAAATGATCATTCTAAACTGATCATTGGTGTTACTTGAGTAAAGGCTTATAAATGAAGTATAATGCATGGCATCACACAGTTTGAGATACATTGGAGTACTTGAAGGCTTTGCGCTAGCTTTTTGAGTCTAAAATCCTGTCCCAATATGGAAAATTGAGCTAGCTTAACGTGCGCTTTGGATTCATGTCATTCTGAACTCTAAATCAAAAGTTACAAACGATGTAGTGCATACATGTCAAGTTGTTCAGCTAGTTATAATGATCATTCTAAATTGAACATTGGTGCTCATTGATTAAAGACTTATAAATGAAGCGTAATGCAATACATCACGTAGTTTGAGATACATTGGATTACTTGTAGGCATTATCGTTGCTCTATTAGTCTCAAAAGTTGTCACAATATATAAAATTGAGCTAGCTTTACGTGGGCATTGGGTTCGTGTCATTATGAACTCTAAATCAATAGTTACATACGATTTAATACGTATGTGTCAAGTTGATCGGCCAATTAAAATGATCATTCTATACTGATCGTTGGTACTCATTGAGTAAATACTTATAAATGAGACGTAATGCATGGTATCACGCTGTCTGGGGTAGTTTGGATTACTTGGAATCTTTTCTGTAGCTATTTTGGTCTTAAATTTTATCACAATATAGATAATATAGATAGCTTAATGTGTGTGTTGGATTCGTGTCATTTTAAACTCTAAATCAAAGGTTATGGACGATTTAGTGCGTACATGTGAAGTTTAGAAGCTAGTTAAATTGATCTTTCTAAGATGATCATCGGTGCTCTTTGAGCAAAGGTTTACGAATGCAGCATAATATATGGCATCACACAGTATAGGATAGATTGGATTACTAGAAGGCTTTGTTGTAGTTGTTTCAGTCTCAAAAGTGTCACGATATAGAAAATCGAGCTAGCTTAACATGGGCATTGGATTCGTGTCATTCTGAAATATAAATCAAAAGTTACGGACGATTTAGTGCATACATGTCAAGTTGATCGGCCAAATAAATTGATCTTTCTAAGATGATCATTGGTGCTCATTGAGCAAGGGCTTACAAATGAAGCATAATGCATACATCACGCAGTTTGGGATAGATTGGATTACTTGGAGGCTTTGTCATAGCTATTTCGGTCATCCATTTTGTTATAATATAGAAAATTGAGCTAGCTTAATGTGGGCACTGGATTCGTGTCATTCTGAACTGTAAATGAAAAGGTACGGACGATTTACTGGTGACTTGTCAAGTTGATCGGCCAGTTAAAATGATCATTGTGACTGATCATTGGTGTTACTTGAGTAAAGGCTTGTAAATGAAGTATAATGTATGGCATCACACAGTTTGGGATACATTGGATTACTTGTAGGCTTTGTCATTGCTCTATTAGTCTCAAATGTTATCATAATATGGAAAATTGAGCTAGCTTAACATGGGCGTTGGATTAATGTTATATTGACCTATAAATCAAAAGTTAAAGACGATTTAGTGCATACATGTCAAGTTGATCAACTATTTAAATGATCGTTCTAAACTAATAATTAGTGCTCATTGAGTAAAGGTGTATAAATGAGTCATAACGCATGGCATCAAGGAATTTGGGGTAGATTAGATTACTTGGAGGCTTTGTCATAGCTATTTCGGTCTTAAATTTCATCACAATATAGAAAATTGAGCTAGCTTAACGTGTGTGTTGGATTCGTGATATTATGAAATCTAAATTTAAAGTTACAGAGGATTTAGCATGGACATATGAAGTTGATCGGCTAGTTAAAATGATTATTTTAAACTGATCATTGGTGTCCTTGGTTAAAGGCTTATATATGAATCATAATGCATGACATCACACAGTTTGGGATACATTGGATTACTTGAAGGCTTTTTGGTAGATATTTAGGAACAAATGTTGTCACAATATAGAAAGTTGAGGTAGCTTAACGTGGGTGTTTGATTCGTGTCATTCTGAACTCTAAAACAAAACTTACAAACGACTTAATGCATACATGAAGTTGATTGTCTAGTTAAAATGATCTTTCTATACTGATCATTGGTACTCATTAAGTGAAGAAATACAAATGAGGCATAATACATGGTATCACGCAGTTTGGGATAGATTGGATTACTTGGAGGTTTTGTTGTAGCTATTTCTGTTTTAAATTTTGTCACAATATAGAAAATTGAGCTAGCTTAACGTGAGGGTTGGATTCGCATCATTCTAAACTCTAAATCAAGAGTTATGGACGATTTAGTGCATACATATCAAATTTATCGGCCAGTTACATTGATCTTTCTAAGATGATCATTGTTTCTCATTGAGCAAAGGTTTAGAAATGAAACATAATTCATGACATCACGCATTTTAGGAGAGATTGGATTACTTGAAGGCTTTGTTGTAGTTGTTTCAGTCTCAAATGTTTTCACATTATAGAAAATTGAGCTAGTTTAACATGTGCGTTAGATTCGTGTCATTATGAACTCAAAATCAAAAGTTACAGACGATTTAGTGCATACATGTCAAATTGATTGGCCAGTTAAATTGATCTTTCTAAGATGATCATTGGTGCTCATTGAGCAAAGGTTTTCAAATGAAGCATAATGCATGGCATCATGATGTTTGGAAAGATTCAATTACTGGGAGGCTTTGTCGTAGTTATTTTTGGTCTTAAATTTTGTCACAATATAGAAAATTGAGCTAGCTTAACATGGGTGATGGATTCATGTAATTATGAAATCTAAATCAAAAGTTACGAACGATTTAGTGTGGATTTGTCAAATTGATCGGCTAGTTCAAATGATTATTCTAAATTGATCATTGGTGCTCCTTGATTAAAGGCCTATAAATGAACCATAATGAACGACATCACACAGTTTGGGATATATTGGATTACTTGAAGGGTTTGTGATAGCTTTTTTAGTCTCAAATGTTGGCACAATATAGAAAGTTGAGCTAGCTTAACGTGGGCGTTGGATTCATGTCATTCTGAGCTCTAAATCAAAAGTTACAGACGATTTAATGCGTACAAGTCAAGCTGATCGGCCAATTAAAATGATCATTCAATACTGATCAGTGGTACTCATTGAGTAAAGACTTATAAATGAGGCGTAATGCATGGTATCACCCAGTGTGGGATAGAATGGATTACTGTGAGGCTTTGTTGTAGCTATTTTGGTTTTAAATGTTGTTACAATATAGAAAATTGAGCTAGCTTAACGTTGCGGTTGGATTCATGTCATTTTGAACTCTAAATCAAAAGTTATGGACGATTTAGTGTGCACATGTCAAGTTTATCAGCCGGTTAAATTGATCTTTCAAAGATGATCATTGGTGCTTATTGACTAATGGTTTACAAATGAAGCATAATACATGGCATCACGCAAGCTTAGGATAGATTGGATTACTTGAAGGCTTTCTGGTAGCTGTTTCAGTCTTAGATATTGTCACAATGTAGAAAATTGAGCTAGCTTAACGTGGGCATTGGATTTCTGTCATTCTGAACTCTAGATCAAAAGTTATGGACGATTTAGTGAATACATGTCAAGTTGAACGGCCAGTTAAATTGATCTTTCTAAGATGATCATTGGTGCTCATTAAGCAAAGGTTTACAAATGCAGCATAATGCATGGCATCACACAGTATGGGAAAGATTCGATTACTTGGACGCTTTGTCGTAATTATTTTGGTCTTAAAGTTTTACATAGTATAGAAAACTGAGCTAGCTTAATGTGGGCGTTGGAATCGGTTTTATTCTAAACACTAAATTAAAAGTAACGGACGATTTAGTGAGAACATGTCAAGTTGATCGGCCACTTAAATTCATCATTTTAAACTGATCATTGGTGCTCATATAGTAAAGGCAAATAAACGAAGTATAATGCATGGTATTACACTGTTTGGGATACATTGGATTACTTGAAGGCTTTGTGGTAGCTTTTTGAGTCCCAATAGTTGTATCAATATAGAAAATTGAGCTAGTTTAACGTGGACGTTAGATTCATGTCATTCAGAACTCTAAATCAAAAGTTTCTAATGATTTAGTGCATACATGACAAGTTCATCAGCCATTTAAATTGATCTTTCTAAGATGATCATTGGTGCTCATTTAACAAAGTTTACAAATGAAGCATAATGCATGGCATCACGCTGTTTGGAAAAGATTCGTTTACTTTGAGGCTTTGTTATAGCTATTTTGGTTTTAAATTTGGTCACAATATAGAAAATTGAGCAAGCTTAACGTGGGTGTTGGATTCGTGTCATTATTTAATCAAAATGAAAAGTAATGGACGATTTAGTACGGATATGTCAAGTCAATCGGCTAGTTAAAATGATCATTTAAACTAATCATTGGTGCTCCTTGATTAGAGGCTTATAAATGAAGCATAATGCATGACATCACGAAGTTTAGGATTAATTAGATTACGTAACGGCTTTGTGGTAGCTCTTTCAGTTTTAAATGTTGACACAATATAGAAAGTTGAGCTAGCTTAACTTGGGCATTGGATTCGTGTCATTCTAAACTCTAAATCAAAAGTTATAGACGATTTAATGCGCACATGTCAAGTTGATCGGCTAGTGAAAATGATTATTCTATACTGATCATTGGTACTCATTGAGGAAAGACTTATAAATGAAGCGTAATGCATGGTATCATGCTGTTTGGGATATATTGCATTACTTGGAGGCTTTGTTGTAGCTATTTCCGGTTTAAATTTTTTCACAATATTGAAAATTGAGCTAACTTAACGTGGGGGTTGGATTCGTGTCATTCTAAACTCTTAATCAAAAGTTTCATACGATTTAGTGCATGAATGTCAAGTTGACCGGCTAGTTAAATTGATCTTTCTAAGATGATCATTAGTGCTCATTGAGCAAAGTTTTAGAAATGAAGTATAATGCATGGCATCACCATGTTTGGGAAAGATTCGATTACTTGGAGACTTTGTCGTAGCTATTTTTAGGTCTTAAATTTTGTGACAATATGGAAAATTGAGCTAGCTTAACGTGGGTGCTGGATTCGTGTCTTTATGAAATCTAATTCAAAAGTGTCAGACGATTTAGTGCGGACATGTCAAGTTGATCGGCTAGTAAAAATGATCATTCTAAACAGATCATTGGTAATCCATGATTAAAAGCTTACAAATCAAGTACTATGCATGACATCACGTAGTTTGGGATATATTGGATTACATGAAGGGTTTGTGGTTGCTCTTTCATTGTCAAATGTTGTCACAATATAGAAACTTGAGCTAGCTTAACGTGGGCGTTGGATTCATGTCATTTTGAACTTTCAATCAAATGTTACTAACAATTTAATGCATACAACTCAAGTTGATTGGCCAGCTAAAACGATCATTCTATACTGATCATTGGTACTCATTGAGTAAAGACTTTATAAATGAGGCGTAATGCATGGTATTACGCAGTTTGGGAAAGATTGGATTACTGTGAGGCTTTGTTGTAGCTATTTCCGGTTTAAATTTTTTCAAAATATTGAAAATTGAGCTAACTTAACGTGGGGGTTGGATTTGTGTCATTCTAAACTCTTAATCAAAAGTTTCATACGATTTAGTGCATGAATGTCAAGTTGACCGGCTAGTTAAATTGATCTTTCTAAGATGATCATTAGTGCTCATTGAGCAAACGTTTAGAAATGAAGTATAATGCATGGCATCACCATGTTTGGGAAAGATTCGATTACTTGGAGACTTTGTCGTAGCTATTTTTTGGTCTTAAATTTTGTCACAATATGGAAAATTAAGTAAGCTTAACGTGGGTGCTGAATTCGTGTCCTTATGAAATCTAATTCAAAAGTGTCGAGGATTTAGTGCGGACATGTCAAGTTGATCGACTAGTAAAAATGATCATTCTAAACAGATCATTGGTAATGGTTGATTAAAGGCTTACAAATAAAGTGTTATGCATGACATCACGCAGTTTGGGATATATTGGATTACATGAAGGGTTTGTGGTAGCTCTTTCAGTGTAAAATGTTGTCACAATATAGAAACTTGAGCTAGCTTAACGTGGGCGTTGGATTCATGTCATTTTGAACTCTAAATCAAAATTTACTAAAAATTTAATGCCTAAACTCAAGTTGATCAGCCAGTTAAACGATCATTCTATACTGATCATTGGTACTCATTGAGTAACGACTTTATAAATGAGGCGTAATGCATGGTATCATGCAGTTTGGGATATATTGGATTATTGTGAGGCTTTGTTGTAGCTATTTTGGTTTTAAATTTTATTACAATACAGAAAATTGAGCTAGCTTAACGTGGGGGTTGGATTCGTGTCATTTTGAACTCTAAATCAAAAGTTATGGAAGATTTAGTGTGTACATGTCAAGTATATCGGCCAGTTAAATTGATCTTTCAAAGATGATCATTGATGCTCATGGATTAAAGGTTTACAAATGAAGCATAATGCATGGCATCACGCAAGCTTAGGATAGATTGGATTACTTGAAGGCTTTGTCATAGCTTTTTCATTCTCAAATGTTATCATAATATAGAAAGTTACGCTAGCATAACGTGGGCATTGGATGCGTGTCATTCTGAACTCTAATCAAAAGTTATGGTCGATTTAGTGAATACATGTCAAGTTGATCGGCCAGTT
This sequence comes from Pugionium cornutum, assembly GCA_018901935.1. Lineage (NCBI taxonomy): Eukaryota > Viridiplantae > Streptophyta > Magnoliopsida > Brassicales > Brassicaceae > Pugionium > Pugionium cornutum. The sequence continues at coordinate 17,949,592 of CM032156.1, forward strand.
AAATTGATCTTTCTAAGATGATCATTGGTGCTCATTAAGCAAAGGTTTACAAATGAACCATAATGCATGGCTTCTTATAGTTTAGGAAAGATTTGATTACTTGGACTCTTTGTCGTAACTATTTCGGTATTAAATTTTTCATAGTATAGAAAATTGAGCTAGCTTAAGTTGGGCGTTTGGAATCGTTTTTATTCTGAACACTAATTCAAAAGTTATGAGCGATTTAGTGCAAACATGTCAAGTGGATCGGTGAGTTAAATTGATCATTCTAAACATAGCATTGGTGCTCCTATAGTAAAGACAAATAAATGAAGCATAATGCATGGCATCACGCTGTTTGGAAAAGACTCTATTACTTGGAGGCTTTGTCATAGCAATTTCGGTCTGAAATTGGGTCATAATATAGGAAATTGAGCAAGCTTAACGTGGGTGTTGGATTCGTGTCATTATTAAATCAAAATAAAAATTATAGATGATTTAGTGTGGACATGTCAAGTTAATCGGCTAGTTTAAATGATCATTATAAACTCATCATTGGTGCTCCTTGATTAAGGGCTTATAAATGAAACATAATGCATAATATCACGCAGTTTGGGATACATTGGATTACGTAAAGGCTTTGTGGTATCTCTTTCAGTGTTAAATGTTGTCACAATATAGAAAGTTAAGCTAGATTAACGTGGGTGTTGGATTCGCGTCATTCTGAACTCTAAATCAAAACTTACAGATGATTTAATGCGCACATATCAAGTTGATCGACGAGTGAAAATGATCATTCTATATTGACAAATGAGGCGTAACACATGGTATAACGCAGTTTGGGATAGTTTGGATTACTTGGAGGCTTTGTTGTACCTATTTCTGTTTTGAATTTTGTCACAATATTGAAAATTGAGCTAAATTAACATGGGAGTTGGTTCGTGTCATTTTGAACTCTAAATCAAGAGTTATGGACCATTTAGTGTGTACATGTCAAGTTTATCGGGCAGTTAAATTGATTTTTCTAAGATGATCATTGGTGCTCATTGAGAAAAAGTTTACAAATGAACTATAATGCATGACATCAAGTAGTTTAGGATAGATTGGATTACTTGAAGGCTTTGTGGTAGTTGTTTCAGTCTCAAATGTTGTCATAGTATAGAAAATTGAGCTAGCTTAACACATTCGTTGGATTCGTGTCATTTTGAACTCTAAATCAAAACTTACAGACGACTTAATGCATACATGTCAAGTTGATCGGTCAGTTAAATTGAACTTTCTAAGTTGATCATTGGTGCCATTGATTAATTGGAGCCTTTGTCGTAGCTATTTTTTGTCTTAAATTTTGTGACAATAGAGAAAATTGAGCTAGCTTAACGTGGGCGTTAGATTCGTGTCATTCTTGAATGTTGTCTTTGTGGTAGCTCTTTCAGTCTCAAATGTTGTCACAACATAGAAAGTTGAGCTAGCTTAATGGGGACGTTGGATTCATGTCATTCTGAACTCTAAATCAAAAGGTATAAACAATTTATGCGTACATGTAAAGTTGAATGGCCATGTCAATTTATACTTATCATTGGTGCTCATTGAGTAAAGACTTACAATTGAGGCGTATTCCATGTATCACGCAATTTGGGATAGATTGGATTACTTGGAGGCTTTTTCGTAGCTATTTCTCTCTTAAATTTTGTCACAATATAGAAAATTAAGCTAGATTAACGTGGGCATTGGATTCATGTCATTCTGAACTCTAAATCAAAGTTACGAACAATTTGGGGCGTACATGTCAAGTTTATCGGGCAGTTAAATTGATCTTTGTAAGATGATCATTGGTGCTCATTCAGCAAAGGTTTACAAATGAGCATAATGCATGTCACCACGCAGAAAATTGAGTTATCTTAACATGGACGTTGGATTCTTGTCATTTTGAACTCTAAATTAAAAGTTACGGACGATTTAGTGCATAGATGTCAAGTTGATCTGCCAAATAAATAGATCTTTCCAAGATGATCATTGATGCTCATTGAGAAAAGGTTTACAAATGAAGCATAATGTATGACATCACTTAGTTTGGGACAGATTAGATTAATTGGAGGCCTTGTCGTAGCTATTTCGGTCATAAATTTTGTCACGATATAGAGAATGGAGCAAGCTTAACGTGAGCATTGGATTCGTGTCATTCTGAACTCTAAATCAAAAGTTATGGACGATTTAGTGTGCACATATCAAGTTGATCGGCCAGTTAAAATGATCATTCTAAAGTGATCATTGGTGCTCCTTGAGTAAAGGCTTACAAATGAAGCATAATCATGGCATCACGTAGTTTGGGATACATTGGATTTCTTGTAGGCTTTATCGTAGCTCTTTCAGTCTGAAATGTTGTCACAATAAGGAAAATTGAGTTAGCTTAATGTTGGCGATGGATTAATATCATTTTGAGCTCTAAATCAAAAGTTAAAGACGATTTTGTCCGTACATGTCAAGTTGATCAACTATTTAAATGATCATTGTAAACTAATCATTGGTGCTCAATAACGTGGGCATTGTTTCGTGTCATTCCGAACTCTAAATCAAAAGTTACGGACGATTCAGTGCGTTCATGTCAACTCCATCGGCCAGTGCAATTGATCTTTGAAGATGATCATTGGTTTACAAATGAAGTATAATGCATGGCATCACACAGTTTGGGATAGATTCAATTACTTGAAGGCTTTTTCATAGCTATTTTGGTCTTAAATTTAGTCACATTATAGAAATTGGAGCTAAATTAACGTGGGTGTTGGAGTTGTGTCATTTTGAACTCCAAATCAAAAGTTACGGATGATTTAGTGCGTACATGTCAAGTTGATCAGCCAGTTAAATTGATCTTTCTAAGATGATCATTGGTGCTCATTGAATAAAGGTTTACAAATGAAGTATAATGCATGGTATCACGCAGTGTGGGATATATTCGATTACTTGGAAGCTTTTTCGTATCTATTTCTGTTTTAAATTTTGTGACAATATAGAAAATTGAGTTAGATTAACGTGGGTGTTGGATTTGTGTCAATCTGAACTATAAATTAAAATTAATGGAAAATTTAGTGCGGATATGTCAAATTGATCAGCCAGTTAAACTAATCATTGGTGCTCCTTGAGTAAAGGCTTATAACTACAAGAAAACATCGATTTTCCCATGACGAAATTCGTCGGTAATCCGTCGGAAAGCGCAATTCCCGTTGACTTTCTAACAAAAGACCTCTGTCGGGACTATTTTGTGGGAAACCAATTTCTTTTGGGAAAATTTTGGGAATTACCAATGGGTTTGCGATAAAAGTAGCCGCCGGCAAATGCCGACAGATATTCGATGGGTCCCATCCGTCGGCAATTACCAATGGGTTTGCGATAAAAGTAGCCATCGACAAATGCCGACGGATATTCGATGGGTCCAGTCCGTCGGCAATTACCGACGTTTGTGCGATGGATTTATTCGTCGTACCATCTATGACTTCCGATGATAGGTGCCGTTGGGAATGACAACCGATGGTATATCCCGACAGTTTTCAGCCATCGAGATGTAACCAATGACATCGCGATGAAATTAAGCTTCCAGACGGAATCGTGTCCATCGGTAATTCCCGGTGGATTATCGATAACGCTATCCGTCGGACCACTATCGATTTCCAATGACTCCTTCCGTCGGAAATAACCAAAAAATTGAAAAAAAGTTTGAGTAATTATTTTTACAAAATATTCATAAAACATTTTTTAAAAATATATTTATTTTGAAAATAAAATTTTAAATTATAAAATTTAATTAGTATTTTTAAATATTTGATAAAAATATAAAAAAAAAAAATAATATTTGAAAATATATATATAATAATATTTAAAATTTAATTGTTTTAAAATCTACAAATTACAACGGAGGAGGAGAAGAAGGAGAAAAAAGTTTATTCAGATAATCCGGAAATTTGGTTTTCATAAAATCTACAAAGTCTTTTATCTTGGTCATCTCTATCATTGGTGCTCATTGAACATAGGTTTACAAATGAAGCATAATGTGTGGCATCATGCAGTTTGTGATACATTAGATTACTTAGAGGTTTTGTCGTAGCTCTTATAGTCTCAAATGTTATCACAATATAGAAAATTGAGCTAGATTATTGTGCGCGTTGGATTCATGTCATTTTGAGCTCTAAATTTAATGTTAAAGACGATTTAGTGCGTACATGTCAAGTTGATAAGCTTGTTAAAATGATCATTCTAAACTAATCATTCGTGCTCAGTGAGTAAAGGCGTATAAATGGAGAATAATGCATGGAATCACACGATTTGGGATAGATTGGATTACCTACTGGCTTTGTTGTAGCTAAACCTTAATGTGGGCGTTGGATTCGTGTCGTTCTAAACTCTAAATCAAAAGTTACGAACAATTTAGTGCGGACATATCTAGTTTATCGGCTAGATAAATTGATCATTCTAAACTGATCATTGAAGTTCATTGACCAAAGGTTTACAAATGAAGCATAATGAACGGCATCACCCAGTTTGGGATACATTGGATTACTTGGAGGCTTTGTCGTAGCTCTTTCAGTCTAAAATGTTGTCACAATATTGAAAATTGAGCTAGATTAACGTGAGCATTGGATTCATGTCATTTTGACTTCTAAATCATGTCTTAAAGACGATTTAGTACACACATGTCAAGTTGATCAGCTAGTTAAAATGATCATTCTTAACTAATTACTGATTGAGTAAAGATGTATAAATGAAGCATAATGCATGGCATCATGCAATTTGGTATAGATTGGATTACTTGGAGGCTTTGTCGTAGCTTAACGTGGGCGTTAGATTTTGTTATTGTGAACTCTAAATCAAAACTTACAGACGATTTAATGTAGACATGTCAAGTTGATCGGCCAGTTAAAGTGATCATTCTAAACTGATCATTAGTGCTCCTTGAGGAAAGGCTTATAATGAAGCATAATGCATGGCATCACGCAGCTTCGGATTAATTGGATTACTTGGAGGCTTTGTTTAAGCTCTTCCAGTCTCAAATGTTGTCACTATATTGAAAATTTATCTAGAATAACGTGGACATTGGTATCATGTCATTTTGAGCTCTAAATCGAATGTTAAAGAAGATTTAGTGCGGATATATCAAGTAGATGAGCTAGTTAAATTGATCATTCTAAACTGATCATTGGTGCTCAATGAGCAAAGGTTTATAAATGAAGCATAATGCATGGCATCACACAGTTTGGGATATATTGGATTACATGGACACTTTTTCGTAGCTATTTTGGTCGTAAATTTTATTAAAAAAAAAGAAATTTGAGTTAGCTTAATGTGGGTGTTGTATTCGTGTCATTCTTAAATCTAAATCAAACATTACAAACATTTTAGTGCGGACATATCAAGTTGATCGACTAGTTTAAATGATCATTCTAAACTGATCATTGGTGCTCGTTGAGTAAAGCCTTAGAAAGGAAGCATAATGCATGACATCACGAAGTATGGGATACATTGGATTATTTGGAAGCTTTGTCGTAGCTCTACCAGTTTCAAATGTTGTCACAATATCGAACATTGAGCTAGATTAACATGGGCATTGGATTCATATCATTTTGAGCTCTAAATCAAATGTTAAGGAAGATTTAGTGTGGACATTACAAGTTGATGAGCTAATTAAAATGATCATTCTAAACTGATCATTGATTCTCATAGAGCAAAGGTTTACAAATTAAGCTTAATGCATGGCATCACGCAGTTTTGGATCGATTGGATTACTTGAATGCTTTGTATAGCAATTTTAGTCTTAACTTTTATTACAATATAGAAACATTTAGGTAGCTTAACGTGGGCGTTGGATTCGTGTCATTCTGAACTCTAAATCAAAAATTACTGACGAGTTAGTGCGGACATGTCAAGTTGATCGACCAGCTCAAATGATCATTCTAAACTGATCATTGGTGCTCTTTCAGTAAAGGCTTAGAAATGAAGCATAATGCATGAAATTGCGAAGTATGGGATACATTGGATTACTTAGAGGCTTTGTCGTAGCTCTTTCAATCACAAATGTGGTCAGAATATTGAAAACTGAGCTAGATTAACGTGGATGTTGAAGTCATATTATTTTGAGCTCTAAATCAAATGTTAAAGAAGATTTAGTACAGACATATCAAGTTGATGAGCTAGTTAAAATGATCATTCTAACTGATCATTGGTTCTCATTGAGCAAAGGTTTACAAATTAAGCTTAATGCATGGCATCACACAGTTTGGTATAGATTGGATTACTTGGACGCTTTGTTGTATCTATTTTGGTTTTAAATTTTATTACAATATAGAAAATTGAGTTAGCTTAACGTGGGCTTTGGATTCGTGTTATTCTGAAATCTAAATCAAATGTTACAGACGATTTAGTGCGGACTTGTCAAGTTGATCGACAAGTTCAAATGTCCATTCTAAGCTGATCATTGGTGCTCCTTGAGTAAAGCCTTAAAAATGAAGCATAATGCATGACATTAAGAAGTATGGGATACATTGGATTAGTTAGAGGCTTTGTCGTAGCTCTTTCAGTCTCAAATGTGGTCATAATATTGAAAATTGAGATAGATTAACGTGGGTGTTGGATTCACATCATTTTGAGCTCTAAATCAAATGTTAAAGACAATTTAGTGTGGATATGTCAAGTTGATCAGCTAGTTAAAATGATCATTCTAAACTATTCATTGGTGCTCATTGAGTAATGCATAAATGAAGCATAATGAATGGGATCACGCAGTTTGGGATAGATTGGATTACTTGGAGGCTTTCTCGTAGCTATTTTTGTCTTAAATTTTGTCACAATATAGAATATTGAAATATCTTAATGTGGGTGTTGGATTCGTTTCGTTCTAAACTCTAAATCAAAACTTGCAGACGATTTAGTACGGACATATCAAGTTTATCAGCTAGTTAAATATATCATTCTAAACTTATCATTGGAATTCATTGAGCAAAGGTTTAGAAATGAAGTATAATGAATGGCATCACCCAGTTTGGGATACATTGGATTACTTGGAGGCTTTTTTCGTAGGTCTTTCAGGCTCAAATATGGTCACAATATTGAAAAGTGAGCTATATTGACGTGAGCGTTGGATTCATGTCATTTTGACTTCTAAATCAAGTGTTAGAGACGGTTTAGTGCGGACATGTCAAAGTGATCAGATAGTTAAAATGATCATTCTAAACAAATTATTGGTACTCATTGAGTAAAGACGTATAAATGAAGCATAATGCATGGCAGCATGCAATTTGGCATATATTGGATTAATTAGAGGGTTTATCAAAGCTATTGCAATCTAATTTTGTCATAATATAGAATATTGAGTTAGCTTAACATGGGCGTTAGATTGTGTTATTGTGAACTCTAAATAAAAACTTAGGGACGATTTAACGCGTACATGTCAAGTTGATCGGCCAGTTAAAGTGATCATTCTAAAGTGATCATTAGTGCTCTTGATAAAGGCTTATAATGAAGCATAATGCATGGCATCATGCAGGTTGGGATTGATTGGATTACTTGGAGGCTTTGTTGTAGCTCTTTTAGTCTCAAATGTTGTCAGTATATTGAAAATTTATATAGAATAACATGGGTATTGGACTCATGTCATTTTGAGCTCTAAATCAAATGTTAAAGAATATTTAGTGCGGACATATCAAGTTGATGAGCTAATCCAATTGATCATTCTAAACTGATCATTGGGGCTCATTGAGAAAAGGTTTACAAATGAAGCATTATGCATGGCATCACGCAGTTTAGGATAGATTGGATTACTTGGACACTTTTCCATAGCTATTTCAGTCATAAATTTTATTACAATATAGAAAATTTAGTTAGCTTAATGTGGGTGTTGGATTCGTGTCATTCGGAAATCTAAATCAAACGTTACAGACGATTTAGTGCGGACATATCAAGTTGATTGACCAGTTGAAATGATCATTCTGAACCGATCATTGGTGCTCCTTGAGTAAAGCCTTAGAAATGAAGCATAATGCATGACATCACAAAGTATGGAATACATTGGATTACTTGGAGGCTTTGTCGTAGCTCTATCAGTCTCAAATGTTGTCACAATATCGAACATTGGGCTAGATTAACGTGGGCATCGGATTCATATCATTTTGAGCTCTAAATAAAATGTTAAGGAAGATTTAGTGCGGACATGTCAAGTTGATGAGCTAGTTAAAATGATCATTCTAAATTAATCATTGGTTCTCATAGAGCAAAGGTTTACAAATTCAGCTTAATGCATGGCATCATGCAGTTTGGGATAGATTGGATTACTTGTAGGCTTTTTCATAGCTATTTTGGTCTTAAATTTTATTTAAATATAGAAAAATTGAGTTAGCTTAACGTGGGCGTTGGATTCGTGTCATTCTGAACTCTAAATCAAAAGTTACGAATGATTTAGTGTGGACATGTTAAATTGATCGACCAGCTCAATTGACTATTCTAAACTAGTCATTGGTGCTTTTTGAGTAAAGGCTTAGAAATGAAGCATAATGCATGACATTGTGAATTATGTGATACATTGGATTACTTGGAAGGTTTGTCGTAGCTCTTTCAGTCGCAAATATGGTCACAATATTGAAAATTGAGCTAGATTAATGTGGCCATTGGATTCATATCATTTTGACCTCTAAATCAAATGTTAAAGAAGAATTAGTACAGTCATATCAAGTTGATGAGCTAGTTAAAATTTTTTGGTGCTCATGGAGCAAAGTTTTACAAATTATGTTTAATGCATAGCATCACACAGTTTGGGATAGATTGGATTACTTGGATGCTTTGTCATAGCTATTTCAGTATTAAATTTTATTACAATATTGAAAAATTGAGGTAGATTAACGTGTGCATTGGATTCGTGTCATTCCGAACTCTAACTAAAAAGCTACAGATGATTTAGTGCATATATGTCAAGTTGACCAACCAGATCAAATGATCATACTAAACTAATCATTGGTGCTTCTAGAGTAAATGCTTAGAAATGAAGCATAATGCATGACATCGCGAAGTATGGGATACATTGGATTACTTGGAGGCTTTGTCGTATCTCTTTCAATCTCAAATGTGGTCACTATATTGAAAATTGAGCTAGATTAATGTGGCCGTTTGATTCATATCATTTTGAGCTCTAAATCAAATGTTAAAAAATATTTAGTGCGGACAGATCATGTTGATTTGCTAGTTAAAATGATATGCCTAAACTGATTATTAGTGCTCATTGAGCAAAGGTTTACAAATGAAGCATAATGCATGTCACGCAGTTTGGGAAAGATTGGATTACTTGTACACTTTGTCGTAGCTATTTTGCTTTTAAATTTTATTACAATATATAAAATTGAGTTAGATTAATGTGGGCGTTGGATTCGTGTCATTCTGAAATCTAAAAAAAAAGATATAGACGATTTAGTGCGGACATGTCAAGTTGATTGACCAGCTCAAATGATCATCCTAAACTAGTCATTGGTGCATTTTGAGTAAATGCTTAGAAATGAAACATAATGCATGACACCGTACCTTAAATGAAGAATAATGCATGACACCGTACCATAATACACCGACCAGCTTAAATTTCGGTCTTAAATGTTTTCACAATATAGAATATAAATTTGTCACAATATCTTAAATTGAGCTAGATTAACGTACGCGTTGGATTCATGTAATTTGAGCCCTTAAACAAATGTTAAAGACGATTTAGTGCAGATATGCCAAGTTGATCAGCTAGTTAAAATGATCATTCTAAATTGATCATTGGTTCTCATTGAGTAAAGGCGTATAAATGAAGCATAATGCATGGCATCACGCAACTTGGCATAGACTGGATTATTTGGAGGCTTTGTCGTAGCTATTTGGGTCTTAAATTTTGTCACAATATAGAATATTGAGCTAGCTTAACATGGGTGTATGATTTGTCTCATTTTGAACTCCAAATAAAAAAATATGGATGATTACTGCAGAAATGTCAAGTTGATCGACCAGTTAAAACGATAGTTCTAAACTGATCATTGGTTCTCCTTGAGTAAAGGCTAATAACTGAAGCATAATGCATGACATCACTCAGTTTGGGATACATTGGATACTTGGAGGCCTTGTCTTAGATCTTTCTATAAATATAGTCATAATATTGAAAATTGAGATAGATTAACGTGGGCGTTGAATTCACATCATTTTGAGCTCTAAATAAAATGTTAAAAACGATTAAGTGCAAACATGTCAAGTTGTTCAGCTAGTTAAAATGATCATTCTAAACTGATAATTTGTGCTCATTTTGTAATGCATAAATGAAGCGTAATGCATAAATGAAGCATAATGCATGGCATCACGCTGTTTGGGATAGATTGGATTACTTGGAGGCTTTCTCGTAGCTATTTCGGTCTTAAATTTTTTCACAATATAGATATTGATCGACCTTAATGTGGTCGTTAAATTCGTGTCATTATAAACTCTAAATAAAAAGTAACGGACGATTTAGTGCGGATATATCAAGTTTATCGGGTAGTTAAATTGATCATTCTAAACTGATCATTGGAGTTCATTGAGCAAAGGTTTACAAATGAAGCATTATGAATGGCATCACCCAGTTTGGGATACATTGGATTACTTGGAGGCTTTTTCATAGCTCTTTTAAGTCTCAAATGTTGTCACAATATTGAAAATTGAGCTAGATTAACGCGAGCGTTGGATTGACGTCATTTTGACTTTTAAATCAAATGTTACCAACGATTTAGTGCGGGCATGTCAAGTTGATGAGCTAGTTAAAAAGATCATTCTAAACTGATCATTGGTGCTCATTCAGCAAAGGTTTACAAATGAAGAATAATGATACAGTTTGGGATATATTGGATTACTGGAACGCTTTGTCGTAGTTATTTCTATCTTAAATTTTATCATAATATAAAAAATTGAGTTAGCTTGTGGGCGTTGGATTTGTGTCATTGTGAACTCTAAATCAAGGTTACGGATGATTTAGTGCGGATATGTCAAGTTAAAATGATCATTCTAAACTGATCATTGGTGCTATTTGAGCAAAGGTTTACAAATGACTCATAATGTCACGCAGTTTGGGATAGATTGGATTACTTGAAGGTTTTTTCGTAGCTAATTTAGTCATAAATTTTGTCACAATATATAATATTAAGCTTGCTTAATGTGGGCGTTGGATTCGTGTCATTCTACACTCTTAATCAAAAGTTACGAACGATTTAGTGCATACATGTGAAGTTGATCGGCCAGTTAAAATGATCATTATAAACTGATCATTGTTGCTGCTTGAGTAAGACTTATAAATGAAGTATAATATATGACATCACGCAGTTTGAAATACGTTGGATTACTAGAAGTCTTTATCGTAGCTATTTTGGTTTATATTTTTTCACAGCTTTGAAATTTGAGCTAGCTTACCTTGGGCGTTTGATTCATGTCTTTTTGAACTGTTACACAAAATTTACGGACGATTTATTGCGAACATGTTATGTTTATCGATTAGGTAAATTGATTATTCCAAACTGATTATTCTAAACTCATCATTAGTGCTCTTTGAGTAAACAATTATAAATGAAGCATAATGCAAGGCATCACGCAGTTTAAGACAGATTGGATTACTTGAAGGCTTTGTGGTTGCTTTTCCTGTCTCAAATGTTTTCACAATATAGAAAATTGAGCTAGTTTAACGTGGGCGTTGGATTTGTGTCATTCTGAATTCTAAATCAGAAGTTACGGACGATTTAGTGCGGTTCTATCAAGTTGACTGGCCAGTTAAAGTTATCATTCTAAACTGATTATTCTAAAATTATCATTAGTGCTCGTTGAGTAAACGCTTATAAATGAAGCATAATACTTTGCATCACGCAGTTTACGATAGATTGGATTACTTGAAGTATTTTTGGTAGCTCTTTCAGTCTCAAATGTTTTCACAATATAGAAAATTGAGCTAGTTTGACGTGGACATTGGATTCATGTCTTTCTGAATTTTAAATCAAAAGTTACGGACGATTTAGTGGGGATGTGTCAAGTTTAGGACAGTTAAAGTGATCATTCTAACGTGATCATTCAAAACTCATCATTAGTGCTCCTTGAGTAAAAGCTTATAAATGAAGCATGATGCATGGCATCACCCAGTTTAGGATAGATTGGATTACTTGAACATTTTGTGGTTACTCTTTCAACCATAAATTTTGTTCCAATATAGAAAATTGAGCTAGTTTAACGTGGGAATTGGATTTGTGTCATTCTGAACTATAAATCAAAAGTTACGAATGATTTAGTATGGACATGTAAAGGTTATTGGCCAGTTACAGTGATCATTCTAAACTGATCATTAGTGCTCCTTGAGTAAATGCTTGTAAATTAAGCATAATGCATGCCACCCAAAAAATTAGGATCGATTGGATTACTTGAAGGCTTTAAGTTAGCTCTTTCAGTGTCAAATGTTATCACACTATAGAAAATTGAGCTAGTTTAACGTGGGCGTTGGATTCGAGTCATTCTGAATTTTAAATCAAAAATTACGGACGATTTACGCATACATGTCAAGTTGATCGGCCAGTTAAAGTGATCGTTCTAAACTGATCATTCTAAACTGATTATTAGTGCTCCTTGAATAAACGCTTATAAATGTAGCATAATGCATGGAATCACGCAGTTTAGGTTACTTTGGATTACTTGAAGGCTTTGTCGCAGCTATTTCGGTGTTAAATTCTGTAACAATATAGAAACCTGAGCTAGGTTCACGTGGGCGTTGGATTCATGTCATTTTGAACTCTAAATAAAATTTACATACGATTTAGTGCAACATGTCATGTTTATCGGTTTGTTAAATTGATCATTCCAAACTGATCATTCTAAACTAGTCATTGGTGTCATTGAGCAAAGGTATACAAATGAAGCATAATTCATGGCATAACACAGTTTGGGATAGATTGGATTACTTGGAGTCTTTTTCGTAGCTATTTCGCTCTTGAATTTTGTCACAATATAAAATATATAGCTAGCTTAACGTGGGCGTTGGATTCGTGTCATTCTGAACAATAAATCAAAAGTACAGACGATTTAGGTCGAACATTTCAAGTTGACTCGCCAGTTAAAGTGATCATTCTAAACTCATCATTAGTGCTCCTTGAGTAAACGCTTATAAATGAAACATAATACATGGCATCACACAGTTTAAGATAGATTAGATGCATTGAAGGCTTTGTGGTAGCTCTTTTAGTGTCAAATGTTGTCACAATATAGAAAATTGAGCTACTTTAACGTGGTCGTTGGATTCATGTCATTCTGAAATCTAAATTAAAAGTTACGGACCATTTAGTGGGGACATGTAAAGTGGATTGGCCAGTTAAAGTGACCATTGTGAAGTGATCATTCTAACCTAATCATTAGTGCTCCTTGAGTAAACACTTATAAATGAAGCATAACGCATGGCATCACACAGTTTATGATAGATTGGATTACTGAATGGCTTTGTGGTTCTCTTTCAGTCTCAAAATGTTCTCACAATATAGAAAATTGAGCTACTTTAACGTGGGCATTGGATTCGTGTCATACTGAACTCTAAATCAAAAGTTATGGACGATTTAATGCAGACATGTCAAGTTGATCAGCCAGTTAAAGTGCTCATTCTAAACTGATCATTTGTGCTCCTTGAGTAAAGGCTTATAAATGAAGCATAATACATGGCATCACGCAATTTTGGATGGATTGGATTCGTGTAGGCTTTGTGGTAGCTCTTTCAGTCTCAAATGTTCTCACAATATAGAAAATTGAGCTAGTTTAACATGGGCGTTGGATTTTTGCTATTTGGAAAACTAAATCAATGGTTACAGACCATTTAGTTCGTATATGTCAAGTCAATTGGCCATTTTAAATAATCATTCTAAAATGATCATTGGGGCTCCTAAAGTAAATGCTTATAAATGAAGGATAATGCATGACATCACGCAGTGTGGGATACATTGGATTACTTGGAGGCTTTGTCGTAGCTATTTTGGTTTTAAATTTTATCACATTATAGAAGATTGAGCTACCTTAGCGTGGGCGTTGGATTCATGTCGTTCTAAACTGTAAATAAAAAGTGCAGACTATTTAGTGCGACATGTCATGTTTATTGGCTAGTTAGATTTATCATTCCAAACTGATCATTCTAAACTAATCATTGGTACTCATTGAGCAAAGGTTTACAAATGAAGCATAATGCATTGCATAACACAGTTTGGGATATATTGGATTACTTGCGGTCTTTGTCTTAGCTATTTCGATCTTTAATTTTGTCACAATATAAAATATATAGCTACCTTAGCATGGGCATTGGATTCGTGTCATTTGGAACTATAAATCAAAAGTAATGGATGATTTAGTGCGGATATGTCAAGTTGACTCGCCAGTTAAAGTGATCATTCTAAACTCATCATTAGTGCTCCTTGAGTAAACGCTTATAAATGAAACATAATACATGGCATCACACAGTTTAAGATAGATTAGATGCATTGAAGGCTTTGTGGTAGCTCTTTTAGTGTCAAATGTTGTCACAATATAGAAAATTGAGCTACTTTAACGTGGTCGTTGGATTCATGTCATTCTGAAATCTAAATTAAAAGTTACGGACCATTTAGTGGGGACATGTAAAGTGGATTGGCCAGTTAAAGTGACCATTGTAAAGTGATCATTCTAACCTAATCATTAGTGCTCCTTGAGTAAACACTTATAAATGAAGCATAACGCATGGCATCACGCAGTTTATGATAGATTGGATTACTGAATGGCTTTGTGGTTCTCTTTCAGTCTCAAAATGTTCTCACAATATAGAAAATTGAGCTACTTTAACGTGGGCATTGGATTCGTTTCATACTGAACTCTAAATCAAAAGTTATGGACGATTTAATGCAGACATGTCAAGTTGATCAGCCAGTTAAAGTGCTCATTCTAAACTGATCATTTGTGCTCCTTGAGTAAAGGCTTATAAATGAAGCATAATACATGGCATCACGCAATTTTGGATGGATTGGATTCGTGTAGGCTTTGTGGTAGCTCTTTCAGTCTCAAATGTTCTCACAATATAGAAAATTGAGCTAGTTTAACATGGGCGTTGGATTTTTGCTATTTGGAAAACTAAATCAATGGTTACAGACCATTTAGTTCGTATATGTCAAGTCAATTGGCCATTTTAAATAATCATTCTAAAATGATCATTGGGGCTCCTAAAGTAAATGTTTATAAATGAAGGATAATGCATGGCATCACGCAGTGTGGGATACATTGGATTACTTAGAGGCTTTGTCGTAGCTATTTTGGTTTTAAATTTTATCACATTATAGAAGATTGAGCTACCTTAGCGTGGGTGTTGGATTCATGTCATTCTGAACTGTAAATAAAAAGTGCAGACTATTTAGTGCGACATGTCATGTTTATTGGCTAGTTAGATTTATCATTCCAAACTGATCATTCTAAACTAATCATTGGTACTCATTGAGCAAAGGTTTACAAATGAAGCATAATGCATTGCATAACACAGTTTGGGATATATTGGATTACTTGCGGTCTTTGTCTTAGCTATTTCGATCTTTAATTTTGTCACAATATAAAATATATAGCTACCTTAGCATGGGCATTGGATTCGTGTCATTTGGAACTATAAATCAAAAGTAATGGATGATTTAGTGCGGATATGTCAAGTTGACTAGCCAGTTAAAGTGGTCATTCTAAACTGATCATTCTAAAATCATCACTAGTGCTCCTTGAGTAAACATTTATAAATGAAGCATAATGCATGGCATCACGCAGTTTAAGATAGATTGGATTACGTGAAGACTTTGTGGTTGCCCTTTCAATCTCAAATGTTGTCACAATATAGAAAATTGTGATGGTTTAACGCCGGGGGGGGGGGGGGTGGTTGGATTCATGACATTCTGAACTCTAAATCAAAAGTTACTTATGAATTAGTGGGGCCATGTCAAGTTGATTGGCCAGTTAAAGTGCTCATTCTAAACTGATCATTAGTGCTCCTTGAGTAAAGGCTAATAAATGAAGAATAATACATGGTATCACACAATTTAGGATGGATTGGCTTCGTGTAGGCTTTGTGGTAGCTCTTTCAGTCTCAAATGTTGTCACAATATAGAAAATTGAGCTAGTTTAACATGGGCGTTGGATTCGTTTCATTCTGAACTCTAAATCAAAAGTTACGGACAATTTAATTCGTAAATTTCAAGTCGATTGGCCATTTTAAACGTTCATTCTAAACTGATCATTGGGGCTCCTTGAGTAAAGGATTATAAATGAAGAATAATGCATGGCATCATGTAGTGTGGGATACATTGGATTACTTGGGGTGGGGGGTGGTTGGATTCATGACATTCTGAAATCTAAATCAAAAGTTACTTATGAATTAGTGGGGCCATGTCAAGTTGATTGGCCAGTTAAAGTGCTCATTCTAAACTGATCATTAGTGCTCCTTGAGTAAAGGCTAATAAATGAAGAATAATACATGGTATCACACAATTTAGGATGGATTGGCTTCGTGTAGGCTTTGTGGTAGCTCTTTCAGTCTCAAATGTTGTCACAATATAGAAAATTGAGCTAGTTTAACATGGGTGTTGGATTCGTTTCATTCTGAACTCTAAATCAAAAGTTACGGACCATTTAATTCGTAAATTTCAAGTCGATTGGCCATTTTAAACGTTCATTCGAAACTGATCATTGGGGCTCCTTGAGTAAAGGATTATAAATGAAGAATAATGCATGGCATCATGTAGTGTGGGATACATTGGATTACTTGGAGGTTTTGTCGTAGCTATTTCGGTCATAAATTTTGTCACAATATATAAGATTGAGCTAGCTCAACGTGGGCATTGGATTCATGTCATTCTGAACTGTAAATAAAAAGTACGGATTATGTAGTGCAACATGTCATGTTTATTGGCTAGTTAAATTTATCATTCCAAACTGATCATTCTAAACTAATCATTGGTTCTCATTGAGCAAAGGTTTACAAATGAAGCATAATCCATGGCATAACGCAATTTGGGATAGATTGGATTACTTAGGGTCTTTGTTGTAGCTATTTTGATCTTAAATTTTGTCACAATATAAAATATACTGCTGGCTTAGCATGGGCCTTGGATTCGTGTCAGTCCGAACTATAAATCAAAAGTAACAGATGATTTAGTGCGGACATGTCAAGTTAACTAGCCAGTTAAAGTGATCATTCTAAACTGATCATTCTAAAATCATCATTAGTGCTCCTTGAGTCAATGCTTATAAATGAAGCGTAATGCATGGCATCACGCAGTTTAGGATAGATTGGATTACTTGAAGACTTTGTGGTAGCTCTTTCAATCTCAAATGTTGTCACAATATAGAAAATTGAGCTAGTTTAATGTGGGGCTTGGATTCATGACATTCTGAACTCTAAATCAAAAGTTACGGATGAATTACTGGGTACATGTCAAGTTGATTGGCCAGTTAAAGTGATCATTATAAACTGATCATTATACCCTGATTATTAGTGCTCCTTGGTAAACGCTTATAAACAAAATAATGCATGCCATCACGCATTTGAGTATAGATTAGATTACTTGAAGACTTTTTGGTAGCTCTTTCAGTCTCAAATGTTCTTACAATATAGAAAATTGAGCTAGTTTAACGTGGACATTGGATTCGTATCATCCTGAACTCTAAATTAAAAGTTACGGAGGATTTAGTGTGTATATGCCAAATTGATCGGCCTGTTATCATGATCATTCTAAACTAATCATTGGTGCTCCTTGAGTAAAGGCTTATAAATGAAGAATAATGCATGGTATCACGCAATTTGGGATCCATTCGATTACTTGGAGGCTTTGTCGAAGCTATTTCGGTCTTAAATTTTGTCACAATAAAGAAAATTGAGCTGGCTTAACGTGGATGTTTGATTCGTGTAATATTGAATTCTAAATCACAAATTATGGACAATTTGGTGTGGATATGTCAAATTGATTGGGCAGTTAAAATGATCATTCTAAACTGGTCATTGGTGCTCCTTGAGTAAAGGCTTATAAATGAAGCATAATGCATAATATCACACAGTTTTGGATAGATTGCATTACATTGATGCTTAGTCGTAGCTATTTCGGTATTAAATTTCAACACAATTTAGAAAATTGAGCAAGTTTAGCGGTGTATTGGTCTCATGTCATTTTGAGCTTTAAATGAAAAGTTAAAGATCATTTAGTGCGGACATTCCAAGTTGATCAGCTAGTTAAAATGATCATTCTAAACTGATCATTGGTGCTCATTGAGTAAATGCTTATAAATGAAGCATAATGAATAGCATCACAAAGTTGGGATAGATTGTATTACTTGGAGGCTTTTTCATGGCTATATCGATCTGAAATTTTGTCACAATATAGAAAATTGATCTAGCTTAACAAGGGTGTTGGCTTCGTGTCATTTTGAAATCTAAATCAAAAGTTACGGCTGACATAGTGCAGACATATCAAGGTTATTAGCCAGTTAAAATGATCTTTCTAAACTGATCATTGGTGCTCATTGAGTAAAGGCTTATAAATAAGCATAATGAATGGCATCACCTAGTTTGGGATAGGTTGTACTACTTGGAGGCTTTGCATAACTATTTCGATCTTAATTTTTTACAATATGGAAAATTGAGTTTGCTTAACGTTGGTGTTGGATTTGTGTCATTTTGAACTCTAAATCACAATTTATGTACGATTTAGTGCGGACATGTCAAGTTGATCGGCCAATTAAAATGATCATTCTCAACTGATCATTGGTGCTCCTTGAGTAAAGGCTTATAAATGATGCGTAATGAATGTCATCACGCAGTTTTGGACAGATTGCATTATATTGACGCTTTGTCTAGCTCTTTCAGTCTCAAATGTTTTCACAATATCGAAAATCGAGCTAGCGGTGGGGCGGGGGGGGGGGGGGGGGGGGGGTGGTTGGATTCATGACATTCTGAACTCTAAATCAAAAGTTACTTATGAATTAGTGGGGCCATGTCAAGTTGATTGGCCAGTTAAAGTGCTCATTCTAAACTGATCATTAGTGCTCCTTCAGTAAAGGCTAATAAATGAAGAATAATACATGGTATCACACAATTTAGGATGGATTGGCTTCGTGTAGGCTTTGTCGTAGCTCTTTCAGTCTCAAATGTTGTCACAATATAGAAAATTGAGCTAGTTTAACATGGGCGTTGGATTCGTTTCATTCTGAACTCTATATCAAAAGTTACGGACCATTTAATTCGTAAATTTCAAGTCGATTGGCCATTTTAAACGTTCATTCTAAACTGATCATTGGGGCTCCTTGAGTAAAGGATTATAAATGAAGAATAATGCATGGCATCATGTAGTGTGGGATACATTGGATTACTTGGAGGTTTTGTCGTAGCTATTTCGGTCATAAATTTTGTCACAATATATAAGATTGAGCTACCTCAACGTGGGCGTTGGATTCATGTCATTCTGAACTGTAAATAAAAAGTACGGATTATGTAGTGCAACATGTCATGTTTATTGGCTAGTTAAATTTATCATTCCAAACTGATCATTCTAAACTAATCATTGGTTCTCATTGAGCAAAGGTTTACAAATGAAGCATAATCCATGGCATAACGCAATTTGGGATAGATTGGATTACTTAAGGTCTTTGTGTGTAGCTATTTTGATCTTAAATTTTGTCACAATATAAAATATACTGCTGGCTTAGCATGGGCCTTGGATTCGTGTCAGTCGGAACTATAAATCAAAAGTAACGGATGATTTAGTGCGGACATGTCAAGTTAACTAGCCAGTTAAAGTGATCATTCTAAACTGATCATTCTAAAATCATCATTAGTGCTCCTTGAGTCAATGCTTATAAATGAAGCGTAATGCATGGCATCACGCAGTTTAGGATAGATTGGATTACTTGAAGACTTTGTGGTAGCTCTTTCAATCTCAAATGTTGTCACAATATAGAAAATTGAGCTAGTTTAATGTGGGACTTGGATTCATGACATTCTGAACTCTAAATCAAAAGTTACGGATGAATTACTGGGTACATGTCAAGTTGATTGGCCAGTTAAAGTGATCATTATAAACTGATCATTATACCCTGATTATTAGTGCTCCTTGGTAAACGCCTATAAACAAAATAATGCATGCCATCACGCATTTGAGTATAGATTAGATTACTTGAAGACTTTTTGGTAGCTCTTTCAGTCTCAAATGTTCTTACAATATAGAAAATTGAGCTAGTTTAACGTGGACATTGGATTCGTATCATCCTGAACTCTAAATTAAAAGTTACGGAGGATTTAGTGTGTATATGCCAAATTGATCGGCCTGTTATCATGATCATTCTAAACTAATCATTGGTGCTCCTTGAGTAAAGGCTTATAAATGAAGAATAATGCATGGTATCACGCAATTTGGGATCCATTCGATTACTTGGAGGCTTTGTCGAAGCTATTTCGGTCTTAAATTTTGTCACAATAAAGAAAATTGAGCTGGCTTAACGTGGATGTTTGATTCGTGTAATATTGAATTCTAAATCACAAATTATGGACAATTTGGTGTGGATATGTCAAATTGATTGGGCAGTTAAAATGATCATTCTAAACTGGTCATTGGTGCTCCTTGAGTAAAGGCTTATAAATGAAGCATAATGCATAATATCACACAGTTTTGGATAGATTGCATTACATTGATGCTTAGTCGTAGCTATTTCGGTATTAAATTTCAACACAATTTAGAAAATTGAGCAAGTTTAGCGGTGTATTGGTCTCATGTCATTTTGAGCTTTAAATGAAAAGTTAAAGATCATTTAGTGCGGACATTCCAAGTTGATCAGCTAGTTAAAATGATCATTCTAAATTGATCATTGGTGCTCATTGAGTAAATGCTTATAAATGAAGCATAATGAATAGCATCACAAAGTTGGGATAGATTGTATTACTTGGAGGCTTTTTCATGGCTATATCGATCTGAAATTTTGTCACAATATAGAAAATTGATCTAGCTTAACAAGGGTGTTGGCTTCGTGTCGTTTTGAAATCTAAATCAAAAGTTACGGCTGACATAGTGCAGACATATCAAGGTTATTAGCCAGTTAAAATGATCTTTCTAAACTGATCATTGGTGCTCATTGAGTAAAGGCTTATAAATAAGCATAATGAATGGCATCACCTAGTTTGGGATAGGTTGTACTACTTGGAGGCTTTGCATAACTATTTCGATCTTAATTTTTTACAATATGGAAAATTGAGTTTGCTTAACGTTGGTGTTGGATTTGTGTCATTTTGAACTCTAAATCACAATTTATGTACGATTTAGTGCGGACATGTCAAGTTGATCGGCCAATTAAAATGATCATTCTCAACTGATCATTGGTGCTCCTTGAGTAAAGGCTTATAAATGATGCGTAATGAATGTCATCATGCAGTTTTGGACAGATTGCATTATATTGACGCTTTGTCTAGCTCTTTCAGTCTCAAATGTTTTCACAATATCGAAAATCGAGCTAGCGGTGGGGCGGGGGGGGGGGGGGTGGGGGGGTGGTTGGATTCATGACATTCTGAACTCTAAATCAAAAGTTACTTATGAATTAGTGGGGCCATGTCAAGTTGATTGGCCAGTTAAAGTGCTCATTCTAAACTGATCATTAGTGCTCCTTCAGTAAAGGCTAATAAATGAAGAATAATACATGGTATCACACAATTTAGGATGGATTGGCTTCGTGTAGGCTTTGTGGTAGCTCTTTCAGTCTCAAATGTTGTCACAATATAGAAAATTGAGCTAGTTTAACATGGGCGTTGGATTCATTTCATTCTGAACTCTAAATCAAAAGTTATGGACCATTTAATTCGTAAATTTCAAGTCGATTGGCCATTTTAAACGTTCATTCTAAACTGATCATTGGGGCTCCTTGAGTAAAGGATTATAAATGAAGAATAATGCATGGCATCATGTAGTGTGGGATACATTGGATTACTTGGAGGTTTTGTCGTAGCTATTTCGGTCATAAATTTTGTCACAATATATAAGATTGAGCTAGCTCAACGTGGGCGTTGGATTCATGTCATTCTGAACTGTAAATAAAAAGTACGGATTATGTAGTGCAACATGTCATGTTTATTGGCTAGTTAAATTTATCATTCCAAACTGATCATTCTAAACTAATCATTGGTTCTCATTGAGCAAAAGTTTACAAATGAAGCATAATCCATGGCATAACGCAATTTGGGATAGATTGGATTACTTAGGGTCTTTGTTGTAGCTATTTTGATCTTAAATTTTGTCACAATATAAAATATACTGCTGGCTTAGCATGGGCCTTGGATTCGTGTCAGTCCGAACTATAAATCAAAAGTAACGGATGATTTAGTGCGGACATGTCAAGTTAACTAGCCAGTTAAAGTGATCATTCTAAACTGATCATTCTAAAATCATCATTAGTGCTCCTTGAGTCAATGCTTATAAATGAAGCGTAATGCATGGCATCACGCAGTTTAGGATAGATTGGATTACTTGAAGACTTTGTGGTAGCTCTTTCAATCTCAAATGTTGTCACAATATAGAAAATTGAGCTAGTTTAATGTGGGGCTTGGATTCATGACATTCTGAACTCTAAATCAAAAGTTACGGATGAATTACTGGGTACATGTCAAGTTGATTGGCCAGTTAAAGTGATCATTATAAACTGATCATTATACCCTGATTATTAGTGCTCCTTGGTAAACGCTTATAAACAAAATAATGCATGCCATCACGCATTTGAGTATAGATTAGATTACTTGAAGACTTTTTGGTAGCTCTTTCAGTCTCAAATGTTCTTACAATATAGAAAATTGAGCTAGTTTAACGTGGACATTGGATTCGTATCATCCTGAACTCTAAATTAAAAGTTACGGAGGATTTAGTGTGTATATGCCAAATTGATCGGCCTGTTATCATGATCATTCTAAACTAATCATTGGTGCTCCTTGAGTAAAGGCTTATAAATGAAGAATAATGCATGGTATCACGCAATTTGGGATCCATTCGATTACTTGGAGGCTTTGTCGAAGCTATTTCGGTCTTAAATTTTGTCACAATAAAGAAAATTGAGCTGGCTTAACGTGGATGTTTGATTCGTGTAATATTGAATTCTAAATCACAAATTATGGACAATTTGGTGTGGATATGTCAAATTGATTGGGCAGTTAAAATGATCATTCTAAACTGGTCATTGGTGCTCCTTGAGTAAAGGCTTATAAATGAAGCATAATGCATAATATCACACAGTTTTGGATAGATTGCATTACATTGATGCTTAGTCGTAGCTATTTCGGTATTAAATTTCAACACAATTTAGAAAATTGAGCAAGTTTAGCGGTGTATTGGTCTCATGTCATTTTGAGCTTTAAATGAAAAGTTAAAGATCATTTAGTGCGGACATTCCAAGTTGATCAGCTAGTTAAAATGATCATTCTAAACTGATCATTGGTGCTCATTGAGTAAATGCTTATAAATGAAGCATAATGAATAGCATCACAAAGTTGGGATAGATTGTATTACTTGGAGGCTTTTTCATGGCTATATCGATCTGAAATTTTGTCACAATATAGAAAATTGATCTAGCTTAACAAGGGTGTTGGCTTCGTGTCATTTTGAAATCTAAATCAAAAGTTACGGCTGACATAGTGCAGACATATTAAGGTTATTAGCCAGTTAAAAAGATCTTTCTAAACTTATCATTGGTGCTCATTGAGTAAAGGCTTATAAATAAGCATAATGAATGGCATCACCTAGTTTGGGATAGGTTGTACTACTTGGAGGCTTTGCATAACTATTTCGATCTTAATTTTTTACAATATGGAAATTTGAGTTTGCTTAACGTTGGTGTTGGATTTGTGTCATTTTGAACTCTAAATCACAATTTATGTACGATTTAGTGCGGACATGTCAGGTTGATCGGCCAATTAAAATGATCATTGTCAACTGATCATTGGTGCTCCTTGAGTAAAGGCTTATAAATGATGCGTAATGAATGTCATCACGCTTTGTCTAGCTCTTTCAGTCTCAAATGTTTTCACAATATCGAAAATTGAGCTAGCTTACCGTGGCCGCTGGATTCATGTCATCTTTCGCTCTAATTAAAAAATTAATGATGATTTAGTGCGAACATGTAAAGTTGATCGGCCAGTTAAAATTATTATTCTAAAATGATCATTGGTGGTCCTTGAGTAAAAGGCTTACAAATGAAGCATAATGCATGGCATCATGCAGTTTGGGATAGATTGCACTGCTTGAGGCTTTGTAGTAGCTATTTCGGTCGTAACTTTTTTCACAATATAGAAAATTGAGTTAGCTTAACCAAGGCGTTATGGATGATTTACTGCAGAAACGTCAAGTTGATCGGCAAGGGAAAATGATCATTCTAAACTGGTCATTGGCGCTCCATGACTAAAGGCTTATAAATGAAGCATAATGCATGGCATCACACAGTTTGGGATAGATTGCATTACTTTGATGCTTTCTCTAGCTCTATAAGTCTCAATTGGTTTCACAATATGGAAAATTGAGCTAGTTTAAGGTGGGCGTTGGATTCATTTCATCTTGAGCTCTAAATAAAAAGTAAAAGGCCATTTAGTGCGAGCATGTCAAGTTGATCAGCTTGTTAAAATGATCATTCTAAACTGATCATTGGTGCTCCTTGAGTAAATGCTTATAAATAAGCATAATGCATGACATTACGCATATTGGGATAGATTGCATTACTTTGAGGCTTTGTCTAGCTCTTTCAATCTCAAATGTTGTCACAATATGGAAAATTGAGGTAGCTTAACGCGGGCATTGGATTCATGTCATCTTGAGCTCTAAATAAAAAGTAAAAGACGATGTAGTGCAGACATGTCAAGTTGATCAGCTGGTTAAAATAATCATTCTAAACATATCATTGGTGCTCCTTGAGTAAAGGCTTATAAATTAAGCATAATGCATGGCATCACACATTTTGGGATAGATTTGATTACTTGGATGCTTTGTAATAGCTATTTTGATTTTTAAATTTGTCAAAACATAGAAAATTGAGCTAGCTTAACGTGGGGTGTTGGATTCGTGTCATTTTAAACTCAAAATCAAAAGTTATGGATGATTTAGTGCAGACATATCAAATTGATCAGCTAATTAAAATATTCATTCTCAACTGATCATTGGTGCCCCTTGAGTAAAACCTTATTAATTCAGCATAATGCATCTCATTCGGCCGTTTGGGATAGATTGGATTGCTTGGAGGCTTTTTCATAGATATTTCGATCATAAATTTTGTCACAATATAGAACATTGAGCTACCTTACCGTGGGTGTTGGATTCGTGTCATTTTGATTTGTAAAGGATGATTTAGTGTGAACATGTCAAGTTGATCAGCTTGTTAAAATCATCATTCTTAACTGATCATTGTTGCTCCTTGAGTTAATGCTTATAAATAAACATAATTCATGGCATTACGCATACTGGAATAGATTGGATTACTTGGAGGCTTTGCATAGCTATTTCAATTTAAATTTTTCACAATATAGAAAATTGAAGTAGCTTAACGTGGGTGTTGGATTCATGTCATCTTAAACTCTAAATTAAAAGTTTCAAACGATTTAGTGCGGACATGTCAAGTTGATCGGCCATTTAAAACGGTTATTATAAACTGATCATTGGTGCTCCTTGAGTAAATGCTTATAAATGAAGCATAATGCATGGCATCATGCAGTTTGGGATAGATTGCATTACTTTAAGGCTTTGTCTATCTCTTTCGATCTCAAATGTCACAATATAGAAATGGAGCTGACTTAATGTGGGTGTTGGATTCGTGTCATAATGAACTCTAAATCAAAAGTTACGGACAATATAGTGCGTACATGTCAAGCTGATCACCCAGTTAAAATGATTATTCTAAAATGATCATTGGTGGTCCTTGAGTAAAAGGCTTATAAAGGAAGCATAATGCATGGCATCACACAGTTTGGGATAGATTGGAGATCTTGAGGATTTTTAGTAGCTATTTCGGTCTGAAATGTTTTTCACAATATAGAAAATTTAGTTAGCCTAACGTGGGCGTTGGATTCGTGTCATTTTGAACTCTAAATCAAAAGTTATGGACGATATAGTATGGACATGTCAAGTTGATCTACCAGTTAAAATGATTATTTTAAAACGATCATTGGTGTTCCTTGAGTAAATGGCTTATAAATGAAGCATAATGCCATGGCATGCTGTTTGTGATAAATTGGATTGCTTGAGACATTGTATTGGCTATTTTGGTCTTATATTTTTTTACAATATACAAAATTGAGTTAGCTTAACGGAGGCGTTGGATTCATGTCGTTCTGACCTCTGAATACAAAATTTTGTGCGGATATTTCAAGTTGATCGGACACATAAAATGATCATTCTAAACTGGTCATTGGTGCTGCTTGACTTAAGGCTTATAAATGAAGCATAATGCATGGCATCATGCAGTTTGAAATAGATTGCATTACTTTGATGCTTTGTCTAGCTCTTTCAGTCTAGCTTAAATGGATTTTTCAGCTTGAGCTCTAAATAAAAAGTAAAAAACCATTTAGTCCGAGCATGTCAAGTTGATTATCTTGTTTAAGTGATCATTCTCAAGTGGTCATTTGGTCATTGGTGGTCCTTGAGTATATGATTATAAATAAGCATAATGCATGACATTACGCAGATTGGCATAGATTGGATTACTTGGAGGCTTTGCATAGCTATTTCGATCTTTAATTTTTCACAATATTGAAAATCGAGCAAGCTTAACGTGGGTTTTGGATGCGTGTCATCATAACCTCTGAATTAAAAGTTTCAAACGACTTGGTGCAGACAAGACAAGTTCATCGGCCAGTTAAAGAGAATTTAGATCTCTAAATCAAAACATATAGAGAATTTAGAGCAGACAAGTCAAGATGATCAGCTAGATAAAATGATCATTCAAAATTGATCATTGGTGCTCATTGAGTAAACGCATATAAATATGAAGCATAATGCATAGTATCACACAGTTTGGGATATATTGGATTGTTTGAAGGCTTTGTCGTAGGTATTTCGATCTTAAATATTGTACCCAAAAAATTAAGTGAGCTTAACTTGGGTGTTGGATTTGCTTCATTTTGAACTTTAAATCAAAAGCTACGAACGATGTATTGCATACATGTCAAGTTGATCGCCAAGTTAAAATGATCATTCTAAATTGATCATTGGTTCTCCCTGATTAAAAGCTTATAAATGAAGCATAATACATGGCATCACGTAGTTTAGGATACATTGGATAACTTAGAGGCTTTTTCGTAGCTCTTTCAGTGTCAAATGATGTCACAACATCGAAAATTGAGATAGCTTAATGTTGGCATTAAATTCATGTCATTTTGAGCTCTGAATCTAAAGTTAAAGACTATTTAGTGCGGACATGTTCAGTTTATTGGCTAGTTAAATTGATATTCTAAATTGATCATTGGTGCTCTAATGAAGCATAATGCATACCATCACACAGTTGGGGATAGATTGGATTAGTTGAAAGCTTTGTTGTTGCTATTTCAGTCTTGAATTTTGTCACAATACATAATAATTAAGCTAGATTAATGTGGGCTTTGGATCAATGTCATTCTGAACTCTTAATCAAAGGTTACGGACGATTTAGTGCGTACAAGTCAAGTTGATCAGCGAGTTAAAATGATCATTTTAAACTGATCATTCGTACTCCTTGATTAAAGGCTTATAAATGAAGCATAATGCATGGTATCATGCAGTTTGGGATACATTGGATTACTTGGAGGGTTTGTCGTAGGATATATCATTGGATCACGCAAATCTCCAACGGTCCCATCACTCTGTCCAAGGAAGCCAAACTCAAGACAACACTACAACACTTTCTCAACACCATTCAGGCCAGTTTAGTTTGTTCTAATCCAACCACCATTGTTGTGATTCAAGCAACCTAAACCTCATCAAGAGAGATATCTTGGACTGTACTCTTTTTTCCTCTTCGTTGTATTGTGCCATTGGGTTTTCTAAGAGGGGTTTTTAATGAGGCAAGCCAAAGATACTTTACCGCAGCTTCTTGATGAACCTAGGCCCATTCTACGCTATTATTCACGCAAATGAAGAGGAAGGTTCAGTCAAGATGTTATTTACTTCTTAGTATTAATTCTTAGTTGTTTTTGTAATTTCCTAGGAGTCTTTGCCTATTCCTATGCACCCCTTGGATCCTATAAATACTCTCTTGTATCCCCTCTTCAAATCATCAAACATTTTAGTATAAACAAACTTCTTCTTAATCTCGTTTAATCACCTCTTTGATTCTGGAATTTGGATCATCATTCCATTCTTCTCAATAGCGGAAAATGTAAGTCTTCATTCTACCTCTCGCCCAACGTTCCTGGTCTTCATCATACAGACAGAGCACGCTGATAGTCTAAGGATCTTCCACTATCCTTTAGAAATATCACTCATTTCACACAAGTTCTCGAGATCATCCATCTTCAACCTCAGGGATTCACCATCTTTTTCACTTCCGCATCCAAATTCAGTTTACTAGCATTTGCACAACCTCTTGGAGACATTCAGGTACTTGATCCTAAACAGGACCACTTCAAGTGGTATCAGAGCACACTCCAAACCAGGTTGTATCTATCAAAACCATTCGCACCCTTTCATCTTTTCGCAAGAACTTTTGGTGACCTTTCATCTTCCTTTTTGCGATTTGTTTTGAATGTTTCTGGGTTTGTTTCCTGTTAGAATTTGATCTAAGAACTCTAAAGAACTTGAAAATCAATAAACAAATTCGTTCAGGAACTTGTTGTTAGATGAATAGAATCAATCAACTCTCAATCGGCATCATTAGAGATCTCGGAAGCACTAACTGAGTTATATCTTGATTTTGTAAATTAATTGAATATTTTGGAGCTACAACATGATCAAACAAATTTCATAATACGTAATAGATTTAGTAAGTTCAAGTGAAAACATTCAGAAGTGAGTTAAGGGTTGTTAGATTAATCACTTACCAAACTGGATTTCATATCTAGAGATCGTTTTGCTTAGGGTTCGTTTTTTTTCTCTCTGTGTCTTTGTCTTTTGCGATTTTTTTGTCCTAGTTTGTGTTCTCCTTTGAGAATTTTACTTGTTTATTGGTCTGAATTTGTCAGGAACCATGGTGGGAACAGACAATGGAGAGGAATCCTCAAACTCCAACAAACAACTTCTCGATTCCTTTAAAGCCATGATGAATGAAAGTATGGCAACAATGAAGTATGAGATAGAAAGAATCATCAATTACCGACTGAGGAGACACCAACAACCTTCTGATAATGAGCAGTACTACAGTTACTCATCTAGGTCACACCAATATAGGAAAAGAAGGCCACAAGAAGAACGGATGCCTAGGAATAACCAACCTAACCCTCGCTACCGTTTAGCATGCCTTCAGATTAAAATTCCCTCTTTCCATGGAACTAAAGACCCTGAGGAATACCGAAAATGGGATGAGAAAATAGAAATAGTCTTTGACTGTAGGGAATACACTCAAGAGAATAAGGTTAAGGTTGCCCCAACCGCGTTGAAGGACTATGCTCTAAGTTGGTGGGATCAATTAGTTACTTCTAGGAGAAGGGCTGCAGAATTTCCTATAGATTCGTGGAACCAGATGAAAGTCATCATGAGGAGAAGGTTTATACCTAGTCATTACCATAGGGAGCTACATCTTAAGCTTAGGAATCTATCTCAAGGAAGTAGATCCGTAGAAGGGTACTTTAAGGAGATGGAAACCTTGTTGCTTAGGGCTGATATTCAACAGGATAGTGAAGCCACTATGGCCAGGTTTATGGGCGGCCTCAATAGGTAGATCATAGATAGGCTAGAGGTCCACCATTATGTCGAACTAGAAGAGCTTCTCCATAAAGCCATAATGTTTGAGAAACAACTTATGAGAAAGAATCCTAAACCCGGAACTAGCTCAACTAGGTTTAGTCAATCTAAGGATGATAAGTCTAGTAAGGATTACAAATCATTCCCTAAACGTAAGAAAGAAGATTCGAAACTTAAGGGCATAGATTAGGGTTCTAGCACAAAAACAAGAGATATTCCGTGTTTTAGGTCTACGGGTTTTGGTCACTACTCTAGAGAATGTTCTTATTAAGTAAAGGCATATAAAAGGAGCATAATGTGTGGTATCACGCAGTTTGGTATTGATTGGATTACATGGATGCTTTGTCATAGCTATTTTGGTCTTAAATTTTGTCACAGTATAGAATATTGAGCTAGCTTAACAAGGACATTAGATTCGTGTCATTCTGGACTCTAGATCAAAAGTTACTAACGGTTTAGTGTGGAAATGTCAAGTTTATCAGCTAGTTAATTTGATCATTCTAAACTGATCATTGGTGCTCATTGAGCAAAGGTTTACAAATGAATCATAATGCTTGTCTCAAATGTTGACACAATATACAAAATATAGCTAGATTAAAGTGGGCGTTAAATTCATGTCATTTTAAGCTCTAAATCAAATGTTAAGGATGATTTAATGCGGACATGTCAAGTTTATCAGCAAGTTAAAATTATCATTCTAAATATATCATTGGTGCTCATTGAGTAAAGGCGTATTAATGGAGCATAATGTATGGCATCACATAGTTGGGATAGATTACATTACTTGGAGGCTTTGTCATAGCTATTTCAGTCTTAAATTGTGTCACAATGGAGAAAATCGAGCTAACTTAATGTGGGCTTTTGATTCGTGTCATTATGAACTCTAAATCAAAAGTTACAAACAATTTAGTGCTAGCATGTTAAGTCAATCGGCTAGCTAAAGTGCTCAATCTAAACTAATCATTAGTGCTCCTTGAGTAAAGGCTTAGAAATAAAGCATAATGCATGGCATCACGCAGTTTAGGATATATTGGCTTACTCAAAGCCTTTGTGGTAGCTCTTTCAGTCTCAAATGATGTCACATTATAGAAAAATTGAGCTAGCTTAATGTGGGCGTTGAATGCGTGTTAGTCTGGACTCTAAATGAAAAGTTATGAAAGATATAATGCAGACATGTGAAATTTATCGTCTAGTTAAAATGATATTTCCAAACTAATTATTGGTGCTCCTTGACTAAAGGCTAATAAATGAAGCATAATGCATGGCATCACGCAGATTGGGATACATTGGATTACTTGGAGGCTTTGTTGTAGCTATTTCGGTATTAAATTTTCACAATATAGAAAACTGAGGTATTTTAATGTGGGAGTTGGATTCGTGTCATTCTGAACTCTAAATAAAAAGTGACGGACGATTTAGTGCGAACTTGTCAAGCTTATCGACTAGTGAAATTGATTATTTTGAACTGATCTTTGGTGCTCATTGAGCAAAGCTTTACAAATGAAGCATAATGTATGGCATCACGCAGTTTGGGATACGTTGGATTAATTGGAGGCTTTGTCAAAGCTCTTTCAGTCTCAAATGTTGTCACAATATTGAAAACTAAGCTAGATTAACATGGGTTTTGGATTCATGTCATTTTGCGCTCTAAATCAATTTTAAAGATGATTTAGTGCGTACATGTCAAGTTAGTCAGCTAGTTAAAATGATCATTCTAAACTAATCATTGTTGCTCATTGAGTAAAGGAGTATAAATTAAGCATAATCCATGGCATCACCCAATTTATGATAGATTGGATTATTTGGAGGATTTGGCATAGCTATTTCGGTCTTAATTTTTGTCATAATATAGAATATTGAGCTACCTTAACATCGGCGTTAGATTGGTGTAATTCAGAACTCTAAATTAAAAGTTATG
This sequence comes from Pugionium cornutum, assembly GCA_018901935.1. Lineage (NCBI taxonomy): Eukaryota > Viridiplantae > Streptophyta > Magnoliopsida > Brassicales > Brassicaceae > Pugionium > Pugionium cornutum. The sequence continues at coordinate 17,981,398 of CM032156.1, forward strand.
GATGATTTAGTGCGTACATGTCATGGTTATCGGCCAGTTAAAATGAGCATTCTAAACTGATCATTAGTTCTCCTTGAGTACAGGTTATAAATGAAGCATAATGGATGACATCACGCAGTTCAGAATAGATTGGATTACTTGAAAGGTTCATGGTAGCTGTTTCATTTTCAAATGATGTCACCATATAGAAAATTGAGCTAGGTTAACGTAGGTGTTGGATTCGATTCATTCTAAACTCTAAATCAAAAGTTACATATAATTTAGTGCGTACATTTCAAGTTGATCAGCCAGTTAAAATGATCATTCTAAACTTATCATTGGTGCTCCTTGAGTAAAGGCTTATGAACGGATGTGAGAATGGCCAGCAAAGAACCTGAACTAAAGGAACACCTTGAACCTGAGCAAGAAGACGCCAATGAGGAAGCTAAGGAACAGCTAGAACCAGAGGAAGCTGAAGATGAAGCCTTGCAAATCTCTAATGGTCACATTACTCAGTCCAAGCAAGCCAAACTCAAGAAAACACTACAGCACCTTCTCAACACCATTCCGGCCAGTTTAGTTTGTGTTAATCCAACCATCATTGTTGTGATTCAAACCACCTAAAACTCATCAAGAGTGGTATCTTGGACTGTACTCTTTTTTCCCCCTCTTAGTTTTGTCCCATTGGGTTTTGTAAGAGAGGTTTGTAATGAGGCAAGCCCAAGATACTATACCACAGCCTCTTGATGAACCAAGACCCATTCTACCCTATTATTCACGCAAATGAAGAGGAAGGATCAGTCAAGATGTTATTTACTTCTTAGTCTTCATTATTAATTGTTTTTGTAATTTCCTAGTTTCTCTTAAATTCCTTGGTGGTTGCCTAGGAGTCTTTGTCTATTCCTATGCACCCCTTGGATCATATAAATACTCTCTTTTATCCCCTCTTCAAATCATCAAACATTTTAGTATCAAAAAACTTCTTTTTAATCTCACGTAATCACCTCTTTAATTAAGGAATTTGGATCATCATTCAATTCTTCTCAAGAGCCGAAAGTCTAAGGGCTGTTCATATCCTTGGAAGTTTCACTTCAATCCACCTCTTTCCCAACGTATCTGGTATTTATCATTAACACAGAGAAAGATGATAGTCTAAGGATCTTCCATCATCCTTTAGAAGTATCATTTATTCCACACAAGTTCTCGAGACCATCCATCTTAAATCTCACGGATTCACCATCTTCTTCACTTCCGCATCCACATTCGGTTTACTATCATTTGCAAAACCTCTTGGAGACATTCTGGTACTTGATCCTAACCAGGATCACATCAAATTGCATCAGAGCACACTCCAAACCATGTTGTATCTATCAAAACCTATTCGCAACCTTTCATCTTTTCGCAAGAACTTTTGGTGACCTTTCATCTTCCTTTTTGCGATTTGTTTTGAATTTTTCTGGGTTTTTTTACTGTTAGAAATTGATCTTAGAACCCTAAAGAACTTGAAAATAAATAACAAAAACGTTCAGGAACTTGTTGTTAGATGATAGAATCAATCAACTATCAATCAGCATCTTTAGAATTCTTGGAAGCACTAACTAAGTTCTATCATGATTTTGTGAATTAATTGAATATTTTGGAGCTGCAACATGATCAAAACTTGTTCTTGAGACTTAATAGGTTTAGGAAATTCAAGTTAAAACAATTGAAAATGGATAAAGGTTCTTAGACTCATCATTTACCAAACTGGATCTCATATGTCTAGAGATCGTTTTGCTTAGGGTTCACTTTTTTCTCTCTGTGTCTTTGTCTTTTGCGATTTTTTTGTCCTAGTTAGTGTTCTCCTTTGAGTATTTTACTTGTTTATTGGTATGAATTTGTCAGGAACAATGGTGGGAACAGACAATGGAGTGGAATCCTCAAACTCCAACAAACAACTTCTCTATTCCATTAAAGCCATGATGAATGAAAGTATGGCAACAATGAAGGCTGAGATATGAAGATCCATCAATTACGAACTGAGGAGACACCAAACCACCTTCTGATACTGAGAAATATTATAGTCACTCATCTAGGTCACACCAATCTAGGAGAATAAGGCCACAAGAAGACTGGATGCCTAGGAATAACCAACCTAACCCTAGCGACCCTTTAGCTGGCCTTAACATCAAAATTCCCTTTTTCCATGGAACCAATGACCCTGAGGAATACCTAGAATGGGATGAGAAGATAGAAATAGTCTTTGACTGTAGGGAATACACTCAAGAGAATAAGGTTAAGGTACCCCCAACCGCATTCAAGGACTATGCTTTAAGTTGGTGGGATCGATTAGTTACTTCTAGGAAAAGGGCTGGGGATTTTACTATAGATTCGTGGAACCAGATGAAATTCATCGTGAGGAGAAGATTTATACCTAGTCATTACCATAGGAAGCTACATCTTAAGCTTAGGAATCTATCTCAAGGAAGTAGGTCCGTAGAAGTGTACTTTAAGAAGATGGAAAACTTGTTGCTTAGGGCTGATATTCAAGAGAATAGTGAAGGCACTATGGCAAGGTTTATGGGCGGCCTCAATAGGGAGATCATAGATAGGCTAGAGGTCCACTATTATGTCGAACTAGAAGAGCTTCTCCATAAAGCCATAATATTTGAGAAACAACTTAAGTGAAAGAACCCTAAACCCGGAACTAGCTCCACTAGGTTTAGTCAATCTAAGGATTATATGTCTAGTAAGTATTCCAAACCACTCCCTAAACCTAAGAAAGAAGATTCGAAACTTAAGGGCATAGATTAGGGTTCTAGCACAAAAACTAGAGAGATTCAGTGTTTTAGGTCTACGGGTTTTGGTCACTACTCTAGAGAATGTAGCAATAAGAGAACCATAGTTATTAGGGCTAATGGTGAGGTAGAACCGGAAGAGGACCCATCAGTTGCTGAGTCTTTAGAGGAGAATGTAGCCATGCCACACGTAGGTCAACTCTTAGTCACTAGGAGAACCTTAAACGTACAAACTAAGGCAAAAAAGAATGAGCAAAGAGAGAACCTATTACACATCCACTGTCTAGTTAATGATAAGGTTTGTAGTTTAGTGATTGATGGGGATAGATCTACAAATGTTGCGAGTGAGACTATGGTAGAAAACCTACTGTTTGAGGTTATTAAGAGGTCTAAACCCTATTAGTTACAATGGCTTTGATTAGTGAGAGTTAGAAGTATAGAACCAAGTCTTAGTTCCCTTCCATAGGAAAATATGAAGACGAGGTATTGTGTGACATCCTACCCATGGATGCTAGTCATATCTTACTTGGGACACCTTGGCAATCGGATAGGAGGGTGATACATGATGGATTCACTAATAGGTATTCATTTGAGTTTAAGGGTAAAAAGAACATCCTAGTACCCTTATCCCCACAGAAGGTTCAACTATATCAAATAGCTTTGAAAAAGAAGAAAACTCAAGCTGAACCTAAGCCTAAACAATCGACCAAACCTCCCACCAAGCAGCCCGCTAATCATATGATCAAGCCTCATCCAGGAAGTCACTTACCACACCTACTCTTTGTGCTTAAAGATTGCTTTAATACTAATCAATCTCTGCAGGATTTTCCTTGAAATATTCAACTTCTTTTGCAAGATTTTCCTAGAAAAATTCCACTTCTTTTGCAGGAATTTCAGGATGTGTTTCCGGAGGAACATCTGCAAGGCGTACCACCAATTGGAAGAATAGAGCACCAAATCGACTTCCTACCAGGAGCTTCTCTTCCCAACAAGCCAGGCTACCAAACCCATACCCTAGAGACCAAAGAGCTTCAATAAAAAGTCACTGAACTCATGGAGAAAGGACATATCCGCAAAAGCATGAGTCCATGTGATGTTCCTGTTTTGCTTGTCCCAAAGAAAGATGGAACCTGGAGGATGTGTGTTTATTGCAGAGCCATCAACAATATCACTGTAAAGTATCGTCACCCTATTCCTAGACTAGATGATATGCTTAATGAACTGAATGGTCCTAGGATCTCCTCTAAGGTAGATCTTAAAAGTGGATACCATCAAATTAAGATGAAAGAAGGTGATGAGTGGAAAACCGCATCAAAACTAAACATGGTTATATGAGTGGTTAGTAATGCCTTTTGGACTGACAAATGCACCTAGCACTTTCATGAGATTGATGAACCATGTTCTCAGAGCATTCATGTATCATTTTGTTGTAGTGTACTTCGATGACATTCTAGTTTATAGTCAAAACTTAGATGAGCAAGTTGAACATCTTAGAAATTTTTTTGAAGTACTTACAAAGGACACCTTATATTCCAATCTTAAGAAATGTACTTTTGGAACAGATAACCTTGTCTTCTTATTTTTTGTTGTGAGTACAGGTGGTATTAAGGTCGACGAGTAAAAGATAAAAGCAACCAAGGAATGCCTGAGCCCAAAGAGTGTCAGAGAAGTAAGGAGTTTCCATGGTCTTGCTGGGTTTTACCGGAGATTTTCGAAGACTGTAGCACTCTATCAGCTCCACTCACTGAGGTTATCAGAAAGAATGTGGGTTTCAAATGGGAGGAAGAGCAGGAAGAAGCATTAATCTTAGGAATTTGGTGCTGGAAATACTTTAAGAGTGATGGGTTCTTATTTTATGAAACTCGCCTATGTGTACCTAAGTCTTCTTTGTGAAATTTGTTTGTTAAGGAAGCTCATGCAGTTGGTCTTATGGGTCACTTTGGCGTGGCAAAGATATTGAATGTACTACAAGAACATTTCTTTTGGTCAGAAGAGTGATGTCGAAAAAGCTTGCCAAAGATATGTAACTTGTAAACAAGCCAAGTCCACGGTTTATAAGCACGGTTGTATACCCCTCTACCTATTCCCTTGCATCCTTGGCATGACATTGCTATGGACTTTGTAGTTGGATTACCTAGGACTAGGACTGGAAAGGATTCGGTATTTGTTGTAGTTAATAGGTTCAAAAAAATGGCTCACTTTATTCCTTGTCATAAAACCGTTGATACCAATAACATTGCTGGATTGTTCTTTAAATAAATAGTTAGACTTCATGGCATTCCTAGGACCATAGTATCAGATAGAGACACTAAATTCCTCAATTACTTTTGGAAAACTTATCGGTCGAAACTAGGGACTAAACTTTGTTTGTCTACAACCTGTCACCCACAATCGGATGGTCAAACCGAAGTAGTTAATAGAACTTTGCCTACCTTGTTGAGAGCCATAATCAAACATTATCTCAGGTCTTGGGAAGAATGTTTGCCTCGTGTTGAATTTGCATATAATCATGCTAGACATACTGCATCTAAGTATTCAACTTTTGAAACTGTTTATGGGTTCAATACCCTCTCGCCCTTGGATCTAATGCCTTTACCTTTGAGTGAAATGGCAAGTCTTGATGGAAAGAAAAAGGCTGAATTAGTTAAATAGATCAATGAGAAGGTTCGGCTTAATACTGAAAACAAGACAAAGATATATGCTCAACAAGCCAATAAGGGCCGAAAGGAGTTAGCCTTTGAAAAAGGAGTCTTGGTGTGGATCCACTTGCGAAAGGATAGATTTCCGAGTGAGAAGAAATCCAAGCTTATGCCTAGGGTTGATGGTCCATTCAAAATCCTCAAGAAGATCAATGACAATGCCTACCAGCTGGATCGTCAAGGTATGTACCATGTGAGTTCGAGTTTTAATGTTGCTGATTTGGTTACCTATTTTCAGATGAAACAGATATGAGGTCAAATCCTTCTCAGCTGGGGGAGGATTACGTGAGCATGGTCAGCAAGGAACCTGAAATAAAGGAGCAGCTTGAACCTCAGCATGAAGAAGCTATTGAACAGCTAGAACCAGAAGAAACTGAAGATGAATCCTTGCAAATCTCCAATGGTCCCATTACTCGGTCCATGCAAGCCAAACTCAAGACAACACAACAACACCATCTCAGCACCATTCATGCCATTTTAGTGTGTGCTAATCCAACAACCATGTTTGTTATTCCAGCCACCTAAACCTCATCAAGAGAGGTATCTTGGATTGTACTCTTTTTTCCTCCTCTTAGTTTTGTCCCATTTGGTTTTCTAAGAGAGGTTTTTGAATGAGGCTGGCCGAAGATACTTTACCACAGCCTCTTGATGAACCAAGGCCCATTCTACCCTATTATTCACGCAAATGAAGAGGAAGGATCAGTCAAGATGTTATTTACTTCTTAGTCTTCATTCTTAGTTGTTTTTGTAATTTCCTAGTCTCTCTATAAATGCCTTGGTTGTTTCCTATGAGTCTTTGTCTACTCCTATGCACCCCTTGGATCCTATACATACTCTCTTGTATGCCCACTTCAAATCATCTAACATTTAATATAAAAAAACTTCTTCTTTATCTCTTTTGATCACCTCTTTGATTAAGGAATTTGGATCAACATCCCATTCCTCTCAAGAGCCAAAAGTCTAAGGGCTGTTCATATCCTTTCGAAGGTTCACTTCATTCCACCTCTTGCCCAACGTGTATGGTCTTCGTCATTCACACAGAACAAGCGGATAGTCTAAGGATCTTCCACCATCCCTTAGAATCATTCCACACAAGTTCTCGAGACCATCCATCTTCAAGCTCACAGATTCACCAACTTCATTACTTCCACATCCACAGTCGGTTTACTATCATTTGCACAGCCTCTTGGAGACATTCAGGGACTTGATCCTAACCAGGATGACATCATAAATGAAGCATAATACATGGCATCACACAGTTTGGGATACATTGGATTACTTGGAGGCTTTGTCGTAGCTATTTCGGTCTTGAATTTTTTCACAATATAGAAAATTGAGCTAGCATCACGTGGACTACGGATTTATGTCATTCTGAACCCAAAATTAAAAGTTACGGACGATTTAGCAGACATGTGAAGTTTATTGGCTAGTTAAATGGATCAGTCTAAATTTATCATTGGTGCTCATTGAGCAAAGGTTTACAAATGAAGCAGAAATGCATGGCATCACGCGGTTTGACATATATTAGATTACTTGGAGGCTTTGTCATAGCTATTTCGATCTTAAATTTTGTCACAATATAGAAAATTGAGCTAGCTTAACGTAGGTGTTGGATTCATGTCAATTTCAACTCTAAATAAAAATAAATGCAGACAACTTAGTGCGGACAAGTCAAGTTGATCGACCAGTTAAAATGATCAGTCTAAACTGATCATTGGTGCTCCTTGAGTAAATTAAATGCTTATAAATAAAGCATAATGCATGGCACAACGTAGTTTGGGATACATTGGATTACTTGGAGGCGGTGTCGTAGCTATTACGGTATGAAATTTTGTCACAATAAAGAAAATTGAGCTAGATAACGTGGGCGTTGGATTCATGTCATTCTGAAATGTAAATAAAAATTTACGGATGATTTTGTGCAGACATGTTACATTTATCGGCTAGTTAAATTGATCATTACAAACTGATCATTCTAAGCTGATCATTTGTGCTCATTCAGTAACGCATAAATGAAGCATAATGCATGGCATCACGCAGTTTGGGATAGATTGGAGTTCTTGAAGGCTATGTCTGTCTTAAATTTTGTCAAAATACAGAATATCGAGCTAGCTTATCATGGGCGTTGGATTAGTGTCATTCTAAACTCTAAATCAAAAGTTACAGATGACTTAGTGCGGGCATGTCAAGTTTATCAGCAAGTTAAATTGATCATTCTAAACTGATCGTTGGTGCTGATTGAGTAACACATAAATGAAGCAAAATGCATGGCATAACGCAATTTGGGATAGATTGGATTACTTGGAGGCTTTGTGGTAGCTATGTCGGCCTTAAATATTTTCACAGTATAGAATATTGAGCCAGCTTAACATGGGTGTTGGATTCATGTCATTCTGAACTCTAAATAAAAAGTTTAAGACTATTTAGTGCAAATATGTCAAATTGATCGGCTAGTTAAAGTGGTCATTCTAAAATGATCATTAGTGCTCCTTGTGTAAAGGCTTATAAATGAAGCATAATGCATGCATCACGCACTTTAGGATAGACTGGATTACTTGAAGGCTTTGTGATAGCTCTTTCCATCTCAAATGGTGTCATAATTTAGAAAATTGAGCTACTTTAACATGGGAACTAGATTCGTGTAATTCTTAACTCTAAATAAAAAACTACGAACTATTTAGTGTGAACATGTCATGTTGACCGGCCAGTTAAAGTGATCATTCTAGATTGATCATTAATGCTCATAAAGTAAAGGCTTATAAATGAAGCATACTTGAAGGTTTTTTGGTAGCTCTTTCAATCTCAAAGGTTGTAACCATATCAAAAATTGAGTTAAGCATTGGATTCGTGTCATTCTGAACTCTAAATCAAAAGTTATGGAGATTTAGTGCGTACATGTCAAGTTGATCGGACAGTTAAAATGATAGTTGGTGATCCTTGAGTAAAGGCTTACACATGAAGCATAATGCATGGCATCACACAGTTTGGGATACACTAGATTACATGGAGGATTTGTTATAGTTATTTCGTTCTTAAATTTTGTCATAATATAGAAAATTGAGCTACCTTATCATGGGCATTAAATTCATGTCATTCTGAACTACAAATCAAAAGTTACAGAGGGTATAGTGCGGATTTGTCGAGTTTATTGGTTAGTTAAATTGATCATTCCAAACGGATCATTCCAAACTAATCATTGCTGCTCATCAAAAGTTTGCAAATGAAGCATAACGGATGGCATCATGCAGTTTGAGATATATTTGATTACTTGGAGGCTATGTCTTAGCTATGTCGGTCTTAAATTTTGTCACAATATAGAATATTGAGCTAGCTTACGTCGGCGTTGGATATGTTTCATTCTGAACTCTAAATCAAAATTTACAGACGACTTAGGGCAGACATGTCAAGTTGATCGGCAAGTTAAAGTCATCATTGTAAACTGATCATTAGTCCTCCTTGAGTAAGGGCTTCTAAATGAAGCATAATGCATAGCATCACACACTTTAAGAGAGATTGGATTACTTGAAGCCTTTTAGTAGCTCTTTCAGTCTCACATGTTGTCACAATATATAAAATTGAGGTACTTTAACGTGGGTATTGGATTTGTGTCATTCTGGATTCTAAGTCAAAAGTTACGGGCAATTTACTGTAGACATGTCAAGTTGATCGGCCAGTTAAAGTGATCATTCTAAACTGATCATTAGTGTTCCTTGAGTCAAAGCTTATAAACAAAGCATAATGCATGGCATCACGTAGTTTCTTAGATTAGATTACTTGAAGGCTTTTTGGTAGCTCTTTCACTCTCAAATGTTGTGACAATATAGAAAATCGAGCTAGTTTAAGGTGGGCATTGGATTCTGAACTCTAAATCAAAAGTTACGGCCGATTTAGTGCATACATATCAAGTTGATCGGCCCGTTAAAATGATCATTCTAAACTGATCATTGGTGCTCCTTTAGTAAAGTCTTATAAATGAAGCATAATGTGTGGCATCACGCAGTTTGGGATAAATTGGATTACATGGAGGCTTATTCGTCTCAAGGTCTTGAATTTTGTCACCATATAGAAAATTGAGCTAGCTTATCGTGAGCATTGGATTCATGTCATTCTGAACTGTAAATTAAAAGTTACGGAGGATAGCGTGCGGATATGTTGAATTTATCGGCTAGTTAAATTGATTATTCCAAACTGATCATTCTAAACTAATCATTGAGGCTCAGCAAATGTTTGCAAATGAAGCATAATGCATGGCATCACACTGTTTGAGATAGATTTGATTACGTGGATGCTTTGTCGTAGCTATGTCGGTCTTAAATGTTGTCACCATATAGAATATTGAGCTTGCTTACGTGGGCGTTGGATTTGTTTCATTCTGAACTCTAAATCAAAAGTTACGGACGATTTAGTTCGAACATGTCAAGTTGATCGGCCAATTAAAGTGATCATTGTAACCTAATCATTAGTCCTCCTTGAGTAAAGGCTTATAAATGAAGCATAATGCATAGCATAACACAGTTTAGGATTGATTGGATACTTGAAGGCTTTGTATTAGCTCTTTCATTCTCAAATGTTTTCAGAATATATAAAATTGAGGTACTTTAACGTGGGTATTCGATTCATGTCATTCTGTATTCTAAATCAAAAGTTACGGGCAATTTAGTGTGAACATGTAAACCTGGTCGGCTAGTTAGAGTGATCATTCTAAATTGATCATTCTAAACTGATCATTCTAAACTGATCATTAATGTTCCTTGAGTAAAGGTTTATAAATGAAGCATAATGCATAGCATCACGCTGTTTAGGATATATTGAATTACTTAAAGGCTTTTTGGTAGCTCCTTTCAGTCTGAAATGTTGTGACAAGATAGAAAATTGAGCTAGTTTAACGTGGGTTGGATTCGTGTCATTCTGAGCTCTAAATCAAAAGTTACGGATGATTTAGTGCATACATGTCAAGTTGATCGGCCAGTTAAAATAATCATTCTAAACTTATCATTGGTGCTCCTTGAGTAAAGGCTAATAAATGAAGCATAATGCATGCATCATGCAGTTTGGGATTCATTTGGATTACATGGAGGCTTTTTCTTAGCTATTCACACGATATAGAAATTTGAGCTAACTTATCGTGGGCATTCGATTCATGTCATTGTGAACTGTACATCAAACGTTACGGAGGATATAGTGCGGATATGCCAAGTTTATCGGCTAGTTAAATTGATCATTATAAATTGATCATTGTAAACTAATCATTGAGGCTCAGCAAAGGTTTGCAAATGAAGCATAATGCATGACATCACGCGGTTTGAGATAGATTTGATTACTTGGAGGCTTTTTCGTAGCTATGTCAGTCTTAACAGTTTTCACAATATAGAATATTGAGCTAGCATAAGTGGGCGTTGGATTCGTTTCTTTCTGAACTCTAAATAAAATTTTTTTGACGATTTAGTGCGGACATGACAAGTTGATCGGCCAGTTAAAGTGATCATTGTAAGCTGATCATTAGTCCTACATGAGTAAAGGCATGCAAATGAAGCATAATGTATAGCATCACAAATTTTAGGATAGATTGGATTACTTGAAGAATTTGTATTAGCTCTTTTTGTCTCAAATGTTGTCACAATATAGAAATTGAGATACTTTAACGTGGGAATTGGATCCGTGTCATTCCGAACTCTAAATCAAAAGTGACGGGCAATTTAGTGCAGACATGTCAAGTTTATCGGCAAATTAAAGTGATCATTCTAATTTAATCATTCTAAATTGATCACTCTAAATTGATCATTATAGATGAAGTATAATGCATGGCATCATGCAGTCTCAAATATTATCACAATATAGAAAATTAAGCTAGTTTAACATGGGCATTAGATTAGTGTCATTTTAAACTCTAAATCAAAAGTTTCGGACAATTTAGTGCGAACATGTCAAGTTTATCGGCCATTTGAAGTGATCATCTAAAGTGATCATTCTAAACTGATCATTAGTGTTCCTTGAGTAAAGACTTATAAATGAAGCATAATTCATGGCAACACACAGTTTAAGATATATTGGATTACTTGAATGATTTGTGGTAGCTCTTTCATTCTCAAATGTTGTCATAATATAGAATATTAAGCAAGTTTAACGTGGGCGTTGCATTCGTGTCATTCTGAACTCTAAATCAAAAGCTACGGATGATTTAGTGCGTACATTTCAATTTATTCGCCCAGTTAAAATGATCATTTTAAACTGATCATTGGTGCTCCTTTAGTAGAGGCTTATAAATGAAGCATAATTCATGGCATTACGCAGTTTGGGATACATTGGATTAGATGGTGGCCATGCCATAGCTATTTTGGTTTTAAATTTTGTCACGATATAGAAAATTGAGCTATCTTACCGTGGCCATTGGATTCCTGTCATTCTGAACTGTAAATCAAAAGTTGATATGTAGAGTTTATCGGCTAGTTAAATTGATCATTCCAAACTGATCATTCTAGACTAATCACTGAGCCTAAGAAAAGGTTTGAAAATGACGTATAATGCATGACATCATGCAGTTTGAGATAGATTTAATTATTTGGAGTCTTTGCCGTAGCTATGTCGGTCTTAAATTTTTTCACAATATAGAATATTGAGCAAGCTTACGTGGACGTTGGATTCGTTTCATTCTGAACTCTAAATCCAAAGTTACGGACGACTTCGTGCGGACATGGCAAGTTGATCGGCCAGTTAAAGTGATCATTGTAAACTTATCATTAGTCCTCCTTGATTTAAGGCTTATAAATGAAGCATAATGCATAGCATCACGCAGTTTAGGATAGATTGGATTACTTGAAGGCTTTTTAGTAGCTCTCTCAGTCTCAAATTTTGTTACAATACAGAAAATTGCGGTACTTTAACATGGGCATTGGATTTGGGTCATTCTGAACTCTAAATCAAAAGTTACGAGCAATTTAGTGCGGACATGTCAAGTTGATCGGCCAGTAAAAGTGATTATTCTAAACTGATCATTCTACATTGATAATTAGTGTTCCTTGAGTAAATTCTTATAAATGAAGCATAATTCATGGCATCACGAAATTGAGGATATATTGGATTATTTGAAGGCTTTTTGGTAGCTCATTCAATCAAAATATGTCACAATATAGAAAATTCAGCTAGTTTAACATGGGCGTTGGATTCGTTTCATTCTGAACTCTAAATCAAAAGTTATAGATGATCTAGTGCATACATGTTAAGTTGATTGGCGAGTTAAAGTGATCATTCTAAAGTGATCATCTAAACTGATCATTAGCGCTCCTTTAGTAAAGGCATTATAAATGAAGCATAATTCATGGCATCACACAGTTTATGCGAGATTGGATTACTTGAATGCTTTGTGGTAGTTCTTTCAGTCGCATATATTGTACAGTATATGAAATTGAGCAAGTTTAACGTGCGCGTTAGATTTGTGTGATTCTGAACTATAAATCAAAAGCTACGGACGATTTAGTGCGTACATGTCAAGTTGATCGGCCAGTTAAAATGATCATTTAAAACTGATCATTGGTTCTCATTAAGTAAAGGATTATAAATAAATCATAATGCATGGCATCACATAGTTTAGGATTGATTGGATTACTCGAACGCTTTGTTGTAGCTCTTTTAGTCTCAAATACTGTCACAATATGGAAAATTGAGCTAGTTTAACATGGACATTGGAGTCGTGTAATTCTAAACTCTAAATCAGAAGTTTCGGACGATTTAGTGTGAACATGTCAAGTTTATCGGCCAGTTGAAGTGATCATTCTAAAGTGATCATTCTGAACTGATCATTAGTGCTCCTTGATTAAACAGTTATGAATGAAGCATAATTCATGGGATCACAAAGTTTAGGATAGATTGGATTACTTGAATGCTTTGTGGTGGGTCTTTCAGTCTCAAATGTTGTCACAATATAGAATATTGAGCAAGTTCAACGTGGGCATTGCATTCGTGTCATTTTAAATTTTTAATCAAAACGTACGGACGATTTAGTGCGTACATTTCAAGTTGATCGGCCAGTTAAAGTTAAAATTATAAATAGATCATTTTAAATTGATCATTAGTTCTCCTTGAGTAAAAGCTTATAAATGAAACATAATGCATGACATCACGCAATTTAGGATTGATTGGATAACTTGAAGGCTTTGTGGTAGGTCTTTCAGTCTCAAATATTGTCATAATATAAAAAATTGAGATAGTTTAACGTGGGCGTTGGATTCGTGTCATTTTAAACTCTAAATCAAAAGTTACGGATGATTTAGTGCAGACATGTCAAGTTGATTGGCCATTTAAAATGATCATTCTAAAATGATCATTCTAAATTGATTATTAGTGCTTCTTGAGTAAAAGCTTATAAATGAAACATAATTCATGGCGTCACAAAGTTTAGGATAGATTGGATTACTTGAAGGCCTTGTGGTAGCTCTTTTAGTCTCAAATGTTGTCACAATATAGAATATTGAGCTAGTTTTATGTGGGCGTTGGTTTCGTGTAATTCTGAACTCTAAATCAAAATCTACAGATGATTTAGTAGATACATGTCAAGTTGATCGGCCAGTTAAAATGATCGTTTCAAACTGATCATTGGTGCTCGTTGAGTAAAAACTTATAAATGAAGCATAATGCATGGCATTATGCAGTTTGGGATACATTGGATTAGATGGTGGCAATGTCGTAGCTATTTTGGTCTTAAATTTTGTCACAATATAGAAAATTGAGCTAGCTTATCGTGGCCATTGGATTCATGTCATTTTGAACTGTAAATCATATGGAGGATATAGTGCAGATATGTATAGTTTATCGGCTAGTCAAATTGATCATTCCAAATTGATCATTCAAGACTAATCATTGAGGCTCAGCAAAGATTTGCAAATGAAGCATAATGCATGACATCACGCAGTTTGAGATAGATTTGATTACTTGGAGTCTTTGTCGTAGCTATGTCGGTCTTAAATTTTGTCACAATATAGAATATTGAGCTAGCTTACGTGGAACTTGGATTCTTTTCATTCTGAATTCTATATCAAAAGTTATGGAAGACTTAGTGCGGACATGTAAAGTTGATCGGCCAGTTAAAGTGATAATTGTAAACTGATCGTTTGTCCTCCATAATTATATGCTTATAAATGAAGCATAATGCATAGAATCACGTAGATTAGGATAGATTGGATTACTTGAAAGCTTTTTAATACCTCTTTCAGTCTCAAATATTATCACAATACCAAAAATTGCGGTACTTGAATGTGGGCATTGTATTTGTGTCATTCTGAACTCTAAATCAAAAGTTACAGGCAATTTAGTGTGGACATGTCAAGTTGATCGGCCAGTAAAAATGATCATTCTAAATTGATCATTCTAAACTGATCATTAGTGTTCTTCGAGTAAATTCTTATAAATGAAGCATAATTCATGGCATCACGTAGTTTAGGATAGATTGGATTATTTGAAGGCTTTGTGGTAGCTCATTCAATCTGAAATCTGTCACAATATAGAAAATAGAGCTAGTTTTACATGGGCGTTGGATTCATGTCATTCTGAACCCTAAATCAAAAGTTACAGACGATTTAGTGCGTACATATCAAGTTGATTGGCCAGTTAAACTGATCATTCTAAAGTGATCATTTTAAACTGATCATTAGTGCTCCTTGAGTTAAGGCATTATAAATGAAACATAATTCATGGCATCACATTGTTTAGGCTAGATTGGATTAATTGAATTTTTTGTGGTATCTCTTTCAGTCGCAAATATTGTACAGTATATCAAATTGAGCAAGTTTAACGTGGGCATTAGATTTGTGTGATTCTGAACTCTGAATCAAAAGATACAGAAGATTTCGTGCGCACATGTCAAGTTGATCGGCTAGTTAAAATGATCATTTTAAACTTGTCATTGGTTTTCATTAATTAAAGGCTTATAAAGAAAGCATAATGCATAGTATCACACAGTTTAGGATTGATTGGGTTACTCGAACGCTTTGTTGTAGCTGTTTTAGTCTCAAATAGTGTCACAATATAGAAAATTGAGCTAGTTTAACGTGGGCATTGGATTCGTGTAATTCTAAACTCTAAATCAAAAGTTTCTGACGATTTAGTGCGAACATGTCAAGTTTATTGGCCAATTGAAGTGATCATTCTAAAGTGAGCATTCAGAACTGATCATTAGTGCTCCTTGAGTAAAGACTTATAAATGAAGCATAATACATGGCATCACACAGTTTAGGATAGATTGGATTACTTGAATGCTTTCTGGTAGCTCTTTCAGTCTCAAATGTTGTCGCAATATAGAATATTTGGCAAGTTTAACGTGGGTGTTGCATTTGTGTCATTATGAACTCTAAATCAAAAGCTACGGACAATTTAGTGCGTACATTTCAAGTTGATCCCCTAGTTGAAATGATCATTCTAAATTGATCATTGGTGCTCCTAAAGTAAACACTTATAAATAAAGCATAATGCATATCATCACGCAGTTTAGGATTGATTGGATAACTTGAAGGCTATGTGGTAGCTCTTTTAGTCTCAAATATTGTCATCATATAAAAAATTGAGCTAGTCTAACGTGGGTGTGGGATTCGTATCATGTTGAACTCTAAATCAAAAGTTACGGACGATTTAGTGCAGACATGTCAAGTTTATCGGGTAGTTAAGAGATCACTCTAAACTGATCATTCTAAATTGATCATAGTGCCTCTTGAGTAAAAGCTTATAAATGAAACATAATTCATGGCGTCACAAAGTTTAGGATAGATTGGATTACTTGAAGGCCTTGTGGTAGCTCTTTTACTCTCAAATGTTGTCACACTATAGAATATCGAGCTAGTTTTATGTGGGCGTTGGTTTCGTGTAATTCTGAACTCTAAATCAAAATCTACAGATGATTTAGTACATACATGTCAAGTTGATCGGCCAGTTAAAATGATCAGTTCAAACTGATCATTGGTGCTCGTTGAGTAAAGGCTTATAAATGAAGCATAATGCATGGAATTATGCAGTTTGGGATACATTGGATTAGATGGTGGCCATGTCGTAGCTATTTTGGTCTTAAATTTTGTCACAATATAGAAAATTGAGCTAGCTTATCGTGGCCATTGGATTCATGTCATTTTGAACTGTAAATCAAAAGTTATGGAGGATATAGTGCAGATATGTATAGTTTATCGGCTAGTCAAATTGATCATTCCAAATTGATCATTCAAGACTAATCATTGAGGCTCAGCAAATATTTGCAAATGAAGCATAATGCATGACATCACGCAGTTTGAGATAGATTTGATTACTTGGAGTCTTTGTCGTAGCTATGTCGGTCTTAAATATTGTCACAATATAGAATATTGAGCTAGCTTACGTGGACGTTGGATTCGTTTCATTATGAACTCTAAATCAAAAGTTACAGACGACTTAGTGGGGACATGTCAAGTTGATCGGCCAGTTAAAATGATCATTGTAAACTGATCATTAGTCCTCCTTGAGTAAAGGCTTATAAATGAAGCATAATGCATAGCATCACACAGTTTAAGATAGATTAGATTACTTGAAGGCTTTTTAGTAACTCTTTCAGTCTCAAAGGTTGCACAAAACCGAAAATTGCTGTATTTTAACGTGGGCATTGGGTTTTTGTCATTCAGAACTCTAAATCAAATATTACGGGCAATTTAGTGCGGACATGTCAAGTTGATCAGCTAGTAAACGTGATCATTCTAAATTGATCATTCGAAACTGATAATTAGTGTTCCTCGAGTAAATTCTTATAAATGAGCATAATGCATGGCATCATGCAGTATAGGATTGATTGGACTACTTGAAGGATTTGTGGTAGCTCTTTCGGTTTTAAATTTTTTCACAATATAGAAAATTGAGCTAGCTTAACGTGGGCGTTTGATGTGATCCTGATGAAGATCAAGCCCCTGATCAACTCCAAATGGTTGTGGAAGAGTGGATGAAGGGATTGAAGTTGCGGAATGGGTGAAACGATGTTATAACTTGGGGATGTATGAGCTCTTAAGTGGATGGATCCGAGCACAAGTGGAAATTGATTATACTTCTCAAGGATGGTGGAAAATCCTTGGACTATCTTCTTGCTCTATGTGAATGACAAAGGCCAGGCACGTTGGGAAAGGGGTGAATCGAATCGAAACTTTTAAGGGTGATGAAGATCCCTTAGTCTTTCGGCTCTTGAGAGGAATGAGAAAGTGTTCTAAAATTCTTTATTCAGGAGGATGATCAAACGAGTTTAAGAAGCAGATTGGCTATTAAAATATTTGATGATTCAGAAAGAAGTATACAAGAGAGTACTTATAGTAGAAGACTAGGAAATTGAAATGACTCCTAAAGTTCTACCAAAACATTCAAGGAAATACTTATGAAATTACAAAGACAAGTAAGACAAAGACTATGAAGTAAATAATGTTTTGACTTTATTCTTCCTCTTTTATTTTGTCGATTATGATATAAAATGGGCCTGGATTTACCAAAAGGCTTTGGTAAAGTACCTTGGGCTTGCCTCATCATCAAAAACCTATCTTAGCAAACCCATTGGGACAAAACTAGGAATAAGGAAAAAGAGTACAATCCAAGGCACCTCTCTTGGTTAGGTTTAGGTGGCTTGAATCACAACCAATGTGGTTGGATTAAGCACACACTAAACTGGCCTGAATGGTGTTTAGACAGTGCTGCAGTGTTGTATTAAGTTTGGCTTGCTTGGATCGGGTGATGGGGCCATTGAAGATTTGTAGGCTTTCATCTCCAATATCCGTAGGTTCTAGCTGCTCCTAGCATCTTTAGTGGCGTCTTCCTCCTCTGGTTCAAGCTAATCCTTAGGTTTTGGTTCCTTGCTGGCCATGCTCACATCATCCTCCCCCAGTTGAGAAGGATTTGACCTCAAATCTGTTCCATCTGCAAAATATGGAACCAAATTAGTAATAGGGAAGCTTGAACTCGCTTGGTACTTACCTTGAAAATCCAGCTGGTAGGCATTGTCATTGATTTTCTTGATGACTTTGAATGGGTCATTAATCCTAGGCAATAGCTTAGATTTCCTTTCACTCGGGAATCTATCTTCGCGCAAATGGATCCACACCAAGTCTCCTTCTTCAAATGCTAACTCCTTTCTGCCTTGATTGACTTGTTCAGCATACATCTTAGTCTTATTTTCAATATTGAGCCGAGCCTTGTTATGATTTTTTTTAACCAACTCAGCTTTTTTCTTTCTATCAAGGCTTGTCCTTTCACTGAAAGGTAAAGGCATTAGATCCAAATGTGAGATGGGATTGAACCCATAAACAATTTCGAATGGTGAGTACTTAGAAGCAGTATGCATAGCAAGATTATATGAAAATTCAACATGAGGCAAGC
The DNA here is from genome assembly GCA_018901935.1 of Pugionium cornutum. NCBI lineage: Eukaryota > Viridiplantae > Streptophyta > Magnoliopsida > Brassicales > Brassicaceae > Pugionium > Pugionium cornutum. Next base: position 18,000,209 of record CM032156.1, read on the forward strand.
ATTCTTCCCAAGTCATAAGATTCTTTTTAATCAAAGCTCTTAATAAAGTAGACAAGGTTCTATTAACTACTTCAGTTTGACCATCCGATTGCAGATGACAAGTTGTGGAAAAACAAAGCTTAGTTCCTTTCTTAGACCAAAGTGTTTTCCAAAAGTAACTAAGGAACTTAGTGTCTCTATCTAATATTATCGGCATAGGCATGCCATGAAGTCTAACTATCTCCTTAAAGAAAAAACCGGCAATGTTAATGACATCATCCGTCTTATGGCAAGGAATAAAGTGAGCCATTTTCGAAAACCTATTAACTACAACAAACACTGAAACCTTTTCAGTCTTAGGTCTAGGCAATTGAACAACGAAATCCATAGAAATATCATGCCAAGGATGCAAATGTATAGGAAGAGGGGAATACAAACGGTGCTTTTGGATTTTGGATTTGGCTTGCTTGCAAGTTACACATCTTCGGCAAGCTTTCTCAACATCACTCCTCATGTGTGGCCAAAAGAAGTGTTCCTGCAATACATTTAATGTATTTGCCACGCCAAAGTGACCCATAAGACCACCTGAATGAGCTTCCTTAACAAACAAGTCTCGCAAAGAGGAGTTAGATACACATAACCAATTATCATAAAACAAGAAGCCTTCACTCTTAAAGTATTTTCCAGTACCAAACTTCTCACAAAAAGCATAAATATCCTTAAATTCAGAATCAGTAGCATATAACTCTTTGATTACTCAAACCCTAGCAGTTTAACTTCTAAAAAGTTCAAGAGCACATACCTCCAAGAAATAGCATGGGCTACTACATTCTCTTTACCTTTCTTGTATTTGATCAGAGAGGGGAAGCTCTCAATGAATTCGGCCCACCTAGCATGTCTTTTCTTCAGGTTTTTTTGGCCTTTTATATGTTTGAGTGACTCATGGTCGGTATGGATTACAAACTCCTTGGGCCAAAGATAATGTTGCCATGTTTGCAAGACCCTCACAAGCGCATATAGTTCTTTGTCATAGGTTGGGTAATTGAGTGTGGCCCCTCCAAGTTTCTCACTAAAATAGGCTATGGGTTTCCTTTCCTGCATAAGAACAGCACAAATACCAACTCCTGAGGGATCACATTCAATTTCAAAAGTTTTATCAAAGTTAGGTAGAGATAGCATTGGGGAGTGTGTGAGCTTGTCTTTCAAGGTTTGTAATGCCTCCTCTTGCGCCTGCTCCCAATTAAATCCCACATTATTTTTGATAACCTCAGTGAGTGGGGGTGCTATAGTGCTAAAGTCTATGACAAATATTCAGTAAAACCCAACTAGGCCATGGAAGCTCCTTACTTCCCCAACATTCTTTGAACTCGGCCACTCCTTAATCACTTTTATCTTTTCCTCCTCAACATTAATACCATCTGACTCACAACAAAACCAAAGAAGAAAACGTTATCTGTTCCAAAAGTAGATTTTTTAAGATTGGCATACAAGGTTTCCTTTCTAATCACTTCAAAAACCTTTCTGAGATGTTCTACATGATCATCTAACTTTCGGCTAAAAACTAGAATGTAAACAAAGTACACTACCACAAAATGACCTATGAATTCCCTAAGGACATGGTTCATAAATCTCATGAAGGTACTAGGTGCATTTGTCAAGCCAATAGGCATTACTAATCACTCATATAAACCTTGTTTAGTTTTAAATACAGTTTTCCACTCATCACCTTCGTTTATCCTAATTTGGTGATAACCACTCTTAAGATCTGACTTATAGTTGATGCGAGAACCATGCAATTCATCTAACATATCATCTAATCTAGGTATAGGATGGCGATACTTTACACTGATATTGTTTATGTCTATGCAATCAACACACATTCTCCAGCTTCCATCCTTTTTTGGGACAAGCAAAACAGGTACAACACACGGGCTCATACTTTCTCGGATATGTCCTTTCTCCATGAGTTCATTGACTTGCTGTTGAAGCTCCTTGGTCTCCAGGGGGTTGGTTCTTTAGGCTGGCTTGTTGGGAAGAGATGCTCCTGGTAGAAAGTCAATTTGGTACTCAATTGTTCAGATTGGTGGTAGGCCTTGCGGTTGCTCCTCCGGAAGCACATCTTTAAATTCCTGCAAAAGAACTTGAATTTTGCTAGTAATGTCCTGCATAGATTGGTTAGTATGAAAGTATTCTTTAAGCACAAAGAGTAGGTGTGGTAAGTTACTCCCCGGGTTGGACTTAATCATAAGATTAGTCAGTTTTTTGGCCGGTGGCTTGGTTTGCGGTTTGGCGGTGCCGTCGCCATGGGGTTTGCTTTTGGGTTTGGAATGGGTTTTGTTTTTCTTTAAAGCTGTCTGATCTAAAGAACCTCTTGTGGGGATAAAGGTACTAAAATATGTTTCTTTCCCTTAAACTCAAATGAGTACCTGTTAGTTAACCCATCATGAATAACCCTTCTATCGATTGCCAAGGTCTACCTAACAAGATGTGACCAGCATCCATGGGTAAAACATCACAGAAAACCTCATCTTCATACTTGCCTATGGACAAAGGAACTAGGACCTGGTTCTCTACTTCTAGCTCACCCTCATCATTAACCCATTGCAGCTTATAGGGTTTAGACCTCTTAATAATCTCAAGTCCTAAATTCTCTACCATAATCTCACTAGCTACATTGGTACAACTACCTCCATCTATCACTAAGCTACAGACCTTACTCTTAACTAGACATCGAATCTGGAATAGGTTCTCTCTTTGCTCAATCTTTTCTGTCCTAGTTTGTAAGTTTAGAGTTCTCCTAGTGACTAAGAGTTGTCCAGCATGGGGCATGTCTACATTCTCTTCCAAGGACTCAGCATCCTAATGGTTATCCTCTGATTCTACCTCACCATTATCCCTAATAACTATGATTCTCTTATTGGTACATTCCCTAGAGTAGTGACCAAAGCCTTACATGTAAAACATTGAATTTCCCTAGTTTTGGTGCTAGAACTCATATCCATTCCCTTAAGTTTCGAATCTTCTACCTTAGGTTTAGTGAAAGGCTTGTAATATGTGCTAGACTTATCCTCCTTATATCCTCCTGTACGGTTCTAGATCCTTGAGATAGGTTTCTAAGCTTAAAGTGAAGTTTCCAATGGTACTGGCTAGGTATAAACCTTTTCCTCATGATTACTTTCATCTGGTTCCACGAATCTATAGGCAAACCCCCAGCCCTTCTCCTAGAAGTAAATAATTGATCCCACCAACTTAAGGCATAATCTTTAACAGCGGTTGGTGCTACTCTAACCTTACTATCCTTAGTGGATTCCCAACAATCAAAGACTATTTCTATCTTCTTTTCCCTCTCTATACACTCCTCAAGATCATTGGTTCCTATGCGGTTGGTTATTCATTGAAAATTGTGCTAGATTAACGTGGGCGTTGGATTCGTGTCATTCTGAACCCTAAATCAAAAGTTACAGACGATTTAGTGCATACATGTCAAGTTGAACGGCCAATTACAATGATCATTCTTAACTGATCATTGGTGCTCCTTCACAAAAGGCATTTAAATGCATTAGAACGGCATCAAAATTTTTGGGATACATTGTATTACGTTGAGGCTTTGTCGTACCTATTTCGGTCTTAAAATTTGTCACAATATATAAAATTGAGCAAGCTTAATGTGGGCATTGGATTCATGTCATTCAAAGCTCTAAATCAAAAGTTACAGATGATTTAGTGCTGTCATGTCAAGTTTATCAACTAGTTAAATTGAACATTCTAAACTAATCATTGCTACTCATTGAGCAAATGCTTACAAATGAAGCATAATGCATGACATCACGCAGTTTGGGATAGATTGGATTACATGGAGGCTTTTTCAAAGCTAATTCAATCTAAAGCTTTTTCAAAGCTAATTCAATCTAAAGCTTTTTCATAATATAGAAACTTAAGCCAGCATAATGTGGGCGTTGGATTCGTGTCATTCTGAACTCTAAATCAAAAGTTGTGGACAATTTAGTGGAGACATGTCAAGTTGATCGGCCAGTTAAAATGATCATTCTAAAATGATCAGTGGTGCTCCTAGAGTATAATCAATGGGATCACGTAATTTCGGATACATTGGATTACTTGGAGGCTTTGTTGTAGCTCTTTCAGTTTCAAATATTGTCACAATATTGAAAATTGAGCTACATTAACGTGGGCGTTGAATTCATGTCATTTTGAGGTCTAAATCAAATGTTAAAGACGATTTAGTATGGACATGTCAAGTTGATCACCTTGCTAAAACGATCATTCTAAACTGATCATCGGTACTCATTGAGTAAAGGTTTAAAAATGAAGCTTAATGAATGGCATCACACAGTTTGGGATATATTGGATTTTATGGATGCTTTTTCATAGCTAATTCAGTCTGAAATTTTATCGTAATATAAAATATTGAACTAGCTTAACGTGAGCGTTGGATTCGTGTCATTCTGCACCTTAAATCAAAAGTTGCGGATGATTTAGTGCACACATGTCAAGTTGATCGGCCAGTTAAAATGAACATTCTAAAATGATCATTGGTGCTCCTTGAATAAAGGCTTATAAATAGAGCATAATCAATGGCATCACACAGTTTGGGATACATTCGATTACTTACAGACTTTGTTGTAGCTCTTTCAGTCTCAAAAATTGTCACAATATTGACAATTGAGCTAGATTAACGTGGGCGTTCGGTTCTTGTCATTTTCACCTCTAAATCAAATGTTAAAGACGATTTAGTACGGACATGTCAAGTTGATCAGCTAGCTAAAATGATCATTTTAAACTGATCATTGGCGCTCATTGAAGCATAATGCATGGCATAACGTAGTTCGGGATAGATTGGATTATTTGGAGGCTTTTTATAGCTATTTTGGTCCTAAATTTTATCACAATATAGAAAATTGAGCAAGCTTAACGCTGGTATTGGATTCATGTCATTCTGAACTCTAAATCAAAAGTTACGGACGATTTGGTGATGGCATGTCAAGTTTATTAACTAGTTAAATTGAACATTTTAAACTAATCATTGGTGCTCATTGAGAGAAAGTTTACAAATGAAGCATAATGCATGGCATCACGCAGTTTGGGATTGAATGGACTACTTGGAGACTTTATCGTGGCTATTTCAGTCTTAAATTTATCACAATATATAAAATTGAGCTAGCTTATCGTGTGCGTTTGATTCATGTCATTGTGAACTTTAAATCAAATGTTACAGATGATTTAGTGCAGACATGTCAGGTTGATCGGCCAGTTAAAATGATCATCCTAAACTGATCATTGGTGCTCCTAGAGTACAACCTTATAAATGGAGCATAATCCATGGCATCACGCATTTTGGGATACATTGGCTTACTAGGAGGCTTTGTCGTAGTTCTTTCAGTCTCAAATATTGGTCACAATATTCAAATTTGAGCTAGATTAACGTTGGCGTAGGATTCATGTCATTATGAACTCTAAGTCAAAAGTTAAAGACGATTTATTGTGGACATGTGAAGCTGATCAGCAAGTTAAACTAATCATTCTAAACAGATCATGGGTGATAATTGAGCAAAGGTTTACAAATGAGGCATAATGCATGGCATCACGCAGTTTGGGATAGATTGCAGCATTTGGAGGCTTTGTCGTAGCTCTTTCGGTCTTAAATCTTGTCACAATATAGAGTAAAAAGCTAGCTTAACGTGGGCATTGAATTTGTGTCATTCTGAACTCTAAAGCAAGAGTTAAGGACGATTTAGTGTGTACATGTGAAGTTGATTGGCCAGTTAAAATGATCATTCAAAACTGATCATTGGTGCTCCTTGCGTAGAGGCTTATAAATGAAGCATAATGCATGGCATCAAGCAGTTTGGATTACATTGGATTATTTGGAGGCTTTGTCGTAGCTCTTTCAGTTTGAAATGTTGTAACAATATAGAAATTGAGCTAACTTAATATGGGCATTGGATTTGTGTCATTCTGAACTCTCAATCAAAAGTTACGCACTATTTAGTGCGGACATCTCAAGTTGATTGGCCAGTTAAAATAATCATCCTAATCTGATCATTGGTGCTCCTTTAGTAAACACTTATAAATGGAGCATAATGCATGGCATCACGTAGGTTGGAACGCATTGGATTACTTGTAGGCTTTGTCATAACTCTTTCAGTCTCAAATGTTCTCACAATATTGAAAATTGAGCTAGATTAACGCATGTGTTGGATTCGGGTCATTTTGAGTTCTAAATCAGAAGTTACAAACGATTTAGTGCATACGTGTCAAGTTGATCGACCAATTAAAACAATCATTCTTAACTGATCATTGGTGCTACTTGAGTAAAGGCTTAAAATGATGCATAATGCACAGCATCACGCAGTTTGGCATACATTTGATTACTTGGAGGTTTTGTCGTAACTATTTCTGTCTCAAATATTGCCACAATATTGAAAATTGAGCTAGATTAACATGGGCATTGGATTCTTATCATTTTGAGCTTTAAATCAAATGTTAAAGACAATTTAGTGCGGACATGTCAGGTTGATCAGCAAGTTAAAATGATCATTCTAAACTAATCATTGATGCTCATTGAGAAAAAGTTTACAAATGAGGCATATTGCATGCCATCACACAGTTTGGGATAGATTGGATCACTATAAGGCTTTGTTGTAGTTATTTCGGTCTTAAATGTTGTCACAATATAGAATATTGAGCTAGCTTAATATGGGCATTGGATTAGTGTAATTATGAGCTCTAAATCAAATGTTAAGGACGATTTAGTGGGGACATGTCAGGGTTATCGACCAATTAAAATGATCAGTCTAAACTGATCATTGGCGCTCCTTGAGTAAAGGGTTATAAATGAAACATAATGCATGGCATCACGCTGTTTGGAATACATTCGATTATTTGGAGACTTTTCATAGCTCTTTCAGTCACAAATATTTTCACAATATTTAAAATTGAGATAGATTAATGTGGGCGTTGGATTCATGTCATTTTGAAATCTAAATCAAAAGTTAGAGACGAATTAGTGCATACATGTCAAGTTGATCGACCAATTAAAATGATCATTCTTAACTGATCATTGGTGTTCCTTGAGTAAATGCTTATAAATGAAGCATAATGCATGGCATCACGTAGTTGGGGATACATTGGTTTACTTGGTGGCTTTGTCGTAGCTATTTGGGTCCTAAATTTTGTCACAATATAGAAAATTGAGCAAGCTTAATGTTGGCATTGAATCATGTCATTATGAACTCCAAATCAAAAAATTCAGCTGATTTAGTGCAGACATGTCAAGTTGATCGGCTATTTAAAATTACCCAACTAAACTGATCATTCAATACTGATCATTGGTGCTCCTTGAGTAAAGGCTTATAAATGAAGCATAATGCATGGCATCATGCACTTTGGGATACATTGAATTACTTGGAGGCTTTGTCGTTGCTATTTCGGTCTTAAAAGTTTTCACAATATAGAAACATGAGCTAGCTCAATGTGAGTATTGGAGTCATGTCATTCTGAACTCTAAAGCAAAATTTACGAACGATTAAGTGGGGACATGTCAAGTTTCTCGGCTAGTTAAAATGATCATTCTAAACTGATCATTGGTCCGCATTGAGCAGTGGTTTACAAATGAAGCATAATGCATGGCATCATGCATTATGGGATAGATTGGATTACTTGAAATGTTTGTTGTCACTATTTAAGTCTCAAATGGTGTCACAATATAGAGACTTTTAGCTAGCTTAATGTGGGCATTGGATTTGTGTCATTCTTAACTTTACAAATAATTTAGTGTGTATATGTCAAGTAGATCAACCAGTTAAAATGATCATTCTAAACTGATCATTGGCGCTCCTTGAGTAAAGGCTTATAATTGAAGCATAATGCATGGCATCATGCAGTTTGGCATACATTGGATTACTTGGAGGCTTTGCCGTAGCTATTTCTGTCCTAAAGTTTGTCACAATATAGAAAATTGAGCTCGCTTAATGTGGGCTTTGGAGTCATGTCATTCTGAACTCTAAATCAAAAGTTACGAACAATTTAGTGTGAGCATGTTAAGTTCAACCAGTTAAATTGATCATTCTAAGCTGATTACTGGAGCTCATTGAGCAAATGTTTACAAATGAATCATAATGCATGGCATCAAACAGTTTTGGATAGTTTGGATTACTTGGAGGGTTTGTCGTAGCTATTTCATTTTTAAATTTTGTCAAAATTAGAAAATTGAGCTAGCTTAACATTGGCGTTGGATTCGTGTAATTCTGAACTCTGAATCAAAAGTTAAAGACGATTTAGTGCGGACATGGCAAGTTGATCAGCTAGTTAAAATGATCATTCTAATCTGATCATTGGTGCTCATTGAGCAATGGTTTACGAATGAAGCATAAAGCATTTCATCACACAGTTTGGGATAGATTGGATTACTTGGAGGCTTTGTCGTAACTATTTCGGTCTTAAATTTTGTCACAATATAGAATAATTGAGCTAGCTTAACGTGGGCATTGGATTCTTGTCGTTCTGAACTCTAAATCAAAATTTTCGGACGATTTAAGGCGGATATGTGAAGTTCATCGGCCTGTTAAAGTAACCATACTTAACTGATCATTCTAAACTCATCATTGGTGCTCCTTGAATGAAGGCTTATAAATGCAGCATAATGAATTGCATCATTCAGTTTGGGATACATTGGATTACTTGGAGAGTTTTTCGTTGCTATTTCGGTCTTCAATTTTGTCAAAATATAGAAAATTGAGCTAGATTAACATGGACATTGGATTCATGTCCTTCTGAACTCTAAATTGATCATTCTAAACTGATAGCTGGAGCAAATGAAGCATAATGCATGGCATGACACAGTTTGAGATAGATTGGATTACTTGAAGGTTTTGTTGTAGCTATTTTGTTCATAAATTTTGTCACAATATAGAAAATTGAGTTAGCTTAACGTGGCCGTTGGATTCGTGCCATTCTGAACTTTGAATGAAAAGTTAAAGACGATTTAGTGCGGACATGTCATGTTGATCAACTAGTTAAAATGATCATTCTCAACTGATCATTGGTGCTCAATGAGCAATGGCTTACAAACAAGCATAATGCATGCATCACGAAGTTTGGGATAGATTGGATTATTTGGTGGCTTTGTCGTAACTATATCGGTCTTGAATTTTGTCACACTATAGAATATTAAGCTACCTTAACGTGGGCATTGGAACTGTCATTCTAAACTCTGAATAAAATATTAATGACAATTTAGTGCGGACATGTGAAGTTGATTGGCCAGTTAAAATGATCATTCTAAACTGATCATTGGTGATACTTGAAGCATAATGCATGGCATCACGCTGTTTGGAATACATTGGATTATTTGGAGGCTTTGTTGCAGCTGTTTGGAATACTTGAAGCAAATGTTGTCACAATATTGAAAATTGAGCTAGATTATTCTGGGCATTGGATTCGTGTCATTTTGAACTCTAAATCAGAAGTTACAGACGATTTAGTGCATACTTGTCAAGTTGATCAACCAATTAAAATGATCATTCTTAACAGATCATTGGTGCTCCTTGAGTAAAGGTTTATAAATGAAGAATAATCCATAGCATCATGCAATTTTGGATACATTGGAATACTTGGAGCTTTGTCGTAACTCTTTCAGTCTCAAATGTTGTCACAATATTGAAAATTGAGCGAGATTAACGTGGGCATTGCATTCTTGGTATTTTGAATTCTAAATCAAATGTTACAGACGATTTAGTGTGGACATGGCATATTGATCAGAAAATTAAAATGATCATTCTAAACTGATCATTGGTGCTCATTGAGCAAAGGTTTACAAATGAGGCATAAGGCAGTTTGGGATAGATTGGAACACTTCAAGGCTTTGTTGTAGATATTTCAGTCTTAAATGATGTCACAATATAGAATATTGGGCATGCTTAACGTGGGCACTGGATTAGTGTAAGTTTGAACTCTAAATCAAAAGTTAAGGACAATTTCGTGCAGACGTGTCAAGTTGATCGGCTAGTTAATTTGATCATTCTAAACTGATCATTGGTGCTCCTTGAGTAAAGGCTTATAAATGAAGCATAATGCATGGCATCACACAGTTTGGAATACATTCGAATATTTGGAGGCTTTTTCGTCTCAAATGTTGTCACAATATTGAAAATTGAGCTAGATTAATGTGAGCTTTGGGTTCGTGTCATTTTGACCAGTAAATAAAACGTTACAGACGATTTAGCAAGTACATGTCAACTTGATTGGCGAGTTAAAATAATCATTCTAAATTGATCACTGGTGCTCCTTTAGTAAAAACTTATAAATGAAGCATAGTGCATGGTATCACGGAGTTTGGGATACATTGGATTAGTTGGAGGGTTTTTCAAAGCTCTTTCAATCTCAAATATTGCCACAATATTGAAAATTGAGCTAGATTAACGTGGGTGTTGGATTCATATCATTTAGAGCTTTAAATCAAATGTTAAAGAAAATTTAGAGAGGACATGTAGAGTTTATCGGCCAGTTAGACTGACCAGTTTAAACTAATCTGTCTAAACGGATCACTAGTTTTCCTTCAGTAAAAGCTTATAAATGAAGCATAATGAATGGCATCATGGAGATTAGGATAAATTTGATTACTTTAAGGCTTTGTGGTAGTTCTTTCAGTCTCAAATGTTGTCAGAATATAGAATATTGAGCTAGCTTAACATGGGCACTGGATTCATGTCATTCTGAACTCTAAATCAAAAGTTACAGATGATTTAGTGCGGACATGTCAAGTTTAACGGCTAGTTAAATTGATCAGTTTAAACTGATCCCTGGAGCTCATTGAGCAAAAGTTTACAAATGAACCATAATACATGGCATCACACAGTTTGGGTTACTTTGGATTACTTGGAGGCTTTGTCGTATATATTTTTTCTTAAATTTTGTCACAATATAGAAAATTGAGCTAGCTTAAACTTGGCGTTGGATTCGTGTCATCTTGAACTCTGAATCAAAAGTTAAACACAATTTAGTGCGGATATGTCAAGGTTATCAACTAGTTAAAATGATCATACTAAACTGATCATTGGTGCTCATTGATCAATGGTTTACAAATAAGCATAATGCATGGCATCACGCTGTTTTGGATATATTGGATTACTTGGAGGCTTCGTCATAGCTATTTTGGTCTTTAATTTTGTCACAATATAGAAAAATTGAGCTAGCTTAACGTGGGCGTTGGATTCGTGTCTTGATGAACTCTAAATCATAAGTTTCAGACAATTTAGAGCGGACATGTCAAGTTGATCGGCCAATAAGTGAGCTTTTTAAGCTGATCATTGGTGCTCCTTGAGTAAAGGCTTGTAATTATAAATGAAGCATAATGCATGGCATCATGCAGTTTGGGTTAAATTAGAGTATTTGTAGGCACAAACATACCTATTTTGGTCTTAAATTTTGTTACCATATAGAAAATGAGGGTAGCTTAACGTGGCCGTTGGTTTCATGTTATTCTGAATTCTAAATCAAAAGTTATGGATGATTAGTGCGGACATGTCAATTTTATCGGCTAGTTAAATCGATCATTCTAAACGGATCATTGGAGCTTATTGAGAAAAGGTTTACAAATGAATCTTAATGTATGGCATCACACAGTATGGGATAGATTGGATTACTTGGAGGCTTTCTCGTAACTATTTCGGTCTTAAATTTTGTCACAGTATAGAATATTGAGCTACATTAACATGGGCATTGGATTTCTGTCATTCTGAACTCTAAATCAAAAGTTAAGGGAGATTTAGTACGGACATGTCAAGTTGATCGACCAGTTAAAATTGTCATTCTAAACTGATCATTGGTGCTGCTTGAGTAAAGGCTTATAAATGAAGCATAATGCATGGCATCACGCAGTTTGGAATACATTTGATTATTTGGAGGCTTTGTCGTAGCTCTTTCAGTCTCAAATGTTGTCACAATATTGAAATTTGAGCTAGATTAACATGGGCAATGGATTCCTGTCATTCTGAATTCTATATCAGAAGTTACAGACGATTTAGTGCATAATTGTCAAGTTGATCGACCAATTAAAATGATCATTCTTAACCGATGATTGGTTCTCCTAGAGTAAAGGCTTATAAATGAAGCATAATGCATGGCATCATGCAGTTGGGGATACATTGGATTACTTGGAGCTTTGTCATAATTCTTTCACTCTCAAATGTTGTCACAATATTGAAAATTGAGCTAGATTAACGTGGGCGTTGGATTCTTGTCATTTTGAGTTCTAAATCAAATGTTAAAGACGATTTAGTGTTGACATGTCATGTTGATCAGAAAGTCAAAATGATCATTCTAAACTGATCATTGGTGCTCATTGAGCAAAAGTTTACAAATGAGGCATAAGGCATGCCATCACACAGTTTGGGATAGATTGGATCACTTTGAGGCTTTGTTGTAGCTATTTTGGTCTTAAATGATGTCAGAATATAGAATATTGAGCAAGCTTAACGTGGGCTTTGGATTAGTGTAATTCTGAACTCTAAATCAAAGTTAAGGATGATTTAGTGCGGACATGTCAAGTTGATCGGCCAGTAAGTGATATTTTTTAAACTGATCATTGGTGCTCCTTGAGTAAAGGCTTGTAACTATAAATGAAGCATAATGCATGGCATCATGCAGTTTGGTTTACATTTGATTATTTGGAGGCTTTGTCATACCTATTTTGGTCTTAAATTTTGTTACCATATAGAAAATTGGGCTATCTTGTGGACGTTCATTCTGAATCCTAAATCAAAAGTTATGGACGATATAATGCGGACATGTCAATTTTATCGGCTAGTTAAATTGATCATTGTAAACTGATCATTGGAGCTCATTGAGAAACGGTTTACAAATGAATCATAATGTATGGCATCACGCAGTTTGGGATAGATTGGATTACTTGCAGGCTTTGTCATAACTATTTCGGTGTTAAATTTTGTCACAGTATAGAATATTGAGCTACCTAAACCTGGGCATTGGATTTTTGTCATTCTAAAATCCAAATAAAAAGTGAAGGACGATTTAGTGCGGGCATTTCAAGTTGATCGGCCAACTAAAATGATCATTCTAAACTGATCATTGGTGCTCCGTAAGTAAAGGCTTATAAATGAAGCATAATGTGTGGTATCACGCTGTTTAGAATACATTGGATTATTTGGAGGATTTCTCGTAGCTTTTTCAGTTTCAAATGTTGTAACAATATTGAAAATTGTGCTAGATTAACGTAGGCATTGGAATTTTCATTCTGAACTATGAATCAGAAGTTACAGACGATTTAATGCATACATGTCAAGTTGATTGACAAATTAAAATGATCATTCTTATCTGATCATTGGTGCTCCTTGAGTAAAGGGTTATAAATGAAGTATAATGCATGACATCACGCTGTTTGGGATACATTGGATTACTTGGAGCTTTGCCGTAACTCTTTTAGTGTCAAATGTTGTCACAATATTGAAAATTGAGCTAGATTAACGTGGGCGTTGGATTCTTGTCATTTTGAGTTCTAAATCAAATAATTAAGACGATTTACTGCAGACATGTCATGTTGATCAGAAAGATAAAATGAACATTCTAAACGTATCATTGGTGCTCATTGAGAAAAGGTTTACAAATGAGGCATAAGGCATGCCATCATGCAGTTTGGGAAAGATTGGATCACTTCGAGGCTTTGTTGTTGCTATTTTGGTCTTAAATTTTGTCACAATATAGAATATTGAGCAAGCTTAACGTGGGCATTGGATTAGTGTAATTCTAAATTCTAAATCCAAAGTTAAGAATGATTTAGAATGTACATGTCAAGTTGATCGGCCAGTTAAATTGACCATTCTAAACTGACCATTGGTGCTCCTTGAGTAAAGACTTATAAATGAAGCATAATGCACAAATTCACGCAGTTTGGGATACATTGGATTAGTTGGAAGGGTTTTCGTAACTCTTTCAATCTCTAATATTGCCACAATATTGAAAATTGAGCTAGATTAACGTGGGTGTTGGATTCATGTCATTTTGAGCTTTAAATGAAATGTTAAAGACGATTTAGTGAGGACATGTAGAGTTAATGGCCAGTGAAACTGACCATTCTAAACTAATCTTTCTAAACTGGTCACTAGTTCTCCTTTAGTAAGAACTTATAAATGAAGCATAATGAATGACATCACACAGTTTAGGATAAATTTGATTACTTGAAGGCTTTGTGGTAGTTCTTTAAGCATAATGAATGGCATCACGCAGTTTGGGATTCTTTGTTGCAGCTATTTTGGTATTAAATTTTGTAACAATATAGCAAATTGAGCTAGTTTAACGCGGTTGTTGAATTCGTGTCATTCTAAACTCTAAATCAAAACTTACTAATGATTTAGTTCATACATGTCAAATTGATAGACCAGTTAAAATGATCAGTCTAAACTGATCATTGGTGCTCCTTGAGTAAAGACTTATAAATGAACCATAATGCATGGATTCACGCAGTTTGGAACACATTGGATTACTTTGTCGTAGCTCTTTCAGTCTAAATGTTGTCACAATATTGAAAATTAAGGGAAATTAACGAGGGTGTTGGATTCATGTCATTTTGTGCTCTAAATCAAATGTTAAATAGCATTTTTTGCGTACATGTAAAGTTGATCGGCCAGTTAAAATGATCATTTGAAACTGATCAATGGTGCTAATTGAGCAATGGTTTACAAATAATGCATAATGCATGGTGGCATCACGCAGTTTGGGATTGATTGGATTACATGGAGGTTTTGTCGTAGCTATTTCGGTAATAAATTTTGTCACAATCTAGAAAAATGACCTAGCTTAAACTGGGCATTGAATTCTTGTCATTCTAAACTCTAAGTAAAAAATTATGGATGATTTAGTACGGTCATGTCAAGTTTATCAGCAAGTTAAATTGATCATTCTAAATTTATCATTGGAGCTCTTTGAGAAAAAGTTTGTACATGAAGCATAATGCATGGCGTCACGCAGTTTGGGAGACATTCGATTTGTTGGAGGCTTTGTCCTAGCTATTTCGTTCTTAAATTTTGACACAATATCGAGAATTGAGTTAGCTTAAGGTGGGCCTTGGATTCGTGTCATTCTGAACTCAGAATCAAAAGTTTAAAACGATTTAGTGCAAACATGTCAAGTTGATCAGCTAGTTAAAATGATAATTCTAAACTAATAATTGGTGCTCATTGAGAAATGGTTTACAAATAAAGCATAATTCATGGCATCACGCAGTTTGGGATACATTGGAATACTTGAAGGCTTTGTCGTAGCTATCTTGGTATTAAATTTTGTCACAATATAGAAAACTGAGCTAGCTTAACGCGGATGTTGGATTCGCGTCATTCGGAACTCTAAATCAAAACTTACAGTTGATTTAGTTCGACCATGTCAAGTTGATCGACCTGTTAAATGATCAGTCTAAACTGATAATTGCTGCTCCTTGAGTAAAGGCTTATTAATGAAGCATAATGCATGGCTTCATGCAGTTTGGGATACATTGGATTACTTTGTCGTAGCTCTTTGAGTCTAAATGTTGTCACAATATTGAAAATTAAGTTAAATTAGTGGGGGTGTTGGTTTCATGTCATTTTGTGATCTAAATCAAATGTTAAAGACGATTTAGTGCGGACATGTCAAGTTGATTGGCTAGTTAAAATGATCATTTGAAACTGGTCATTGGTGCTCATTGAGCTTACAAATAAAGCATAATGCATGGCATCACAAAGTTTGGAATCGATTTGATTACTTAGAGGCTTTGTTGCAGCTATTTCGGTCATAAATTTTGTCACAATATAGAAGATTGAGCTAGCTTAAAGTGGGCGTTGAATTCATGTCATTCTAAACTCTAAGTAAAAAATTACGGACGATTTAGTGTGGACATGTCAAGTTTATCAGCTAGTCAAATGGATCATTCTAAACTAATCACTGGAACTCTTTGATAAAAAGTTTACACATGAAGCATAATGCATGGCATAACGCAGTTTGGGATACATTGGATTTCTTTGAGGCTTTGTCATAGCTATTTCGTTGTTAAATTTTGTCACAATATAGAAAATTGAGCTACCTTAACGTGGGCCTTGGATTCGTGTCATTCTGAACTCTATCAAAAGTTTAAGACAATTTAGTGCAGATATGTCAAGTTGATCTACTAGTTAAAATGATCATTCCAAACTAATCATTGGTTCTCATTGAGCAATGGTTTACAAATGAAGCATAATGCATGACATCACGCAGTTTGGGATACATTGGACTACTTGAAGGCTTTGTCGTAGCTATTTCGGTCTTAAATTTTGTCACAATATAGAAAACTTAGCTAGCTTAACGCGGATGTTGGATTCGTGTCATTCTGATTTCTGAATCAAAAATTACAGATGATTTAGTTTGACCAGTAATGTTGATCGGCCAGTTAAAATGATCAGTCTAAACTTATAATTGGTGCTCCTTGAGTAAAGGCTTATAAATGAAGCATAATGCATGGCTTCACGCAGTTTGGGATACATTGGATTACTTTGTCGTAGCTCTTTGAGTCTAAATGTTGTTGCAGTTTTGAAAATTAAGTTAATTAACGTGGTTGTGTGATTCATGTCATTTTGTGCTCTAAATCAAAATGTTAAAGACGATTTAGTGCATCATGTCAAGTTGATCGGCCAGTTAAAATGATCATTTGAAACTGATCAGTGGTGGTCATTAAGAAATGGTTT
This sequence comes from Pugionium cornutum, assembly GCA_018901935.1. Lineage (NCBI taxonomy): Eukaryota > Viridiplantae > Streptophyta > Magnoliopsida > Brassicales > Brassicaceae > Pugionium > Pugionium cornutum. The sequence goes on from CM032156.1 coordinate 18,016,912, forward strand.
ACAAATAAAGCATAATGCATGACATCACACAGTTTGGATAGACTGGATTACTTCGAGTCTTTATCGTCGCTATTTCGGTCTGAAATTTTATCACAATAAAGAAAATTGAGCTACCTTAGCGTGGGCGTTGGATTCATGTCATTGTGAACTCTAAGTCAAAATTTACAGACAACTTAGTGCGGAAATGTCAAGTTTATCAGCTAGTTAAATTGGTCATTCTAAACTATTCTCTTGACCTCATTGAGGAAACATTTACAAATAAAGCATAATGCATGGCATCACATAGTTTGGGATACATTGGCTTTCTTGGAGGATTTGTCGTAGCTATTTCGTTCTAAAGTTTTGTCACAGTATTGAAAATTAAGTTAAATTAACGTGGGCTTTGGATTTGTGTCATTTTGTGCTTTGAATCATATGTTAAAAACAATTTAGTGCGGAAATGTCAAGTTGATCGGACAGTTAAAATGATCATTTGAAACTGATCATTGGTGCTCATTGAGCAATGGTTTACAAATAAATCATAATGCATAGCATCACGCAGTTTGGGATGGATGGATTACTTGGAGGCTTTGTCGTAGCTATTTTGGTTTTAAATTTTGTCACAATATACAAAATTGAGGAAGCTTAACGTGGGCATTGGATTTATGTCATTCTGAAGTCTAAGTTAAAAGTTACGGACGATTTAGTGCAGACATGTCAAGTTTATTAGCTAGTTAAATTGTTCATTTTAAAATGGTCACTAAAGCTCATTGAGAAAAAGTTTAAAAATAAAGCATAATGCATGGCATCACACAGTTTGGGATACATTGGATTACTTAGAGGCTTTTTCATAGCTATTTCGGTCTCAAATTTATCACAATATAGAAAATTGACGTAGCTTAACGTGGGCTTTGGATTCATGTCATTCTGAACTCTAAATGAAAAGTTACGAATGATTTAGTGTGGACATGTCAAGTTTTTCAGCTAGTTAAATTGATCATTCTAAACTGATCATTGGTGCTCATTCACCAAAGGTTTACAAATGAAGCATAATGCATGGCCGCAGACAGTTTGGGACTGATTGCATTACTTGGAGGTTTTGTCGTAGCTATTTTGGTCTTAAATATTTTCACAATAAAAAGTATTGAGCGAGCTTAATGTGGGCGTTGGATTCGTGTCATTCTGAACTCTAAATCAAAAGTTATGGATGATTTAGTGCTGACATGTCAATTTTATCAACTATTGAAATTCATCGTTTTGAACTGATCTTTGGTGCTCATTGAGCAAAGCTTTACAAATGAAGCATAATGCATGGCATCACGCAGTTTGGGATACATTGGATTACTTGGAGATTTTGTCGTAGCTCTTTCAGTCTCAAATGTTGTCACAATATTGAAAACTAAGCTAGATTGACGTGGGCGTTGGATTCATGTCATTTTGCGCTCTAAATCAAATTTTAAAGATGATTTAGTGCGTACATGTCAAGTTAGTCAGCTAGTTAAAATGATCATTCTAAACTAATCATTGTTGCTCATTGAGTAAAGGAGTATAAATGAAGAATAATCCATGGCATCACGCGATTTAGGATAGAATGGATTATTTGGAGGATTTTTCTTAGCTATTGCGCTCTTGATTTTTTGTCATAATATAGAATATTGAGCTACCTTATCGTGGGCGTTAGATTGGTGTCATTCGGAACTCTAAATTAAAAGTTACGGATGATTTAGTGCATACATGTCATGGTTATCGGCCAGTTAAAATGAGCATTCTAAACTGATCATTAGTGCTCCTTGAGTACAAGTTATAATTTCGCCTTTTTCTCTCTATGTCTTTGTCTTTTGCTATTTGTTTGTCCTAGTTTGTGTTCTCCTTTGAGTATTTTACTTGTTTATTGGTCTGAATTTGTCAGGAACCATGGTGGGAACAGAAAATGGAGAGGAATCCTCAAACTCCAACAAACAACTTCTCGATTCCATTAAAGCCATGATTAATGAAAGTATGGCAACAATGAAGGCTGAGATAGAAAGATCCATCAATTACCGACTGAGGAGACACCAAACCACCTTCTGATACTGATCAGTATTATAGTCGCTCATCTAGGTCACACCAATCTAGGAGAAGAAGGCCACAAGAAGACCGGATGCCTAGGAATAACCAACCTAACCCTAGCGACCCTTTAGCTGGCCATAAGATCAAAATTCCCTCTTTCCATGGAACCAATGACCCTGAGGAATACCTAGAATGGGATGAGAAGATAGAAATATTCTTTGACTGTAGGTAATACACTCAAGAAAATAAGGTTAAGGTATCCCCAACCGCATTTAAGGACTATGCTTTAAGTTGGTGGGATCGATTAGTTACTTCTAGGAGAAGGGCTGGGGATTTTATTATAGATTCTTGGAACCAGATGAAATTCATCGTGAGGAGAAGGTTTATACCTAGTCATTACCATAGGGAGCTACATCTTAAGCTTAGGAATCTATCTCAAGGAAGTAGGTCCGTAGAAGAGTACTTTAAGGCGATGGAAAACTTGTTGCTTAGGGCTTATATTCAAGAGAATAGTGAAGCCACTATGGTCAGGTTTATGGGCGGCCTCAATAGGGAGATCATAAATAGGCTAGAGGTCCAGCATTATGTCGAACTAGAAGAGCTTCTCCATAAAGCCATAATATTTGAGAAACAACTTAAGTGAAAGAACCCAAAACCCGGAACTAGCTCCATTAGGTTTAGTCAATCTAAGGATGATAAGTCTAGTAAGTATTACAAACCATCCCCTAAACCTAAGAAAGAAGATTCAAAACTTAAGGGCATAGATTAGGGTTCTAGCACCAAAACTAGAGAGATTCAGTGTTTTAGGTGTACGGGTTTTGGTCACCACTCTAGAGAATGTACCAATAAGAGAACCACAGTTATTAGGGCTAATGGAGAGGTAAAACCGGAAGAGGACCCATCGGATGCTGAGTATTTAGAGGAGAATGTAGCCAGGCCACACGTAGGTCAACTCTTAGTCATTAGGAGAACCTTAAACGTACAAACTAAGGCAGAAAAGAATGAGCAAAGAGAGAACCTATTACACATCCACTGTCTAGTTAATGATAAGGTTTGTAGCTTAGTAATTGATGGGGATAGATGTACAAATGTTGCGAGTGAGGCTATGGTAGAAAAGCTACTGCTTGAGGTTATTAAGAGGTCTAAACCCTATTAGTTACAATGGCTTTGATTAGTGAGAGTTAGAAGTAGAGAACCAATTCTAGTTCTCTTCCATAGGAAAGTATGAAGATGAGGTATTGTGTGACATCTTAACCATGGATGCTAGTCATATCTTACTTGGGACACCTTGGCAATCGGATAGGAGGGTGATACATGATGGATTGACTAATAGGTATTCATTTGAGTTTAAGGGTAAAAAGAACGTCCTAGTACCCTTATCCCCACAGAAGGTTCAACTATATCAAATAGCTTTGAAAAAGAACAAACCTCCCACCAAGCAGCCAGCTAGTCTTATGATCAAGCCTCATCCAGGAAGTCACTTACCACACCTAATCTTTGTGCTTAATCATTGCATTAATAATAATCAATCTATGCATGGTTTTCCTAGAAAAATTCAACTTCTTTTGCAGGATTTTCCTAGAACAATTCCACTTCTTTTGCAGGAATTTCAGGATGTCTTTCCGGAGGAACATCTGCAAGGCTTACCACCATTTCGAAGAATAGAGCACCAAATCGACTTCATACCAGGAGCTTCTCTTCCCAACAAGCCAGGCTACCGAACCAATACCCTAGAGACCAAAGAGCTTCAATAACAAGTCACTGAACTCATGGAGAAAGGACATATCCGCGAAAGCATGAGTCCATGTGATGTTCCTGTTTCGCTTGTCCCAAAGAAAGATGGCAGCTGGAGGATGTGTGTTTATTGCAGAGCCATCAACAATATCACTGTAAAGTATCGTCACCCTATTCCTAGACTAGATGATATGCTTAATGAATTGAATGGTCCTAGGATCTTCTCTAAGGTTGATCTTAAAAGTGGATACCATCAAATTAAGATAAAAGAAGGTGATGAGTTGAAAACCGCATCAAAACTAAACATGGTTATATGAGTGGTTAGTAATGCCTTTTGGATTGACAAATGCACCTAGCACTTCATTTTGTTGTAGTGTACTTCGATGACATTCTAGTTTATAGTCAAAACTTAGATGAGCATGTTGAACATCATAGAAATTTTTTTGAAGTACTTAGAAAGGAAACCTTATAGTCCAATCTTAAGAAATTTTATTTTGGAACAGATAACCATGTCTTCTTAAGTTTTGTTGTGAGTACAGGTGGTATTAAGGTCGATGAGAAAAAGATAAAAGCAACCAAGGAGTGCCCGAGCCCAAAGAGTGTCGGAGAAGTAATCTTGCTGGATTTTACCGGAGATTTGTCAAAGACTGTAGCACTCTAGCAGCTCCACTCACTGAGGTTATCAGAAAGAATGTGGGTTTCAAATGGGAGGAAGAGCAGGAAGAAGCATTCCAAACCTTGAAAGACAAGCTCACACACTCCCCGGTGCTATCTCTTCCTAACTTTGATAAAACCTTTGAAATTGAATGTAACGCCTCAAGAATTGGTATTGGTGCATTTCTTATGCAGGAAAAAAGCCCATAGCCTACTGATGCTGACTTTTAAGATATTTATGTTACTTGTGAGAAATTTGGTGCTGGAAATACTTTAAGAGTGACGGGTTCTTATTTTATGAAACTCGCCTATGTGTACCTAAGTCTTCTTTGTGAAATTTGTTTGTTAAGGAAGCTCTTGCAGTTGGTCTTATGGGTCACTTTGGCATGGCAAAGATATTGAATGTACTACAAGAACATTTCTTTTGGTCAGAGGAGTGATGTCGAAAAAGCTTGCCAAAGATATGTAACTTGTAAACAAGCCAAGTCCACGGTTCATAAGCACGGTTGTATACTCCTCTACCTATTTCCTTGCATCCTTGGCATGACATAGATATGGACTTTGTAGTTGGATTACCTAAGACTAAGACTGAAAACGATTCAGTATTTGTTGTAGTTAATAGGTTCAACAAAATGGCTCACTTTATTCCTTGTCATAAAACCGATGATACCAATAACATTGCTGGATTGTTCTTTAAATAAATAGTTAGACTTCATGGCCTGCCTAGGACCATAGTATCAGATAGAGACACTAAGTTCCTCAATTACTTTTGGAAAGCTTTTCGGTCGAAATTAAAGACTAAACTTTGTTTCTCTACAACCTGTCACCCACAATCGGATGGTCAAACCGAAGTAGTTTATAGAACTTTGTCTATCATGTTGAGAGCCATAATCAAAAATTATCTCAGGTCTTGGGAAGAATGTTTGCCTCGTGTTGAATTTGCATATAATCATGCTAGGCATACTGCATCTAAGTATTCAACTTTTGAGACTGTTTATGGGTTCAATACCCTCTCGCCCGTGGATCTAGTGCCTTCACCATTGAGTGAAAGGGCAAGTCTTGATGTTAAGAAAAAGGCTGAATTAGTTAAATAGATCCATGAGAAGGTTCGGCTTAATATTGAAAAGAAGACAAAGATATATGCTCAACAAGCCAATAAGGGCTGAAAGGAAATAGCCTTTGAAAAATGAGTCTTGGTGTGGATCCACTTGTGAAAGGATAGATTTCTGAGTGAGAGGAAATCCAAGCTTATGCCTAGGGTTGATGGTCCATTCAAAGTCCTCAAGAAGATCAATGACAATGCCTACCAGCTGGATCTTCAAGGTATGTACCAAGTGAGTTCGAGTTTTAATGTTGCTGATTTGGTTAGCTATTTTGCAGATGACACAGAATTGAGGTCAAATCCTTCTCAACTGGGGGAGGATGATGTGAGCATGGCCAGCAAGGAACCTGAAATAAAGGAGCAGATTGAACCTGAGCATGAAGAAGCCAATGAGGAAGCTATTGAACAGCTAGAACCAGAAGAAACTGAAGATGAAGCCTTGGAACTGTCCAATGGTCCCATTACGCGGTCCATGCAAGCCAATCTCAAGACAACACAACAACACCATTCATGCCAGTTTAGTGTGTGCTAATCCAACAACCATGTTAGTTATTCAAGCCACCTAAACCTTATCAAGAGAGGTATCTTGGATTGTACTCTTTTTTCCTCCTCTTAGTTTTGTCCCATTGGGTTTTCTAAGAGAGGTTTTTGAATGAGGCAAGCCCAAGATACTTTACCACAGCCTCTTGATGAACCAAGGCCCATTCTACCCTATTATTCACGCAAATGAAGAGAAGCATCAGTCAAGATGTTATTTACTTCTTAGTCTTCATTCTTAGTTGTTTTTGTAATTTCCTAGTCTCTCTATAAATGCCTTGGTGGTTTCCTAGGAGTCTTTGTCTACTCTTCTGCACCCCTTGGATCCTATACATACTCTCTTGTATGCCCACTTTAAATCGTCTAACATTTAATATAAAAAAAAAAACTTCTTTATCTCTTTTGATCTCCTCTTTGATTAAGGAATTTGGATCATCATCCCATTCCTTTTAAGAGCCAAAATTCTAAGGGCTGTTCATATCCTTTGGAAGGTTCACTTCATTCCACCTCTTGCCCAACGTGTCTGGTCTTCATCATTCACACAGAGCAAGCTGATAGTCTAAGGATCTTCCACCATCCCTTAGAATCATTCCACACAAGTTCTCGTGACCATCCATCTTCAAGCTCATGGATTCATCAACTTCATTACTTCCGCATCCACATTCGGTTTACTATCATTGGCACAGCCTCTTGGAGACATTCAAGGACTTCATCCTAACCAGGATGACATCACAAATGAAGCATAATACATGACATCACACTGTTTGGGATACATTGGATTAATTGGAGGCTTTGTCGTAGCTATTTTGGTCTTGAATTTTGTCACAATGTAGAAAATTGAGCTAGCTTCACGTGGACTCTGGATTCATGTCATTCTGGACCCAAAATTAGAAGTTACGCACGATTTAGTGCAGACATATGAAGTTTATTGGCTAGTTAAATTGATCAGCTAATTTATCATTGGTGCTCATTGAGCAAAGGTTTACAAATGAAGCATAAATGCATGGCATCACGTAGTTTGAGATAGATTGGATTACTTGGAGGCTTTTTCCTAGCTATTTTGGTTTTAAATTTTGTCACAATATAGAAAATTGTGCTAGCTTAATGTAGGTGTTGGATTTGTGTCAATTTCAACTCTAAATAAAAAGTTACGGACAACTTAGTGCGGACAAGTCAAGTTGATCGACCAGTTAAAATGATCAGTCTAAACTGATCATTGGTGCTCCTTGAGTAAATTAAATGCTTATAAATAAAGCATAATGCATGGCACAACGTAGTTTGGGATACATTGGATTACTTGGACGCTGTGTCGTAGCTATTACGGTCTTAAAATTTCTCACAATAAAGAAAATTGAGCTAGATTAACGTGGGCGTTGGATTCATGTCATTCTGAACCGTAAATAAAACGTTACGGACGATTTTTTGCAGAGATGTCACATTTATCGGCTAGTTAAATTGATCATTCCAAACTGATTATTCTAAATTGATCATTTGTGCTCATTCAGTAACGCATAAATGAAGCTTAACTTGGGTGTTGGATTCGTATCATTCTGAACTCTAAATAAAAAGTTTCAAACGATTTAGTGCGGACATGTCAAATTGATCGGCTAGTTAAAGTGATCATTCTAAACTGATCATTCAAAACTGATCATTAGTGATCCTTGAGTAAAGGCTTATAAATGAAGCATAATGCATGCATAACGCACTTTAGGATAGATTGGATTACTTGAAGTCTTTGTGATAGCTCTTTACGTCTCAAATGTTGTTATAATTTAGAAAATTGAACTACTTTAACATGGGCACTAGATTCGTGTAATTCTGAACACTAAAAAAAATTATGGACGATTTAGTGCGGACATGTCATGTTGACCAGCCAGTTAAAGTGATCATTCTATATTGATCATTAGTGCTCATAAAGTAAAGGCATATAAATGAAGCATAATTCATGACATCACACAGTTTAGGATAGATCATTAGTGATCATTCTAGATTGATCATTAGTGGTCATAAATGAAGCATACTTGAAGGTTTATTTGTAGCTCTTGCAGTCTCAAAGGTTGTGACAATATAGAAAATTAAGATAAGCATTGGATTCGTGTCATTCTGAACTGTAAATAAAAAGTTACGGACGATTTTGTGTAGTGATGTCACATTTATCGGCTAGTTAAATTGATCATTCCAAACTGATCATTCTAAACTGATCATTTGTGCTCATTCAGTAACGCATAAATGAAGCATAATGCATGGAATCACACATTTTGCGATAGATTGGATTACTTGGAGGCTATATCTGTCTTAAATTTTGTCACAATACAAAATATCGAGCTAGCTTAACATGGGCGTAGGATTAGTATCACTTAAACTCTAAATCAAAAGTTTTAGACGACTTAGTGCGGAAAAGTCAAGTTTATCAGCTAGTTAAATTGATCATTCTAAACTGATCGTTGGTCCTCATTGACTAACACATAAATGAAGCAAAATGCATGGCATCACGCAATTTGGGATAGACTGGATTACTTGGAGGCTTTGTGGTAGCTATGCCGGCCTTAAATATTTTCACAATATAGAATATTGAGCTAGCTTAACTTGGGTGTTGGATTCGTTTCATTCTGAACTCTAAATAAAAAGTTTCAAACGATTTAGTGCGGACATGTCAAATTGATCGGCTAGTTAAAGTGATCATTCTAAACTGATCATTCAAAACTGATCATTTGTGATCCTTGAGTAAAGGCCTATAAATGAAGCATAATGCATGCATCACGCACTTTAGGATAGATTGGATTACTTGAAGTCTTTGTGATAGCTCTTTACGTCTCAAATGTTGTTATAATTTAGAAAATTGAACTACTTTAACATGGGCACAAGATTCGTGTAATTCTGAACACTAAAAAAAATTATGGACGATTTAGTGTGGACATGTCATGTTGATCAGCTAGTTAAAGTGATCATTCTAGATTGATCATTAGTGCTCATAAAGTAAAGGCGTATAAATGAAGCATAATGCATGACATCACACAGTTTAGGATAGATCATTAGTGATCATTCTAGATTGATCATTAGTAGTCATAAATGAAGCATACTTGAAGGTTTATTGGTAGCTCTTGCAGTCTCAAAGGTTGTGACAATATAGAAAATTAAGCTAAGCATTGGATTCGTGTCATTCTGAACTGTAAATAAAAAGTTACGGACGATTTTGTGCAGAGATGTCACATTTATCGGCTAGTTAAATTGATCATTCCAAACTGATCATTCTAAACTGATCATTTGTGCTCATTCAGTAACGCATAAATGAAGCATAATGCATGTCATCACACAGTTTGGGATAGATTGGATTACTTTGGAGGCTATGTGATACAAGCCTTGATTCAAGGATGTATGCGCGTGGGCTGTTTGTAGAAGATTAGGTGAGAAACTCAACCTTAGGCTTCTGGATGGGGGTTTTCTGGTTGGTAAAAGATGGAAGGGTGAAGTGAACCACACGAGGGGTGATGAACCTCGTGATAAATCACAAACTTAGAGCTAGGAGGGCTGGTCTCAACTAGGTTCTAAGCGCACAAGCTTCTTTGAGAGAATAACTTGTAAAGAAAATTTGATCTTTATTAATTAGCAAAAAGGTTGTCGAACTACAATGCTGGAAGGAGCCTTATTAATATGCTCGACAGCTTGACCTTCTAGGGTCGACTCAAACAAAGAAAAGGAAAGTTTACAAAAGTGCACAAAAGGAAAAGATACAAAAGTGTATAACCAAAAAAGGACCTATTCCTAAAATGTTCTTGACTCAAAAATGTAAAGCATCTAGATCCTACCCTGCAAAACAGAAAGAGGCATATATTCGAATTGAAACTTACCTTAACTTACCTCATGACCAAGAAATGGAAGGTGGCCGTCTTTGTGGCATGCACGCGCCTTGCTCCTAGTCTTCGACTTGGAGTAGGGTTAAGAATCTTTGGGCCCTGACCTCTCTTGCCACTAAAGCCCAAGTCTCTGATATTCCTTGTGTTGTTGAGAAGCCTTTGGACTCTACTTTGCTCTTCTGGCCCATTGTCCTTAGCTGATCTTCCTCTAGGAGCTTGTCGACCCATAAGCTGAATTTGTGGAAGAGTGCTCTTGATCTGCTTCTTGTCATTGCTCCTTGAGGTACCACTGGTGTAGATACTTCTTCTAGGTGCATGTCCTGGAGCTGGTAGCTCATTTGGTCCGAGTCCTCTTATGTGGAAGTGGAAATGCGCGTGTACTCGGCTGGATCGGCTGTACCGGCTGGATTGTGCGCGGTACTGGCCGGGATGCCTTCAGGACCGGCCAAGTTGATCCCGGAGTCGGCGGCATCACCAGAGGGACCGGCGGTGTCATCCACGCCCCCACCAAGTGTGCCGGAAGCTCGGGCCTCTCCGCCGGCGATGCTGACCGGTCTGGTCCTATAGGTCGAGGGTACCGGCAGTACTGATGTACTCTACATCAGGTCGTACATCCAGCCAGGAGACAAGACTGGCCGACCAGGAAGCTTGCCCGAGACAGCAGGACCATCTGGCACGTCTGCCGGACCAGACAGTACCGCCGGACCCTCGACCTATAGGACCAGACCGGTCAGCATCGCCGGCGGAGAGGCCCAAGCTTCCGGCACACTTGGTGGGGACGTGGATGACACCGCCGGTCCCTCTGGTGATGCCGCCAACTCCGGGATCAACTTGGCTGGTCCTGAAGGCATCCCGGCCAGTACCGCGCACAATCCAGCCGGTACAGCCGATCCAGCCGAGTACACGCGCATTTCCATTTCCACACAAGAGGACTCGGACCAAATGAGCTACCAGCTCCAGGACATGCACCTAGAAGAAGTATCTACACCAGTGGTACCTCAAGGAGCAATGACAAGAAGCAGATCAACGGCACTCTTCCACAAATTCAGCTTATGGGTCGACAAGCTCCTAGAGGAAGATCAGCTAAGGACAATGGGCCAGAATAGAAAAGTTGAGTACAAAGGCTTCTCAACAACACAAGGAACATCAGAGACTTGGGCTTTAGTAGCAAGAGTGGTCAGGGCCCAAAGACTTTTAACCCTACTCCAAGTCGAAGACTAGTAGCAAGGCGCGTGCATGCCACAAGGACGGCCACCTTCCATTTCTTGGCCGTGAGGTAAGTTAAGGTAAGTTTCAATTCGAATATATGCCTCTTTCTGTTTTGCAGGGTAGGATCTAGATGCTTTACATTTTTGAGTCAAGAACATTTTAGGAATAGGTCCTTTTTTCGGTTATACACTTTTGTATCTTTTCCTTTTGTGCACTTTTGTAAACTTTCCTTTTCTTTGTTTGAGTCGACCCTAGAAGGTCAAGCTGTCGAGCATATTAATAAGGCTCCTTCCAGCATTGTAGTTCGACAACCTTTTTGATATTAATAAAGTAGAACTTTCTTCCTACAAGCTTTTTCTCAAAAGAGACTTGTGCGCTTAGAACCTAGTTGAGACCAGCCCTCCTAGCTCTAAGTTTGTGATTTATCACGAGGTTTATCACCCCTCGTGTGGTTCACTTCACCCCTCCATCGAATACCAACTCAAAAACCCCTATCCAAGAAGTCTAAGGTCGAGTTTCTCACCTAACCTTCTCCAAACAGCCCACGCGCATATAAGCCTTGAATCGAGGCTTGTATCATTTTGGTATCAGAGCTTAAAGCTCCTAAACCAGGTTTTTTCTATCCTTTTGCTTGTTTTGTTTTCTGTTCTTGCATTAGTTTAAGTCGCATTCAAGAAAAATCAAAAAATAACCTCAAACTCCAAACCAAGTGCATCTAGCCTTCTACGTGTATCACTAGGGTTTAGATTCACTTTTGCATTGCCATTCACGTTTTCCTTTTTGTTTAATTCATATTTCCATTAATTTTAAGTTAAACTAAAAGAAAAGAAAAGAAAATAGGAAAATACCCAAAAGATTTCGAATTGGACAGCTAGCACAAGTTGTCAAGAAAGTTTCCTTTTTCCTTTTATTCGAATTTCCATTCCTTAGGATTTTTCCTTTTTGCATTTTTTCGAACCCCTTATAAAAAGAAAACCCTCCTAACAATTTAGGAGCATCTTAACTTGTCTTCTTTCTTTGTAGCACACCATGGGAGAAGAAAATAGAGAAGCAACTGAAGCCATGATGGCCATGTTCACCACACTCCAAACACAACTCGCATCCATAGGCGAGAGGTTGGAGCGCGTGGAGAGACCGGTGAGATTCCAGGCCGTAAGGCACGTGAGAGCTGAGCAAGACCGTCCTGAGGGTCCTGAGCACCTTAGGACACGGCACGAACAGGAGGAACCCCAGCCAGATGGAGATGAGGACACACAACCTCATAACTATCACCATAGGCCGAGAGGACCTCCACGGCAACCAGAGGCAGAAGATGATGGCTTTGAGTCATATGGTCTTCACCAGAGACCAAGAATGCCTCCTAGACATCATGAGGATGGAGATGAACACACTTACAACCGGGTAATTCATCCTGATGTTAAACTAACTCCTCCAAATTTTGCAGGAAAAGTAGATCCCGAGGCTTACCTAGATTGGGAGAGGAGAATGGATCATATCTTTGATCACTACAACCAACCAGGACCTAGGAGAGTCTCAATGGCAGTAGCACAACTCACGGACAATGCCCTCATCTGGTGGGATCGTGAGGTATCTGACAGAAGGAGGAAGAGAATGAGACCCGTAGACTCATGGGTCGACATGAAAGACCTCATGCGACAAAGGTTTGTTCCACCTTACTTTCATAGAGATTTGCAACGTCGTTTTCGTACTCTTAAGCAGGGTACCAGATCAGTAGAGGAGTACTATGAAGAGTTCAAGAAGCTAAGGAACAGATTGGAGCTCAATGATGATGAAGAAGCATTGATGGCACAATTCTTGGATGGACTCCAAGAAAGGATCAGCCGCAAGGTGGAAAGTCAAATCTACAATGACTTCAAAGACTTGTTCCACCTATCTGTGCAAGCTGAGCAGCACATCAAACGTAAGAGCCAAGACATCCGCAGCAAGCCTAAGACACCTTGGGCACCAAGCAACATGCCCATGCCTGTAGACAAAGGCAAGAGCATAGAGATCAAGTCTAGGTTCAAGAGCAACCCTCCTGAACCCACCCGTGACCAGAGAGAGCCTGGTAAGTCTTCTAACCCTCAAAGATCACGTGACATAACTTGTTTCAAGTGCAGGGGACGTGGACACATCTCAAGAGAGTGCCCAAACAACCGAGTCATGCTGATTACAGAAGCAGGAGAGTATGAGTCCCAAGATGAAGAGGACTATGAGCCAGAAGGAGAGTATGGTGACATTGAGTACCCTGATGTGGGGGAAGTGCTGGTCACTAAACGTATCCTCAGTGCAATGGTGGATCCTTCAGAGACCATCCAAAGGGAGAACATCTTCCACAGCCGTTGCACCATCAAGGGCAAGGTATGTAACCTCATCATAGATGGTGGTTCTTGCACTAACGTTGCTAGTGCATATATGGTTGATAAGCTAGGTCTAGAGAAGACAAAGCATCCTCGACCATATAGACTGAGATGGCTCGATGACTAAGTTGAGCTCAAGATCCATGAACAAGTCACTGTGCCATTCAGTGTGGGCAAGTACCAAGACCAAGTCGTGTGCGACGTGGTGCCCATGCAAGCTGGCCATCTTCTACTAGGAAGACCATGGCAGTTTGACAAAGAGACCAGGCATGATGGCCAAACCAATCTCTACACCTTCGTGCATGACAAGAGAAAGGTCAGCCTAGCTCCTCTTACACCTGCCCAGGTACACGAGCTACAACTCCAAATGAGTAAGGAAAAGAAACTTATCAAGTCTAATTTTCTTATTCTACCAAGCCATGTCCGGAGAGCTTTAGCCTCAAAGGATTTAATGTTACTAATGGTCTTCAAAGAAGTTTTGAGTATAGAACAGGGACAGGTAGAGCTACCTCCTGAAGTAGCAACTCTCCTCAACAAGTTCCAGGATGTATTTCCCGAGGAGATACCAGCAGGCTTGCCTCCTTTACGTGGCATAGAACACCAGATTGATCTAGTGCCCGGAGCAGCCCTGCCCAACCGGCCAGCCTACCGGATGAGTCCAGAGGATTCCAAGGAGCTTGAGAAACAAGTCAAGGAGCTCCTGGAGAAAGGATATGTTCGAGAGAGCCTCAGTCCATGTGCCGTACCAGTGCTACTAGTGCCCAAGAAGGATTGGACTTGGCGCATGTGCGTGGACTGCCGAGCAATCAACAACATCACAGTCAAGTACAGGCATCCAATACCACGACTGGATGACATGGTAGATGAGCTGAGTGGAGCCACGGTCTTCTCCAAGATAGACCTCAAAAGTGGATACCACCAGGTAAGAATGAAGGAAGGTGATGAAGTGAAGACTGCTTTCAAGACAAAGCAAGGGCTCTACGAGTGGACAGTCATGCCATTCGGCTTGACTAATGCCCCAAGTACCTTCATGCGCCTTATGAACCAAGTTCTTAGGGCGTACATCAGTAAGTGTGTGGTAGTTTACTTTGATGATATACTAGTTTATAGTAAGTGCCTACGGGAACACCTCACACATGTTGAGATGGTACTTAAAACCCTTCGACAAGAAGAGCTTTATGCCAATCTCAAGAAGTGCACCTTTTGTACTGATAAACTTGTTTTTTAGGTTTTGTTGTGAGTTCACAGGGCCAACAGGTTTATGAAGAGAAGATTCGAGCCATACAAGAATGGCCAACACCAGGAAACATCAGCCAAGTGAGGAGCTTCCACGGACTGGCCAGCTTCTATAGGAGATTTGTGCCCAACTTCAGCAGTATTGCCTCACCATTGACGGCAGTAGTGAAGAAGAACGTGGGATTCAGCTGGGGAGAAGCTCAGGAGAAGGCATTCCAGGCCTTGAAGGACAGCCTTACACATGCACCAGTGCTAGTCCTGCCCGACTTCAACAAGACGTTTGAAGTGGAGTGTGATGCCTCTGGAATAGGCATAGGAGCAGTGCTAACCAAGGAGGGAGACCAGTGGCATACTTCAGTGAGAAGCTAGGTGGTGCCTCACTGAACTACCCCACTTATGACAAGGAGCTCTATGCCCTTGTCCGAGCATTGGAGACTTGGCAGGATTACTTGCTGTCCAAGGAGTTTGTTATCCACACTGATCACGAGACTCTCAAACACCTCAGAGGGCAAACCAATCTCAAGAGGAGACATGCCAGGTGGATGGAGTTCATAGAGACCTTCCCGTACATCATCAAGTACAAGAAAGGCAAAGGTAATGTGGTAGCCGATGCACTATCGAGGAGGTTTGCCTTGATATCAACCATGGAGGCAAAGGTCCTAGGGTTCGAGCACATCAAGGACCTATACAAGGATGATCCTGACTTTGCTGAGAGCTACAAGGAGTGAGGCACAGGGAGTCATGGCAAGTTCTACATCCATGAAGGATTCTTGTTCCGAGAAAGAAGGCTGCGCATACCACAAGGATCATTAAGGGAGCTTATCATCTGAGAAGCTCATGGAGGAGGACTCATGGGCCACTTTGGTGTCGACAAGACTCTAGCAGTGGTCAAGGAGCACTTCTACTGGCCACACATCAAGAGGACAGTAGAAGACATTGAGCAAGAAGCATGCATCACTTGCAAGAAAGGCAAAGTCCCGAGTGCAACCTCACGGGTTGTATCTCCCACTGCCCATACCCACACATCCATGGGTGGACATCTCAATGGACTTTGTTCTAAGTCTGCCCAAGATCAACCACAAAGATGCAATCTTTGTAGTGGTGGACAGATTCTCCAAGATGGCACACTTCATTCCATGTGCCAATGTCAATGATGCCACACAAACAGCTGAGCTGTTCTTCAGGGAGATAGTGCGGCTTCATGGAGTGCCAAGGACAATCGTATCAGACAGGGACACCAAGTTCCTCAGCCATTTCTGGAGGACCCTTTGGAGAAAGCTAGGCACGAAGCTACTCTTCTCTACCACCTGCCATCCTCAAACCGATGGCCAAACTGAAGTTGTCAACAGGACACTATCAACTCTTCTCAGAACTACACTAGGGAAGAACCTAAAGACTTGGGTGGAGTGCCTGCCATTCATAGAGTTCGCTTACAACCGAGCCGTGCACTCAGCAACCAAGAAGACACCATTTGAAGTGGTATACGCCTTCAACCCTCTCACCCCATTGGAGCAAACACCACTACCACCAGCTGAGATGACCAACCTCAACGGAGCATCCAAGGCAGAGTTCATAAGGAGATTACAACAGAAGGTAGCAGAAAACTTGGAAAAGAGGACCGGACATTACGTGACTCATGCCAACAAGGGAAGAAAGGAGGTGATCTTTCAACCAGGCGATTGGGTGTGGCTACACCTACGGCAGGAGAGGTTCCCAAACCTAAGGAGTTCCAAGTTAGCGCCAAGAGGAGATGGACCATTCAGAGTGCTCGAGAGGATCAACAACAACGCCTACCGGATCGAGCTGCCAGGTGAGTTTAATGTGTCCAATACGTTCAATGTTACTGACTTAGCCCCTTTCCATGCAGATGAACCAGTTTTGAGGACAAAACCTACTGAAGAGGGAGGGAATGATGAGGACATCAGGTCGTACATCCATCCAGGAGACCAGACTGGCCGACCAGGAAGCTTGCCGAGACAGCAGGACCATCTGGCACGTCTGCCGGACCAGGCAGTACCGCCGGACCCTCGACCTATAGGACCAGATCGGTCAGCATCGCCGACGGAGAGGCCCAAGCTTCCGGCACACTTGGTGGGGACGTGGATGACACCGCCGGTCCCTCTGGTGATGCCGCCAACTCCGGGATCAACTTGGCCGGTCCTGAAGGCATCCCGGCCAGTACCGCACACAATCCAGCCGGTACAGCCGATCCAGCCGAGTACACGCGCATTTCCATTTCCACACAAGAGGACTCGGACCAAATGAGCTACCAGCTCCAGGACATGCACCTAGAAGAAGTATCTACACCAGTGGTACCTCAAGGAGCAATGACAAGAAGCAGATCAACGGCACTCTTCCACAAATTCAGCTTATGGGTCGACAAGCTCCTAGAGGAAGATCAGCTAAGGACAATGGGCCAGAATAGAAAAGTTGAGTACAAAGGCTTCTCAACAACACAAGGAACATCAGAGACTTGGGCTTTAGTAGCAAGAGAGGTCAGGGCCCAAAGACTTTTAACCCTACTCCAAGTCGAAGACTAGTAGCAAGGCGCGTGCATGCCACAAGGACGGCCACCTTCCATTTCTTGGCCGTGAGGTAAGTTAAGGTAAGTTTCAATTCGAATATATGCCTCTTTCTGTTTTGCAGGGTAGGATCTAGATGCTTTACATTTTTGAGTCAAGAACATTTTAGGAATAGGTCCTTTTTTCGGTTATACACTTTTGTATCTTTTCCTTTTGTGCACTTTTGTAAACTTTCCTTTTCTTTGTTTGAGTTGACCCTAGAAGGTCAAGCTGTCGAGCATATTAATAAGGCTCCTTCCAGCATTGTAGTTTGACAACCTTTTTGATATTAATAAAGTAGAACTTTCTTCCTACAAGCTTTTTCTCAAAAGAGACTTGTGCGCTTAGAACCTAGTTGAGACCAGCCCTCCTAGCTCTAAGTTTGTGATTTATCACGAGGTTTATCACCCCTCGTGTGGTTCACTTCACCCCTCCATCGAATACCAACTCAAAAACCCCTATCCAAGAAGTCTAAGGTCGAGTTTCTCACCTAATCTTCTCCAAACAGCCCACGCGCATATAAGCCTTTAATCGAGGCTTGTATCACTATGTCTATCTTAAATTTTGTCAAAATACAGAATATCGAACTAGCTTAACATGGGCGTAGGATTAGTATCATTCTAAACTCTAAATCAAGAGTTATAGACGACTTAGTGCGGAAATGTCTAGTTTATCAGCTAGTTAAATTGATCATTCTAAACTCATCGTTGGTACTCATTGAGTAACACATAAATGAAGCAAAATGCATGGCATCACACAATTTGGGATAGACTGGATTACTTGGAGGCTTTGTGGTAGCTATGTCGGCCTTTAATATTTTCACAATATAGAATATTGAGCTAGCTTAACTTGGGTGTTGGATTCATGTCATTATGAACTCTAAATAAAAAGTTTCAAACGATTTAGTGCGGACATGTCAAATTGATCGGCTAGTTAAAGTGATCATTCTAAACTAATCATTCAAAACTGATCATTAGTGATCCTTGAGTAAAGGCTTATAAATGAAGCATAATGCATGCATCACGCACTTTAGGATAGATTGGATTACTTGAAGTCTTTGTGATAGCTCTTTACGTCTCAAATGTTGTTATAATTTAGAAAATTGAACTACTTTAACATGGGCACTAGATTCGTGTAATTATGAACACTAAAAAAAATTATGGACGATTTAGCGCGGACATGTCATGTTGACCAGCCAGTTAAAGTGATCATTCTAGATTGATCATTAGTGCTCATAAAGTAAAGGCATATAAATGAAGCATAATGCATGACATCACGCACTTTAGGATAGATCATTAGTGATCATTCTAGATTGATCATTAGTGGTCATAAATGAAGCATACTTGAAGGTTTATTTGTAGCTCTTGCAGTCTCAAAGGTTGTATCAATATAGAAAATTAAGCTAAGCATTGGATTCGTGTCATTCTGAACTCTAAATCAAAAGTTATGGACGATTTAGTGCATACATGTCAAGTTCATCGGACAGTTCAATGATAATTGGTGATCCTTGAGTTAAGGCTTACAAATGAAGCATAATGCATGGTATCACGCAGTTTGGGGTACACTAGATTATATGGAGGATTTTTCGTAGCTATTTCGTTCTTAAATTTTGTCACAATATAGAAAATTAAGCTAGCTTATCGTGGGCATTGAATTCATGTCATTCTGAACTATAAATCAAAAGTTACAGAGGATATAGTGTGGATATGTCGAGTTTATTGGCTAGTTAAATTGATCATTCCAAACGGATCATTCTAAACTAATCATTGCTGCTCATCAAAGGTTTGCAAATGAAGCATAACGGATGGCATCACGCAGTTTGAGATATATTTGATTACTTGGAGGCTATGTCTTAGCTATGTTGGTCTTAAATTTTGTCACAATATAGAATATTGAGCTAGCTTCTGTCGGCGTTGGATTTGTTTCATTCGGAACTCTAAATCAAAATTTACAGACAACTTAGGGCAGACATGTCAAGTTGATCGACAAGTTAAAGTGATCATTGTAAACTGATCATTAGTCCTCCTTGAGTAAAGGTTTATCAATGAAGCATAATGCATAGCATCACACAGTTTAGGAGAGATTGGATTACTTGAATGCTTTGTAGTAGCTCTTTCAGTCTCAAATGTTGTCAAAATATATAAAATTGAGGTACTTTAATGTGGGTATTGGATTCGTGTCATTCTGAATTCTAAATCAAAAGTTACGGGCAATTTAGTGTGGACATGTCAAGTTGATCGGCCAGTTAAAGTGATCATTCTAGATTGATCATTCTAAACCTATCATTAGTGTTCCTTGAGTAAAGGCTTATAAATGAAGCATAACGCATGGCATCATGCAGTTGAGGATAGATTGGATTACTTGAAGGCTTTTTGGTAGCTCTTTAACTCTCAAATGAAGCTAGTTTAACCTGGGCATTCGATTCATGTCATTCTGAAATTTAAATCAAAAGTTACGGCTGATTTAGTGCATACATATCAATTTGATCGGCCTGTTAAAATGATCATTCTAAACTGATCATTGGTGCTCCTTGAGTAATGTCTTATAAATGAAGTATAATGTGTGGCATCACGCAGTTTGAGATTACATGGAGGCTTATTCGTAGCTCTTTTCGGTCTTGAATTTTGTCACGACATAGAATATTGAGCTAGCTTATCGTGGGTATTCGATTTGTGTCATTCTGACTTCTAAATGAAAAGTTACAGGAAATTTAGTGTGGACATGTCAAGTTGATTGGCCAGTTAAAGTGATCATTCTAAATTGATCATTCTAAACTGATCATTAGTGTTCCTTGAGTAAAGGCTTATAAATGAAGCATAATGCATGACATCACGCAGTTTAGGATATACTGGATTACTTAAAGGCTTTTTGGTAGCTCTTTCAGTCTCAAATGTTGTGACAAGATAGAAAATTGATCTAGTTTAATGTCGGTTAGATTCGTGTCATTCTGAGCTCTAAATCAAAAGTTATGGACGATTTAGTGCATACATGTCAAGTTGATCGGCCTGTTAAAATGATCATTCTAAACTGATCATTGGTGCTCCTTGAGTTAAGTCTTATAAATGAAGCATAATGTGTGGCATCATGCAGTTTGAGATAAATTGAATTACATGGAGGCTTATTCGTAGCTCTTTTCGGTCTTGAATTTTGTCACGATATAGAATATTGAGCTAGGTTATCGTGGGTATTGGATTCGTGTCATTCTGACTTCTAAATGAAAAGTTACAGGCAATTTAGTGTGGACATATCAAGTTGATCGGCCAGTTAAAGTGATCATTCTAAATTGATCATTAGTGTTCCTTGAGTAAAGGCTTATAAATGAAGCATAATGCATGGCATCACGCAGTTTAGGATATATTGGATTACTTAGAGGTTTTTTGGTAGCTCTTTCAGTCTCAAATGTTGTGACAAGTTAGAAAATTGAGCTAGTTTAATGTGGGTTAGATTCGTGTCATTCAGAGCTCTAAATCAAAAGTTATGGACGATTTAGTGTATACATGTCAAGTTGATCGGCCAATTAAAATGATCATTCTAAACTGATCATTGGTGCTTCTTGAGTAAAGGCTTAGAAATGAAACATAATGCATGGTATCACACACTTTGGGATTCATTGGATAAAATGGAGGCTTTTTCTTAGCTATTTTGGTCTTAAATTTTTGTCATGATATAGAAATTTGAGCTAACTTATCCTGGGCATTGGATTCATGTCATTGTGAACTGTAAATCATAAGTTACGGAGGATATAGTGCGGATATGTCGTGTTTATCAGCTAGTTAAATTGATCATTCCAAACTGATCATTCTAAACTAATCATTGAGGCTCAGCAAAGGTTTGCAAATGAAGCATATTGCATGGCATCACGCAGTTTGAGATAGATTTGATTACTTGGAGGCTTTTTGGTAGCTATATCGGTCTTAAATGTTTTCACAATATAGAATACTGAGATAGCTTACATGGGCGTTGGATTCGTTTCATTGTGAACTCTAGATCAAAAGTTTCGGACAATTTAGTGCAGACATGTCAAGTTGATCGGCCAGTTAAAGTGATCATTGTAACCTGATATTTAGTCCTCCTTGATTAAAGGCATATAAATGAAGCATAATGCATAGCATCACACATTTTAGGATAGATTGGATTACTTGAAAAATTTGTATTAGCTTTTTGAGTCTCAAGTGTTGTCACAATATAGAAGTTGAGATACTTTAATGTGGGCATTGGATTCGTGTCATTCCAAACTCTAAATCAAAAGTTACGGGCAATTTAGTGCGGACATGTCAAGTTGATTAGCCAGTTAAAGTGATCATTCTAAATTGATCATTCTAAATTGATCATTATAAATGAAGTATAATGCACGGCATCATGCAGTTTAGGATAGATTGGATTACTTGAAGGCTTTGTGGTAGCTCTTCAGTCTCAAACATGTTACAATATTGAAAATTAAGCTAGTTTAACATAGATGTTGGTTTCGTGTCATTGTGAACTCTAAATCAAAACTTACGGACGATTTAGTGTGTACATGTCAAGGTTATCGTCCAGTTAAAATAATCATTATAAATAAAGCATAATGCATGGCATCACGCAGTTTAGGATTGATTGGATTGCTTGAACGCTTTTTTGTAGCTCTTTCAGTCTCAAATATTGTCACAATATAGAAAATTGAGCTAGTTTAACGTGGGCGTTGGATTCATGTCATTCTGAACTCAAAATCAAAAGTTACATACGATTTAGTTTGAACATGTCAAGTTGATCGGCCAGTTAAATGGATCATTCTAAAGGGATTATTCTAAAGCGATCAATCTAAAGTGATCATTCTGAACTGATCATTAGTGCTCCTTGAGTTAAAGACTTATAAATGAAGCATAATTCATGGCATCACACAGTTTAGGATAGATTGGATTACTTGAATGCTTTGTGGTAGCTCTTTCAGTTTCAAATGTTGTCACAATATAGAATATTGAGCAAGTTTAACGTAGGCGTTGCTTTCGTGTCATTCGGAACTTTAAATCAAAAGCTACATACAATTTAGTTCCTACATGTCAGGTTAATTCTAAACTGATTATTGGTACTCCTTGAGTAAAGGCTTATAAATAAAGTATAATGCATGTCATCACGTAGTTTAGGATAGATTGGATTAGTTGAAGGCTTTGTGGCAGCACTTTCAGTTTCAATTATTGTCACAATATAGAAAATTGAGCTAGTTTAACGTGGGCATATGATTCGTGTCATTCTGAACTCTAAATCAAACGTTATGGACGATTTAGTGCGCGAATGTCAAGTTGATCGGCCAGTTAAAGTGATCATTATAAAGTGATTATTCTAAACTGATAACTAGTTCTCCTTGAGTAAAGGCTAATCAATGAAGCATAATTCATGGCATCACATAGTTTAGGATAGATTGGATTACTTGAAGGCTTTGTGGTAGCTCTTTCAGTCTCAAATGATGTCACAATATAGAAAGTTGAGAAAGTTTAATGTGGGTGTTGGATTCGTGTCATTCCGAACTCTAAATCAAAAGTTACGGATGATTGATTGCACACATGTTAAGTTGATCGGTCAGTTAAAATGATCATTTTGAATTGATCATTGGTTCTCCTTGAGTAAAGGCTTATAAATGAATAATAATGCTTGGCATTACGCAGTTTGGGATACATTGGATCAGATGGTGGCCATGTCGTAGCTATTTTGGACTTAAATTATGTCACAACATAGAAAATTGAGCTAGCTTATTGTGGCCATTGGATTCATGTCATTCTGAATTGTAAATCAAAAGTTACGGAGGATATAGTGCGGATATGTAGAGTTTATCGGCTAAATTGATCATTCCAAACTGATCATTCTAGTCTAATCATTGAGGCTCAGCAAAGGTTTGCAAATGAAGCATAATGCATGATGTCACGCAGTTTGAGATAGATTTGTTTATTTGGAGTCTTTGCCGTAGCTATGTCGGTTTTATATTTTGTCACAATATAGAATATTGAGCTAGTTTTCATGGACATTGGATTCTTTTCATTCTGAACTCTAAATCAAAAGTTGCGGACGATTTAGTGCGGACATGTAAAGTTGTTCGGCCAGTTAAAGTGATCATTGTAAACTGATCATTAGTCCTCCTTGAGTTAAGGCTTATAAATGAAGCATAATGCATAGCATCACGCAGTTTAGGATAGATTGGATTACTTGAAGGCTTTATAGTAGCTCTTTCAGTCCCAAATGTTATCACAATACAGAAAATTGAGGTACTTTAACGTGGGCATTGGCTTTGTGTCATTCTGACTCTAAATCAAAAGTTACGGGAAATTTAGTGTGGACATGTCAAGTTGATCTGCTAGTAAAAGTGATCATTCTAAATTGATCATTCTAAACTGATCATTCTAATTGATCATTCTAAACTGATCATTAGAGTTCCTCGAGTAAATTCTTATAAATGAACCATAATGCATGGCATCACGTAGTTTAGGATAGATTGAATTATTTAAAGGCTTCGTGGTAGCTCATTCAATCTGAAATATGTCACAATATAGAAAATTGAGCTAGTTTAACGTGGGCATTGGATTCGCGTCATTTTCAACTCCAAATCAAAGGTTACAAACGATTTAGTGCATACATGTCGAGTTGATTGGCTAGTTAAAGTGATCATTCTAAATTGATCATTCTAAACTGATCATTAGTGTTCCTTGAGTAAAGGCATTATAAATGAAGCATAATTCAAGACATCACACAGTTTAGGCTAGATTGAATTACTTGAATGCTTTGTGGCAGCTCTTTCAGTCAAAAATGTTGTAGATTATATGAAATTGAGCAAGTTTAACGTGGGCGTTAGATTTGTGTGATTCTGAACTCTAAATCAAAAGCTACGGACAATTTAGTGCATACATGTCAAGTTGATCGGCCACATAAAATGATCATTTTAAACTGATCATTGGTGCTCATTAAGTAAAGGCTTATAAATAAATCATAATGCATGGCATCACACAGTTTAGGATAGATTGGATTACTCGAACGCTTTGTTCTAGCTCTTTTAGTCTCAAATATTCTCACAATATGGAAAATTGAGCTAGTTTGACGTGGGCATTGGATTCGTGTCATTCTAAACTCTAAATCAAAAGTTTTGGGCGATATAGTGTGAAGATGTCAAGTTTATCGACCATTTGAAGTGATCATTCTAAAGTGATAATTCATAACTGATCATTCAGAAGTGATCCTTAGTGCTCCTTGAGTAAAGACTTATAAATGAAGCATAATTCATGGCATCACACAGTTTAGGATAGATTGGATTACTTGAATGCTTTATGGTTGCTCTTTCAGTCTCAAATGCTGTCAGAACATAGAATATTGAACAAGTTTAACGTGGGCGTTGCATTAGTGTTATTCTGAACTCTAAATTAAAAGGTACAGATGATTTCTTGCGTAAATTTCAAGTTGATTGCCTAGTTAAAATGATCATTCTAAACTGATCATTGGTGCTCCTTAAGTAAACGCTTATAAATAAAGCATAATGCATGTCATCACGCAGTTTAGGATTGATTGGATAACTTGAAGGCTTTGTGGTAGCTCTTTCAGTCTCAAATATTGTCATAATATAAAAAATTAAGCTAGTTTAACGTGGGTCTTGGATTCGTGTCATTATGAACTCTAAATCAAAAATTACGGACAATTTAATGCAGACATGTCAAGTTTATCGGCCAGTTAAAGTGATCACTCTAAACTGATCATTATAAATTGATCATAGTGCCCCATGAGTAAAAGCATATAAATGAAAAATAATTCATGGCATCACAAAGTTTAGGATAGATTGGATTATACTTGAAGGCCTTGTGGTAGCTCTTTTAGTCTCAAATGTTGTTACAATGTAGAATATTGAGCTAGTTTTACGTGGGCGTTTGATTCTTGTAATTCTGAACTCTAAATCAAAAGCAATAGACGATTTAGTCCATACATGTCAAGTTCATCGGCCAGTTAGAATTATCATTTTAAACTAATCATTGGTGCTCGTTGAGTAAAAGCTTATAAATGTAACATAATGCATGGCATTACGCAGTTTGTGATACATTGGATTAGATGGTGGTCATGTTGTAACTATTTTTGTCTTACACTTTATCACGATATTGAAAATTGAGCTAGCTTATCATGGCCATTGGATTCATGTCATTTTTGAACTGTTAATCAAAAGTTACGGAGGATATAGTGCGGATATGTAGAGTTTATCGGCTAGTTAAATTGAACATTCCAAACTGATCATTCTAGACTAATCATTGAGGCTCAGCAAAGGTTTGCAAATGAAGCATAATGCATGATATCGCGCAGTTTGAGATAGATTTGATTATTTGGATTTTTTGCCGTAGCTATGTCGGTCTTAAATTTATTCACAATATAGAATATTGAGCTAGCTTACGTGGACGTTAGATTCGTTTCATTCTGAACTCTAAATCAAAAGTTACAGACGACTTAGTGCGGACATGTCAAGTTGGTCAGCCAGTTAAAGTGATCATTGTAAACTGATCACTAGTCTTCCTTGAGTTAAGGCTTATAAATGAAGCATAATGCATAGCATCACGCAGTTTAGGATAGATTGGATTACTTGAAGGCTTTATAGTAGCTCTTTCAGTCCCAAATGTTATCACAATACAGAAAATTGAGGTACTTTAACGTGGGCATTGGATTTGTGTCATTCTGACTCTAAATCAAAAGTTACGGGAAATTTAGTGTGGACATGTCAAGTTGATCTGCTAGTAAAAGTGATCATTCTAAATTGATCATTCTAAACTGATCATTCTAATTGATCATTCTAAACTGATCATTAGTGTTCCTCGAGTAAATTCTTATCAATGAACCATAATGCATGGCATCACGTAGTTTAGGATAGATTGGATTATTTAAAGGCTTCGTGGTAGCTCATTCAATCTGAAATATGTCACAATATAGAAAATTGAGCTAGTTTAACGTGGGCATTGGATTCGCGTCATTTTCAACTCCAAATCAAAGGTTACAAACGATTTAGTGCATACATGTCGAGTTGATTGGCTAGTTAAAGTGATCATTCTAAATTGATCATTCTAAACTGATCATTAGTGTTCCTTGAGTAAAGGCATTATAAATGAAGCATAATTCAAGACATCACACAGTTTATGCTAGATTGAATTACTTGAATGCTTTGTGGCAGCTCTTTCAGTCAAAAATGTTGTAGATTATATGAAATTGAGCAAGTTTAACGTGGGCGTTAGATTTGTGTGATTCTGAACTCTAAATCAAAAGCTACGGACAATTTAGTGCGTACATGTCAAGTTGATCGGCCACTTAAAATGATCATTTTAAACTGATCATTGGTGCTCATTAAGTAAAGGCTTATAAATAAATCATAATGCATGGCATCACACAGTTTAGGATAGATTGGATTACTCGAACGCTTTGTTCTAGCTCTTTTAGTCTCAAATATTCTCACAATACGGAAAATTGAGCTAGTTTGACGTGGGCATTGGATTCGTGTCATTCTAAACTCTAAATCAAAAGTTTTGGGCGATATAGTGTGAAGATGTCAAATTTATCGACCATTTGAAGTGATCATTCTAAAGTGATAATTCATAACTGATCATTCAGAAGTGATCCTTAGTGCTCCTTGAGTAAAGACTTATAAATGAAGCATAATTCATGGCATCACACAGTTTAGGATAGATTGGATTACTTGAATGCTTTATGGTTGCTCTTTCAGTCTCAAATGCTGTCAGAACATAGAATATTGAGCAAGTTTAACGTGGGCGTTGCATTTGTGTTATTCTGAACTCTAAATTAAAAGGTACAGATGATTTATTGCGTAAATTTCAAGTTGATTGCCTAGTTAAAATGATCATTCTAAACTGATCATTGGTGCTCCTTAAGTAAACGCTTATAAATAAAGCATAATGCATGTCATCACGCAGTTTAGGATTGATTGGATAACTTGAAGGCTTTGTGGTAGCTCTTTCAGTCTCAAATATTGTCATAATATAAAAAATTAAGCTAGTTTAACGTGGGTCTTGGATTCGTGTCATTATGAACTCTAAATCAAAAGTTACGGACAATTTAATGCAGACATGTCAAGTTTATCGGCCAGTTAAAGTGATCACTCTAAACTGATCATTATAAATTGATCATAGTGCCCCATGAGTAAAAGCATATAAATGAAAAATAATTCATGGCATCACAAAGTTTAGGATAGATTGGATTATACTTGAAGGCCTTGTGGTAGCTCTTTTAGTATCAAATGTTGTTACAATGTAGAATATTGAGCTAGTTTTACGTGGGCGTTTGATTCGTGTAATTTTGAACTCTAAATCAAAAGCTATAGACGATTTAGTCCATACATGTCAAGTTGATCGGCCAGTTAGAATTATCATTTTAAACTAATCATTGGTGCTCGTTGAGTAAAAGCTTATAAATGTAACATAATGCATGGCATTACGCAGTTTGTGATACATTGGATTAGATGGTGGTCATGTTGTAACTATTTTTGTCTTACACTTTATCACGATATTGAAAATTGAGCTAGCTTATCATGGCCATTGGATTCATGTCATTTTTGAACTGTTAATCAAAAGTTACGGAGGATATAGTGCGGATATGTAGAGTTTATCGGCTAGTTAAATTGAACATTCCAAACTGATCATTCTAGACTAATCATTGAGGCTTAGCAAAGGTTTGCAAATGAAGCATAATGCATGATATCGCGCAGTTTGAGATAGATTTGATTATTTGGAGTCTTTGCTGTAGCTATGTCGGTCTTAAATTTATTCACAATATAGAATATTGAGCTAGCTTACGTGGACGTTAGATTCGTTTCATTCTGAACTCTAAATCAAAAGTTACAGACGACTTAGTGCGGACATGTCAAGTTGGTCAGCCAGTTAAAGTGATCATTGTAAACTGATCACTAGTCCTCCTTGAGTTAAGGCTTATAAATGAAGCATAATGCATAGCATCACGCAGTTTAGGATAGATTGGATTACTTGAAGGCTTTATAGTAGCTCTTTCAGTCCCAAATGTTATCACAATACAGAAAATTGAGGTACTTTAACGTGGGCATTGGATTTGTGTCATTCTGAATCTAAATCAAAAGTTACGGGAAATTTAGTGTGGACATGTCAAGTTGATCTGCTAGTAAAAGTGATCATTCTAAATTGATCATTCTAAACTGATCATTCTAATTGATCATTCTAAACTGATCATTAGTGTTCCTCGAGTAAATTCTTATCAATGAACCATAATGCATGGCATCACGTAGTTTAGGATAGATTGGATTATTTAAAGGCTTCGTGGTAGCTCATTCAATCTGAAATATGTCACAATATAGAAAATTGAGCTAGTTTAACGTGGGCATTGGATTCGCGTCATTTTCAACTCCAAATCAAAGGTTACAAACGATTTAGTGCATACATGTCGAGTTGATTGGCTAGTTAAAGTGATCATTCTAAATTGATCATTCTAAACTGATCATTAGTGTTCCTTGAGTAAAGGCATTATAAATGAAGCATAATTCAAGACATCACACAGTTTATGCTAGATTGAATTACTTGAATGCTTTGTGGCAGCTCTTTCAGTCAAAAATGTTGTAGATTATATGAAATTGAGCAAGTTTAACGTGGGCGTTAGATTTGTGTGATTCTGAACTCTAAATCAAAAGCTACGGACAATTTAGTGCGTACATGTCAAGTTGATCGGCCACTTAAAATGATCATTTTAAACTGATCATTGGTGCTCATTAAGTAAAGGCTTATAAATAAATCATAATGCATGGCATCACACAGTTTAGGATAGATTGGATTACTCGAACGCTTTGTTCTAGCTCTTTTAGTCTCAAATATTCTCACAATACGGAAAATTGAGCTAGTTTGACGTGGGCATTGGATTCGTGTCATTCTAAACTCTAAATCAAAAGTTTTGGGCGATATAGTGTGAAGATGTCAAATTTATCGACCATTTGAAGTGATCATTCTAAAGTGATAATTCATAACTGATCATTCAGAAGTGATCCTTAGTGCTCCTTGAGTAAAGACTTATAAATGAAGCATAATTCATGGCATCACACAGTTTAGGATAGATTGGATTACTTGAATGCTTTATGGTTGCTCTTTCAGTCTCAAATGCTGTCAGAACATAGAATATTAAGCAAGTTTAACGTGGGCGTTGCATTTGTGTTATTCTGAACTCTAAATTAAAAGGTACAGATGATTTATTGCGTAAATTTCAAGTTGATAGCCTAGTTAAAATGATCATTCTAAACTGATCATTGGTGCTCCTTAAGTAAACGCTTATAAATAAAGCATAATGCATGTCATCACGCAGTTTAGGATTGATTGGATAACTTGAAGGCTTTGTGGTAGCTCTTTCAGTCTCAAATATTGTCATAATATAAAAAATTAAGCTAGTTTAACGTGGGTCTTGGATTCGTGTCATTATGAACTCTAAATCAAAAGTTACGGACAATTTAATGCAGACATGTCAAGTTTATCGGCCAGTTAAAGTGATCACTCTAAACTGATCATTATAAATTGATCATAGTGCCCCATGAGTAAAAGCATATAAATGAAAAATAATTCATGGCATCACAAAGTTTAGGATAGATTGGATTATACTTGAAGGCCTTGTGGTAGCTCTTTTAGTATCAAATGTTGTTACAATGTAGAATATTGAGCTAGTTTTACGTGGGCGTTTGATTCGTGTAATTTTGAACTCTAAATCAAAAGCTATAGACGATTTAGTCCATACATGTCAAGTTGATCGGCCAGTTAGAATTATCATTTTAAACTAATCATTGGTGCTCGTTGAGTAAAAGCTTATAAATGTAACATAATGCATGGCATTACGCAGTTTGTGATACATTGGATTAGATGGTGGTCATGTCGTAACTATTTTTGTCTTACACTTTATCACGATATTGAAAATTGAGCTAGCTTATCATGGCCATTGGATTCATGTCATTTTTGAACTGTTAATCAAAAGTTCCGGAGGATATAGTGCGGATATGTAGAGTTTATCGGCTAGTTAAATTGAACATTCCAAACTGATCATTCTAGACTAATCATTGAGGCTCAGCAAAGGTTTGCAAATGAAGCATAATGCATGATATCGCGCAGTTTGAGATAGATTTGATTATTTGGAGTCTTTGCCGTAGCTATGTCGGTCTTAAATTTATTCACAATATAGAATATTGAGCTAGCTTACGTGGACGTTAGATTCGTTTCATTCTGAACTCTAAATCAAAAGTTACAGACGACTTAGTGCGGACATGTCAAGTTGGTCAGCCAGTTAAAGTGATCATTGTAAACTGATCACTAGTAAAGGCTTATAAATGAAGCATAATGCATAGCATCACGCAGGTCAGGATAGATTGGATTACATAAAGGCTTCTTAGTAGCATCTTTAGTCTCAAATGTTGTCACAATACAGAAAATTGCGTTACTTTAACGTGGGCATTGGATTTTTGTCATTCTGAACTCTAAATCAAAAATTACGGGCAATTTAGTGTGGACATGTCAAGTTGATCAGCCAGTAAAAGTGATCATTCTAAATTGATCATTCTAAACTGATCATTAGTGTTCCTCGAGTAAATTCTTATAAATGAAGCATAATGCATGGCATCACGCAGTTTAGGATAGATTGGATTATTTGTGAAAGCTCATTCAATCTGAAATATGTCACAATATAGAAAATTGAGCTAGTTTAACATGGGTGTTGGATTCGTGTCATTCTGAACTCTAAATCAAAAGGTACAGACGATTTAGTGTTTACATGTCAAGTTGATTGCCCAGTTAAAGTGATCATTCTAAAGTGATCATTCTAAACTGATCAATAGTGCTCCTTGAGTAAATGCATTATATATGAAGCATAATTCATGGCATCACATAGTTTAGGCTAGATTTGATTACTTGAATGCTTTGTGGTTGCCCTTTCAGTCGCAAATGTTGTACAGTATATGAAATTGAGCAAGCTTAACGTGGGCGTTAGATTTGTGTGATTCTGAACTTTAAATCAAAAGCTATAGACGATTAAGTGCGTATATGTCAAGTTGATCGCCTAGTTAAAATGATCATTTTAAACTGATCAAAGGTGCTCATCAAGTAAAAGCTTATAAATAAAGCATAATGCATGGCATCACACAGTTTAGGATTGATTAGATTACTCAAACACTTTGTTGTAGCTCTTTTAGTCTCAAATATTGTCACAATATCGAAAATTGAGCTAGTTTAACGTGGGCATTGGATTCCTGTCATTGTAAACTCTAAATCAAAAGTTTCTGATGATATAGTGCGATCATGTCAAGTTTATCGGCCAGTTGAAGGGATCATTCTAAAGTGATCATTCAGAACTAATCATTAGTGCTCCTTCAGTAAAGACTTATAAATGAAGCAAATTCATGTCATCACACAGTTTAGGATAGATTGGATTACTTGAATGCTTTGTGGTAGCTCTTTCAGTCTCAAATGTTGTCATAATATTGAATATTGTGCAAGTTTAACGTGGGCGTTGCATTCGTGTCATTCTGAACTCTAAATCAAATGCTATGGACAATTTATTGTGTACATTTCAAGTTAATCGCCCAGTTAAAATGATCATTCTAAACTGATCATTAGTGCTCCTTAAGTAAAGGCTTATAAATAAAACATAATGCATGGCATCAGGCAGTTTAAGATTGATTGGATAACTTGAAGGCTTTGTGATAGATCTTTCAGTCTCAAATATAGTCATAATATAAAAAATTGAACTAGTTTAACGTGGATGTTGGATTCGTGTCATTTTGAACTATAAATCATAAGTTACGGACAATTTAGTGCGGACATGTTAATTTGATCGGCAAGTTAAAGTGATCATTCTGAACTGATCATTATAAATTGATCATTAGTGCTCCTTGAGTAAAGGCTTATAAATGAAGCATAATTTATGGTATCATAAAGTTTTGGATAGATTGGATTACTTGAAGGCCTTGTGGTAGCTCTTTTAGTCTCAGATGTTGTCACAATATAGAATATTAGCTAGTTTTACGTGGGCGTTGGATTTGTATAATTCTGAACTCTGAATCAAAAGCTATAGACGATTTAGTTCATACATGTCAAGTTGATCGGACAGTTAAATGATCATTCTAAACTGATCATTGGTTCTTGTTGAGTAAAGGCTTATAAATGAAGCATAATGCATGGCATCACCCAGTTTGGGATACGTTGGATTATTTGGAGGCTTTGTCGCTATTTCTGACTTCAGTGTTGTCACATTATAGAAAATTGAGCTAGGTTAATGTGGGCGTTGGATTCATGTCATTTTGAACTCTAAATCGAAAGTTACAAACGATTTATTGTGTACATGTCAAGTTTATCGGCCAGTTAAAGTGATCATTCTAATTTGATCAATCTAAAATGATCATTAGTGCTCCATGAGTAAAGACTTATAAATGAAGCAAATTCATGTCATCACACAGTTTAGGATAGATTGGATTACTTGAATGCTTTGTTGTAGCTCTTTCAGTCTCAAATGTTGTCATAATATTGAATATTGTGCAAGTTTAACGTGGGCGTTGCATTCGTGTCATTCTGAACTCTAAATCAAATGCTATGGACGATTTATTGTGTACATTTCAAGTTAATCGCCCAGTTAAAATGATCATTCTAAACTGATCATTAGTGCTCCTTACGTAAAGGCTTATAAATAAAACATAATGCATGGCATCAGGCAGTTTAAGATTGATTGGATAACTTGAAGGCTTTGTGATAGATCTTTCAGTCTCAAATATAGTCATAATATAAAAAATTGAACTAGTTTAACGTGGATGTTGGATTCGTGTCATTTTGAACTATAAATCATAAGTTACGTACGATTTAGTGCGGACATGTTAAGTTGATCGACAAGTTAAAGTGATCATTCTGAACTGATCATTATAAATTGATCATTAGTGCTCCTTGAGTAAAGGCTTATAAATGAAGCATAATTTATGATATCATAAAGTTTTGGATAGATTGGATTACTTGAAGGCCTTGTGGTAGCTCTTTTAGTCTCAGATGTTGTCACAATATAGAATATTAGCTAGTTTTACGTGGGCGTTGGATTTGTATAATTCTGAACTCTGAATCAAAAGCTATAGACGATTTAGTTCATACATGTCAAGTTGATCGGACAGTTAAATGATCATTCTAAACTGATCATTGGTTCTTGTTGAGTAAAGGCTTATAAATGAAGCATAATGCATGGCATCACCCAGTTTGGGATACGTTGGATTATTTGGAGGCTTTGTCGCTATTTCTGACTTCAGTGTTGTCACATTATAGAAAATTGAGCTAGGTTAATGTGGGCGTTGGATTCATGTCATTTTGAACTCTAAATCGAAAGTTACAAACGATTTATTGTGTACATGTCAAGTTTATCGGCCAGTTAAAGTGATCATTCTAATTTGATCAATCTAAAATGATCATTAGTGCTCCTTGAGTAAATGCTTATAACTGAAGCATAATGCGTGGCATTAGGGATGTTAAAATGGGTTTATTATTAATGGGTTTATTATTAATGGGTTTTTAGTGGGTACTTACAAATTTAAAAACCCATTTATACCCATTTATTATAATTAAGATTAATGGGTTTAAATGTGTATTCATTTAAAACCCATTTATTAAAAGGGTTTTTGCTTTAAAAAAAATGGGTACCCTAGTAAACCCATTTATATTTTATTTTTGTTTAATCAACAATGATTCAAACAAATATTTTATAATAAGTAATCAATAAATTTTTGTAAAAAATAAAGAATAAAAATCACGTTTGAGTAAAAAATACAAAATTATATTTTTAATGTGAAAATGCGAAATTTTGTTTTGGCGGGAAAATGCGGAATTATTATTTTCTGGAAAAATAATGAATTATGTTTTTGCCAGAAAATACGAAATCACGTTTTAGACAAGAAAATGCAAAATTACATTTTTGGCGGGAAAATATGAAATTAACGGAAAAATACGCAATCACGTTTTTAGAAAAATACGTAATCACGTTTTTAGTGGAAAAATGTTGAATTACGTTTTGGTGGAAAAATATGAAATTACGTTTTCGACGAAAAAATTTTGAATTATGTTTTTGGCAGAAAATGTTGAATTACGTTTTTGACGAAAAAATATAGAATCACGTTTTGGATGAAAAATGCTTAATTTTTGACAAAAATGTAGATTAATTTCTTGATTGAAAATGAATTTAAACAGAGTGAATTCTAAATAAAGTAACTTTATCCATTATAACATTTAAAAATATTAGAAAACTCAAATTTCCTATGAATCATATGACAAAAATTCAATATTTTATTTTATTAAAAATATTTTAATATATTTATAAAAAAATAATATTTTAACAAATAAATAAAGTTATTACCTATTTTTAAAATAAAAATTACAATATTGTTTTATTAAGAATATAATGGTTATAAATAAATATAAACAAAAAGAAAAAAATATAACTTAAAATGGATTAAATGGGTTAAATGGGTTTGAATGGGTTTAAATGAGTTAGTGTAATTATAAATGGGTATAAAATGGGTAACCTATTAGATCTTATAATAAATGGGTTTTATAGGGTTTGGGGTTTAAATGGGGTGGGTTTTATATGGGGTGGGTTTAAATGGGGTGGGTATACCCATTTTAACATCACTACGTGGCATCACGCAGTTTAGGATAGATTGGACTACTTGAAGGCTTTGTGGTAGCTCTTTTTATTTTAAATTTTTTCACAATATAGAAAATTGAGATAGCTTAACGTGGGCGTTTGATGTGATCCTGACGAGGTTCAAGCCCCTGATCAATTTTAAATGGTTGTGGAAGAGTGGATGAAGGGATTGAAGTTGCAGAATGGGTGAAACAATGTTATAACTTGGGGATGTATGAGCTCTTAAGTTGATTGATCCGAGCACAAGTGGAAAGTGATGATACTTCTCAAGGATGGTGGTAAATTCTTGGACTATCTGCTTGCTCTATGTGAATGACAAAGGCCAGGAACGTTGGTCAAGGGGTGAATCGAATTGAAACTTTAAAGGGTGATGAAGATCCCTTATTCTTTCGGCTCTTGAGAGGAATGAGAAAGTGTTCTAAAAGTCTTTATTCAAGAGGATGATCAAACGAGTTTAAGAAGCAGATTTGCTATTAAAAATTTGATGATTCGGAAAGAAGTATACAAGAGAGTACTTATAGTAGTCTAGGAAATTGAAATGACTCCTAAAATTCTACTAAAACATTAAAGGAAATACTTATGGAATTACAAAGACAAGTAAGACAAAGACTAAAAAGTAAATTATGTTTTGACTTGATTCTTCCTCTTTTATTTCGTGTATTATGATATAGAATGGCCTGGATTTATCTAGAGGCTGTGGTAAAGTACCTTGGGCTTGCCTCATTAAAAACCTATCTTAGAAAACCCAATGGGACAAAACTAGTAATAGGGAAAAAGAGTACAATCCAAGGCACCTCTCTTGGTGTGGTTTAGGTGGCTTAAATCACAACCAATGTGGTTGGATTAAGTACACACTAAACTGGCTTGAATGGTGTTGAGACGGTACTGTAGTGTTGTCTTAAGTTTGGCTTGCTTGGATCAGGTAATGGGACCATTGAAGATTTTTAGGCTTTCATCTCCAATATCCGCAGGTTCTAGCTGCTTCTAGCATCTTTAGTGGCTTCTTCCTCCCCTGGTTCAAGCTACTCCTTAGGTTTGGTTCCTTGCTGGCCATGCTCACATCATCCTCCCCCAGTTGAGAAGGATTTGACCTCAAATATGTTTCATCTGCAAAATATGGAACCAAATCAGTAATAGGGAAGCTTGAGCTCAGTTGGTACTTACCTTGAAAATCTAGCTGGTAGGCATTGTCATTTATTTTCTTGATGACATAGAATGGGCCACCAATCCTAGGCATTAGCTTAGATTTCTATTCACTCGGGAATCTATCTTTGCGCAAATGGATCCACACCAAGTCTCCTTCCTCAAATGCTAACTCCTTTTGGCCTTGATTCGCTTGTTGAGCATACATCTTAGTCTTATTTTCAATATTGAGCCGAGCCTTGTTATGAATTTTTTTTAACCAACTCAGCCTTTTTCTTTCTATCAAGGCTTGTCCTTTCACTCAAAGGTAAAGGCGTTAGATCCAAATGTGAGATGGGATTGAACCCATAAACAATTTCGAATGGTGAATTCTTAGAAACAGTATGCCTAGCAAGTTTATATGCGAATTCAACATGAGGCAAGCATTTTTCCCAAGTCATAAGATTCTTTTTAATCAAAGCTCTTAATAAAGTAGACAAGGTTCTATTAACTACTTCAGTTTGACCATCCGATTGCGGATGACAAGTTGTGGAGAAACAAAGCTTAGTTCCTATCTTAGACCAAAGTGTTTTCCAAAAGTAACTAAGGGACTTAGTGTCTCTATTTGATACAAGGTCATAGGCATGCCATGAAGTCTAACTATCTCCTTAAAGAATAATCCGGAAATGTTAACGACATCATCCGTCTTATGACAAGGAATAAGGTGAGCTATTTTGGAAAACCTATTAACTATAAAAAACACTGAACCCTTTTAAGTCTTAGTTCTAGGCAATCGAGCAACGAAATCCATAGAAATATCATGCCAAGGATGCAAAGGTATAGGAAGAGGGGTATACAAATGGTGCTTTTGGATTTTGGATTTGGCTTGCTTGCAAGTTACACATCTTCGGCAAGCTTTCTCCACATCACTCCTCATGTGTGGCCAAAAGAAGTGTTCCTGCAATACATTTAATGTATTTGCCACGCCAAAGTGACCCATAAGACCACCTGAATGTGTTTCCTTAACAAACAAATCTCGCAAAGAGGAGTTAGGTACACATTACCGATTATCATAAAACAAGAAGCCTTCACTCTTAAAGTATTTTCCAGTACCAAACTTCTCACAAAAAGCATAAATATCCTTAAATTCAGAATCAGTAGCATATAACTCTTTGATTTGCGCAAACCCTAGCAGTTTAACGTCTACAAAGTTCAAGAGCACATACCTCCGAGAAAGAGCATGGGCTACTACATTCTCTTTATCTTTCTTGTATTTGATCACATAAGGGAAGCTCTCAACGAATTCGGCCCACCTAGCATGTCTTTTCTTCAGGTTTTGTTGGCCTTTTAGATGTTTGAGTGACTCATGGTTCGTATGGATTACAAACTCCTTGTGCCAAAGATAATGTTGCAATGTTTGCAAGACCCTCACAAGCTCATATAGTTTTTTGTCATAGGTTGGGTAATTGAGTGTGGCCCCTCCAAGTTTCTCACTAAAGTAGGCTATGGATTTCATTTCCTGCATAAGAACAACACAAATACCATCTCCTGAGGCATCACATTCAATTTCAAAAGTTTTATCAAAGTTAGGTAGAGATAGCACCGAGGAGTGTGTGAGCTCGTCTTTCAAGGTTTGGAATGCCTCCTCCTGCGCCTGCTCCCACTTAAATCCCACATTATTTTTGATAACCTCAGTGAGTGGAGCTGCTATAGTGCTAAAGTCCATGACAAATATTCGGTAAAACCCAGCTAGGCCATGGAAGCTCCTTACTTCCCCAACATTCTTTGGACTCGGCCACTCCTTAATCGCTTTTATCTTTTCCTCATCAACATTAATACCATCTGACTCACAAAAAAACCTAAGAAGAAAAGGTTATATGTTCCAAAAGTACATTTCTTAAGATTGGCATACAAGGTTTCCTTTCTAATCACTTCAAAAACCTTTCTGAGGTGTTCTACAGATCATCTAAGTTTCGGCTAAAAACTAGAATGTCATCAAAGTATACTACCTCAAAATGACCTATGAATTCCCTAAGGACATGGTTCATAAATCTCATGAAGGTACTAGGTGCATTTGTCAAGCCAAAAGGCATTACTAACCACTCATATAAACCTTGTTTAGCTTTAAATGCAGTTTTCCACTCATCACCTTCTTTCATCCTAATTTGGTGATAACCACTCTTAAGATCTAACTTATAGAAGATGCTAGAACCATGCAATTCATCTAACATATCATCTAATCTAGGTAAAGGATGGCGATACTTTACAGTGATATTGTTTATGGCTATGCAATCAACACACATTCTCCAGCTTCCATCCTTTTTTGGGACAAGCAAAACAGGTACAACACACGGGCTCATATTTTTGCGGATATGTCCTTTCTCCATGAGTTCAGTGACCTGCTGTTGAAGCTCCTTGGTCTCCAGGGGGTTGGTTTTTTAGGCTGGCTTGTTGGGAAGAGATGCTCCTGGTAGAAAGTAAATTTGGTGCTCAATTCTTTGGATTGGTGGTACGCCTTGCGCTTGCTCCTCTGGAAACACATCTTTAAATTCCTGCAAAAGAACTTAAATTTTGCTAGGAATGTTCTGCATATATTGGTTAGTATGAAAGTATTCTTTAAGCACAAAGAGTAGGTGTGGTAAGTTACTCCCTGGGTTGGACTTAATCATAAGATTAGTCGGTTTTTTGGACGGTGGCTTGGTTTGCGGTTTGGCGGTGCCGTCGCCATGAGGTTTGCTTTTGGGTTTGGATTGGGTTTTGTTTTTCTTTAAAGCTATCTGATCTAAAGAACCTCTTGTGGGGATAAAGGTACTAAAATATGTTTCTTTCCCTTAAATTCAAATGAGTACCTATTAGTAAACCCATCATGAATAACCCTTCTATCCGATTGCCAAGGTCTACCTAACAAGATGTGGCCATGGGTAAAACATCACAGAAAACCTCATCTTCATATTTGCCTATGGATGAAGGAACTAGGATCTGGTTCTCTACTTCTAGCTCACCCTCATCATTAAGCTATTACAACTTATAGGGTTTAGACCTCTTAATAATCTCAAGTCCTAAATTCTCTACCATAATCTCACTAGCTACATTGGTACAACTACCTCCATCTATCACTAAGGTACAGACCTTACTCTTAACTAGACAGCGAATTCTGAATA
The DNA here is from genome assembly GCA_018901935.1 of Pugionium cornutum. Lineage (NCBI taxonomy): Eukaryota > Viridiplantae > Streptophyta > Magnoliopsida > Brassicales > Brassicaceae > Pugionium > Pugionium cornutum. Next base: position 18,056,125 of record CM032156.1, read on the forward strand.
GGTTCTCTCTTTGCTCATTCTTTTCTGTCCTAGTTTGTAAGTTTAGAGTTCTCCTAGTTACTAAGAGTTGTCCAGCATGGGGCCCGTCTACATTTTCTTCCAAGGTCTCAGCATCCGAATGGTTATCCTCTGATTCTACCTCACCATTATCCCTAATAACTATGGTTCTCTTATTGGTACATTCCCTAGAGTAGTGACCAAAGCCTTACATTTAAAACACTGAATTTCCCTTTTTTTTGGTGCTAGAACCCATATCCATTCCCTTAAGTTTTGAATCTTCTACCTTAGGTTTAGTGAAAGGCTTGTAATATTTGCTAGACTTATCCTCCTTATATTGGCTAAACCTAGTAGAACTAAATATGGGTATAGGGTTTTTCCTCTTAAGTTGTTTTTCAAACATGATAGCCTTATGGAGAAGTTCTTCTATTTTGACATAATGCTGAAACTCTAGCCTTTCTATGATTTCCCTATTAAGGCCACCCATAAACCTAGCAATAGTGGCTTCACTATCCTCTTGAGCATCAGCTCTAAGCAATAAGGTTTCCATCTCCTTAAAGTACTCCTCTACGGTTCTAGATCCTTGAGATAGGTTTCTAAGCTTAAAGTGAAGTTTCCAATGGTACTGGCTAGGTATAAACGTTTTCCTCATGATTACTTTCACCTGGTTCCACGAATCTATAGGAAAATCCCTAGCCCTTCTCCTAGAAGTAAATAATTGATCCCACCAACTTAAGGCATAATCTTTAAAAGTGGTTGGTGCTACTCTAACCTTACTATCCTGAGTGTATTCCTTACAATCAAAGACTATTTCTATCTTCTTTTCCCACTCTATATACTCCTCAGGATCATTGGTTCAATGGAAAGAGGGAATCTTGATTTTAAGGCCAGCCAAAGGGTCGCGAGGATTGGGTTGGTTATTCCTAAGGATGTTAAAATGGGTTTATCATTAATGGGTTTTTAGTGGGTACTTACAAATTTAAAAACACATTTATACCCATTTATTAGAATTAAGATTAATGGGTTTAAATGGGTATTCATTTAAAACCCATTTATTAAAAGGGTTTTTGCTTTAAAAAAATGGGTACCCTATTAAACCCATTTATATTTTATTTTTGTTTAATCAACAATGATTCAAACAAATATTTTATAATAAGAAATCAATAAATTTTTGTAAAAAATAAAGAATAAAAATCACGTTTCAGTAAAAAATACAAAATTATATTTTTAACGTGAAAATGCGAAATTTTTTTTTGGCGGGAAAATGCGGAATTATTATTTTCTGGAAAAATAATGAATTGTGTTTTTGCCAAGAAAATACAAAATTACATTTTTGGCGGGAAAATATAAAATTAACGGAAAAATACGAAATCACGTTTTTAGAAAAATACGTAATCACATTTTTAGTGGAAAAATGTTGAATTGCGTTTTGGTGGAAAAATATGAAATTATTTTTTCGACGAAAAAATTTTGAATTACGTTTTTGGAAGAAAATGTTGAATTACGTTTTTGACGAAAAAATATAGAATCACGTTTTGGATAAAAAATGCTTAATTTTTGACAAAAATATAGAATAATTTCTTGATTGAAAATGAATTTAAACACAGTGAATTCTAAATAAAGTAACTTTACCCATTATAATGTTAGAAAACTCAAATTTCCTATGAATCATATGATAAAAATTCAATATTTTATTTTATTAAAAATATTTTAATATATTTATAAAAAATAATATTTTAACAAATAAATAAAGTTATTACCTATTTTTAAAATAAAAATTACAATATTGTTTTATTAAGAATATAATGGTTATAAATAAATATAAACAAAAAGAAAAATATATAACTTAAAATGGATTAAATGGGTTTGAATGGGTTTAAATGGGTTAGTGTAATTATAAATGGGTATAAATTGGTAACCCTATTAGATCTTATATAAAAAGGTTTTTTTGGATTTGGGGTTTAAATGGGGTGGGTTTAAATGGGGTGGGTATACCTTATTCCTATGCGGTTGGTCATCTCTTGGCCTCCTTCTCCTAGGGTGTTGTGACCTAGATGAGTGACTGTATTATTCCTCAGTCTAAGAAGGTGGCTGTTTTATCCTAAGTCGGTCATTGATTGATTTTTATATTTCCGCTCTTATGCCACACTTTCATCCATCATGGCTTTAAAGGAATCAAGGAGTTGTTTGTTGGAGTTTGAGTATTCTTCTCCATTATTGCTGGTTCCTACCATGGTACCTGAAAAATTCAGACAACTAAACAAGTAAAAGGTTCAAATTAAAACACAGAAACTGACACAACAATTCGCTGAAACAAAGACACAAGAACAAAGACACACCCTAGCAAAGCATGTTCTGGACCCTTTGAACTCCGGTTTTTAAATGGGTGAGTCTAACAACTTTAGATTCGTTTTGAAACGTTTTTTCATTGGTATTCCTGGTTCTATTAAATCTTAAGAAAAAGTTTCATTCAGGTTTTAATCTCTAAAATATTCAAAAAAAGTTGATAAACTCGGATTAACAAAAACAGTTTCTTTAAACCTCAACGGTGCCGATTGGGTGTTTCAGAAGTTTTGTCCTTTAGAAATCGGTTCTGAACTATTTTCGAGTTAATTTACAGGTTCTTCAAAGATCTAAGATCAAGTTTAAACAAGAAAGAAACCCAGAAACATTTTAAAACAAATCGCAAAAAGAAGGCGAAAGGTTACAGAACGTTTTTGAAAGAATATGAAAGGGTGCAAACAGGTTTGTAGAGATACAACCTGGTTTGGAGTGGGCTCTGATACCAATTGATGTGATCCTGATGAGGCTCAAGCCCCTGATGAACTCCAAATGGTTGTGCAAGAGTGGATGAATGGATTGAAGTTGCGGAATGGGTGAAACAATGGTGTAACTTGCGGAATGGGTGAAACAATGGTGTAACTTGCGGATGTGTGAGCACTAAAGTGGATGGATCCGAGAACAAGGGGAAATGGATGATGCTTCTAAACGATGGTGAAAAATATTTGGACTATCTGCTTGCTGTGTGTGAATGACAAAGGCTAGGCACGTTGGGCAAGGGGTGAATCGAATTGAATCTTCCAAGGGTGATGAAGATCCCTTAGTCTTTCGGCTCTAGAGAGGAATGAGAAAGTGTTCTAAAATTCTTTATCCAAGAGGATGATCAAACGAGTTTAAGAAGGAGATTTGCTATTAAAATGTTTTATTATTCAGAAAAAAGGATACAAGAAAGTACTTATAGTAGTCTATGAAACTGAAAATGACTCCAAATATTCTACCAAAACATTAAAGGAAATACTTAGGGAATTAAAAAGACAACTAAGACAAAGACTAAAAAGTGATAGAATGGTTTTTCCTATCTTATTTCGTGGATGATGAGATAGAATGGGCCTTGATTCACCAAGAGGTTATGGTAAAGTACCTTAGGCTTGCCTCATTAAAAACCTATCTTAGAAAACTCATTGGGACAAAACTAAGAATAGGGAAAAAGAGTACAATCCAAGGCACCTCTCTTGGTGAGGTTTAAGTGGCTTAAATCACAACCAATGTGGTTGGATTAGCACACACTAAACTGGCGTAAATGGTGTTGAGAAGGTGTTGTAGTGTTATTTTAAGTTTGGCGTGCTTGGATCGGGTAATGGGGCCATTGAAGATTTGTAGGCTTTCATCTCCAATATCCGCGGGTTCTAGCTGCTCCTTAGCATCTTTAGTGGCTACTCCCTCCTCTGGTTGAAGCAGCTCCTTAGGTTGTGGTTCCTTGCTGGCCATGTGATGAGGACATCAGGTCGTACATCCAGCCAGGAGACCAGACTGGCCGACGAGGAAGCTTGCCCGAGACAGCCGGACCATCTGGCACGCCTGCCGGTCCAAGCAGTACCGCCGGACCCTCGACCAATAGGACCAGAACAACCAGCATTGCCGGCGGAGAGGCCCAAGCTTCCGGCACACTTGGTGGGGACGTGAATGACACCTCCGGTCCCCTTGGTGATGCCACCAACTCCGGGATCAACTTGGCCGGTCCTGAAGGCATTCCGGCCAGTACCTCGCACAGTCCAGCCGGTACAGCCGATCCAGCCGAGTGCACGAGCAATTCAACTTCCACACAAGGAAACTCGGACCAGATAAGCTACCAGCTTCAGGACATGCATCTAGAGTAAGTATCCACACCAGTAGTGCCACCAGGAGCAATGACAAGAAGCAGATCAAGGGCACTCTTCCACAAATTCAGCGTATGGGTGGACAAGCTCCTAGAGGAAGATCAGCTAAGGACAATGGGCCAGAAGAGCAAAGTAGAGTCCAAAGGCTTCTCAACAACACAAGGAACATCAGAGACTTGGGCTTTAGTGGCAAGAGAGGTCAGGGCCCAAAGATTTTTAACCCTACTCCAAGTCGAAGACTAGGAGCAAGGCGCGTGCATGCCACAAGGACGGCCACCTTCCATTTCTTGGCCGTGAGGTAAGTTAAGGTAAGTTTCAATTCGAATATATGCCTCTTTTTTTTTGCAGGGTAGGATCTAGATGCTTTACATTTTTGAGTCAAGAACATTTTAGGAATAGGTCCTTTTTTCGGTTATGCACTTTTGTATCTTTTCCTTTTGTGCACTTTTGTAAACTTTCCTTTTCTTTGTTTGAGTCGACCCTAGAAGGTCAAGCTGTCGAGCATATTAATAAGGCTCCTTCCAGCATTGTAGTTCGACAGCCTTTTTGATATTAATAAAGATAGAACTTTTTCCCCAACAAGTTTTCTCTCAAGAATCTTGTGCGCTTAGAATCTAGTTGAGACCAGCCCTCCTACCTCTAAGTTTGTGATTTATGACGAGGTTCATCACCCCTTGTGTGGTTCACTTCACCCTTCCATCGAATACCAACCCAAAAACCCCTATCCAAGAAGTCTAAGGTCGAGTTTCTCACCTAAACTTCTCCAAACAGTTCACGCGCATACATCCTTGAATCAAGGCTTGTATCATTTTGGTATCAGAGCTTAAAGCTCCTTAACCAGGTTGTTTCTATCCTAAATTGAGCTAGCTTAACGTGGGCGTTAGATTCGTGTTATTCTGAACTCGAAATAAATTACTGACAATTTAGTGCGTGCATGTCAAGTTGATTGACCAATTCAAATGATAATTTTTAACTGATCATTGGAGCTTCTTGAGAAAAGTCTTATAAATGAAGCATAATGCATTGCAGCACGCAGTTTGGGATACATTGGATTACTTGGAGGCTTTGGCGTAGCCATTTCGGTGTTAACGTTTGTCACAATATAGAAAATTGAGCTAGCTTAACATGGGCGTTGGATTCATGTCATTATGAACTCTAAATCAAAAGTTACGTTCGATTTAGTGCAGACTTGTAGAGTTTATAGGCTAGTTTAATCAAGCATTCTAAACTGATCATTGGTGTTCATTCTAAACAAATGAAGCATAATGCATGACATAACGCAATTTGGGATACATTGGATTACTTGGATGCTTTGTCATTGCTCTTTTAGTCTCAAATATTGTCATAATATAGAAAATTATGCTATCTTAACGTCGGCGTTGGATTCGTGTCATTTTGAACTCTAAATCAAAAGTTATGGAGGATTTAGTGCGGACATGTCAAGTTGATGGACCAGTTAAAGTGATCATTCTAAACTTATCATTCTTAACTTATCATTCTAAACTGATCATTTGTACTCCTTGAGTCAAGGCTTAGAAATGAAGCATAATGCATGGCATCACGCAGTTTAGGATATATTGGATTACTTGAAGGCTTTGTGGTAGCTTTTTCAGTATTAAATGTTATTAAAATATAGAAAATAGATCTAGCTTAACGTGGGCGTTGAATTCCGGTCGTTTTGAACTCTAAATCAAAAGTTATGCACGATCTAGTGCCGATATATCAAGTTGATCGCCAAGTTAATGTGTTCATTTTAAACTTATCATCGGTGTTCCTTGAGTAAGGGCTTATAAATGAAGCAAAATACATGGCATCACGCAATTTGGGATACATTGGATTACTTGGGGCTTTGTCGTAGCTCTTTCAGTATCAAATGTTGTCACAATACTTAAAATTGAGCTAGATTAACGTGGTCGTTGGATTGATGTTAGTTTGAGCTCTAAATCAAATGTTAAAGATGATTTAATGCGGACATGTCAAGTTGATCAGCTAGTTAAAATGATCATTCTAAACTGATCATTGGTGCTCATGAAGAAAAGGTATACAAATGAAGCATATGCATGACATCAAGCAGTTTAAGATAGATTGGATTACTGGAAATTTGGTCGTAGCTATTTTAATTTTAAATTTTGTCATGATATACAATATTGAGCTAACATAACGTGGGCATTGGATTCGTGTCATTTTGAACACTAAATCAAAAGTTACGGACGATTTAGTGTGTACATGTCAAGTTGGTTAGCTAGTTAAAGTGATTATTCTCAACTGATCATTCTAAACTGATCATTACTACTCATTGAGTAAATCCTTATAACTGAAGCATAATGCATGGCATCACGCAGTCTAAGATATATTGGATTACTTGATGGCTATGTGGTAGCTCTTTCCGTCTCAAATGTTGTAACAATATAGATGCTTAAGCTAGCATAATGTTGGCAGTTGATTCGTGTCATTCTTAACTCTATAAAAAAAGTTACAGACGATTTAGTCCATACTTGTCAAGTTGATCAGCCAATTAAAATGATCATTCTTAGCTAATCATTGATGCTTCTTGATGAAAGGTTTATAAATGAAGCATAATACACGGCACCACGCACTTTGGTATACATTGGATTACTTGGAGGCTTTATCATAGCTATTTCTGTCTTAAATTTTGTCACAATATAGAAAATTGAGCTAGCTTAACATGGGTGTTGGATTCATGTTCTTCTCAGATCCAATTCAAAAGTTACAAGCGATTTAGTGCGTACATGTCATATTTATCGGCTAGTTAAATCGATCATTCTAAATTGATCAGTGGTGCTCATTATCAAAGGTTTAAAAATGAATCATAATGAATGGGATCACACAGTTTTGGATAGATTGGATATTTTGGAAGGTTTGTCGTAGCTATTCCGTTCATAAATTTTATCACAATATAGAAAATTGAGCTAGTTTAACGTGGGTGTTTGATTTGTGTAATTTTGAACTTTATATCAAAAGTTATAGACGATTTAATGCGGACATGTCAAGCTGGTTGGGTAGTTAATGTGATCATTCTAAACTCATCATTAGTGCTCCTTGAGTAAAGGCTTATAAATAAAGCATAATGCATGACATCACAGAGTTTATCATATATTGGATTACTTGAAGGCTTTATGGTACCTCTTTTCATCTCAAATGTTGTAACAATATAGAAAATTGTGTTAGCTTAACGTGGATGTTGGATTCGTGTCATTCTGAACTATAAATAAAAAGTTATGGATGATTTAGTGAGTACATGTCAAGTTGGTTGGCCAGCTAAAATGATCATTCTAAACTGATCATTCTAAGCTGATCATTAGTGCTCCTTGAGTAAAGGCTTATAAATGAAGCATAATACATGGCAACACGTAGTTTGGGATACATTTGATTACTTGGGGTATTTTTCGTAAGCTATTTCTGTCTTAAATTTTGTCACAACATAGAAAATTGAGCTAGCTTAACGTGGGCGTTGGATTCATGTCATTATGAACTCTAAATTAAAAGTTCTGGATGATTTAGTGCGGACTTGTAGATTTTATCGGCTAGTTAAATTGATCATTCTAAACTGATCATTGGTGATCATTCTAAACAAATGAAGCAAAATGTAATATTGAAAATTGAGCTAGCTTAACGTTGGCGTTGGATTCGTGTCATTTGGCTCAAATTCAAAAGTTATAGACGATTTAGTGCGTACATGTCAAGTTGATCGGCCAGTTAAAATGATCATTCTAAACTGATCATTGGTGCTCCTTGAGTAAAGGCTTATAAAAGAACCGTAAGTCATGACATCACGCAGTTTGAGATACATTGGATTATTTAGAAGCTTTGTCTTAGCTATTTTGATCTTAAAATTTTGTCACATTATAGAAAATTGATCTACTTTAACGTGGGCGGTTGATTCATGTCATTCTGAACTCTCAATCAAAAGTGATGGATGATTTAGTGCGGACATGTGAAGTTTATCGGCTGATCCTTGGTGCTGATCGAGCAAAAGTTTAGAAATGAAGCATAATGCACGGCATCACGGAGTTTGGGATAGTTGGATTACTTTTAGGCTTTGTGGTAGCTCTTTTAGTCTGAAATTTTATGATAATATAGAAAATTGAGATAGCTTAACATGGGCGTTAGATTCGTGTCATTTTGAACTGTAAATCAATAGTTACGGACGATTTAATACAGACATGTCAAGTTGATCAGTCAGTTAATACAGTCATTTTAAACTAATAATTGGTGCTCCTTGAGTAAAGGCTTATAAATGAAGCATAATACAAGGTATCACGCAGATTGGGATAGATTGTAATACTTCGAGGTTTTGGCGTAACTCTTTCAGTCTCAAACATTGTCATAATATAGAAAATTGAGCTAGTTTACCATTGGCGTTAGATTCGTGTCATTTTGAACAATAAATCAAAAGTTACGGATGATTTAGTACGGACATGTCAAGTTGATCGACCTGTTAAAGTGATCATTCTAAGCTTATCATTCTAAACTGATAATTCTAAACTTATCATTAGTGCTGCTTGAGTAAAGTGTGTGGTTAAGCATAATGCATAGCATCACACATTATAAATGAAGCATAATGCATGGCATCACACTGTTTATGATATATTGGATTACTTGAAGGCTTTGTGGTATCTCTTTCAGTCTCAAATGTTGCAAAATATAGAAAATTGAGCTAGCTTAACTTGGGCATTGGATTCGTGTCATTCTGAACTCTAAATAAAAAGTTACGGACGATTTCTTGTGTACATGTCAAGTTGATGGGCCAATTAAAATGATCATTCTTAACTCATAATTGGTGCTACTTGAGAAAAGGCTTATAAAGAAAGCATAATACATTTGCACGCAGTTTGGGATATATTGGATTTCTTGGAGGCTTTGTCGTAGCTATTTATGCCTTAACTTTTGTCACAATACATAAAATTGAGCTTGCTTAACATGGCCATTGGATTCATGTCATTCTACAATTTTAATAAAAAGTTAATGATGATTTAGTGCAGACATGTCAAGTTTATTGGCCAGGTAAATTGATCATTCTAAATTGATCATTGGTGCTCATTGAGCAAAGGTTTATAAATAAAGCATAATGCATGACATCACACATTTTATAATATATTGGATTACTTTAAGGCTTTGTGGTAGCTCTTTCCTTGTCAAGTTTTGTAACAATATAGAAAATTTTGCTTGCGTAACGTGGGTATTGGATTCGTGTCATTCTGAAGTATAAATGAAATGTTACGAACGATTTAATGCGTAGATGTCAAGTTGGTTGGCTAGTTAAAGTGATCATTCTAAAGTGATCGTTCTAAGCTGATCATTGGTGCTCCGTGAGTAAAGGCTTATAAATGAATCATAATACATGGCAGCACGTATTTTGTGATACATTGGATTACTTGGAGGTTTTGTCGTAGCTATTTCTATCTTATATTCTGTCACAATATATAAAATTGAGCTAGGTTAACGTTGGCGTTGGATTCATGTCATTATGAACTCTAAATTAAAAATTACGGACGATTTATTGCGGACTTATAGAGTTTATCGGCTAGTTAAATCGATCATTCTACACTGATCATTGGTGATCATTCTAAACTAATGAAGCGTTAGCGTTGGATTCGTGTCATTCTGGCTCTAATTCAAAAGTTACAGACGATTTAGTGTGTTTATGTCAAGTTGATCGGCTAGTTAAAATGAGCATTCTAAACTTATCATTGGTGCTCCTTGAGTAAAGGCTTATAAATGAAACATAATGCATGACATCACGAAGTTTGAGATACATTGGATTATTTGGAGGCTCTGTCTCAGCTATTTTGGTCTTAAAATTTTGTCACATTATAGAAAATCGATCTACTTTAACATGGGCGGTTGGTTCATGTCAATCTGAACTCTAAATCAAAAGTTATGGATGATTTAGTGCGGACATGTCAAGTTTATTGGCTAGGTAAATTGATCATTGTAAATTGATCATTGGTGATAATTGACCAAAGGTTTACAAATGGAGCATAATGCATGGCATCACGCAGTTTGGGATAGATTGGATTACTTGGAGGCTTTGTCATAGCGTTTTTGGTCTGAAATTTTATCTCAATGTAGAAAACTGAGCTCGCTTAACGTGGGCGTTGGATTCGTGTTATTTTGACCTCCAAATCAAAAGTTATGGATGATTTAGTGTGGACATGTCAAGTTTATTTTTTACTTAAATTTATCAATGGTGCTTATTGAGAAAGGTTTAGAAATGAAGCATAATGCATGGCATCACGGAGTTTGGGATAGTTGGATTACTTTTAGGCTTTGTGGTAGCTCCTTTAGTCTGAAATGTTGTGACATTATAGAAAATTGAGGTGGCTTAATATGGGCGTTGGATTCGTGTAATTTTCAACTCTAAATCAAAAGTTACGGACGATTTAGTGCAAACATGTCAAGTTGATTGGCCAGTTAATGCGGTCATTTTAAACTAATAATTGGTGCTCCTTGAGTAAAGGCTTATAAATGAAGCATAATGCATCGCATCACGCAGTTTGGGATAGATTGGAATACTTGGAGGTTTTGACGTAGCTCTTTCAGTCTCAAATATTGTCATAATACAAAAAATTGAGCTAGCTTACCATTGACGTTAGGTTCGTGTGAACTCGAAATCAAAAGCTACGGACGATTTAGTGCGGACATGTCAAGTTGATCGACTAGTTAAAGTGATCATTCTAAATTTATCGTTCTAAACTTATCATTTTAAGCTGATCATTCTAAACTGGTCACTAGTGCTCCTTGAGTAAAAGCTTATAAATGAAGCCTAATGCATGGCATCATGCACTTTGGGATAGATTGGAATACTTGGAGGTTTTGACGTAGCTCATTCAGTCTCAAAGATTGTCATCATACAGAAAATGGAGCTAGTTTACCGTTGGCGTTAGATTCATGTCATTTTCAACTCTAAATCAAAAATTTCGGATGATTTAGTGCGGACATGTCAAGTTGATCAACCAGTTAAAGTGATCATTCTAAACTTATCATTCTAAGCTGATCATTCTAAACTTATCATTAGTGCTCCTTGAGTAAAGGCTTATAAATGAAGCATAATGCATGGCATCACACAATTTACGATATATTGGATTACTTAAAGGCTTTGTGGTATCTCTTTTAGTCTCAAATGTTGAAAAATATAGAAAAGTGAGATAGCTTAATGTGGGCATTGGATTCGTAACATTCTGAACTCTAAATAAAAAGTTGCGGACGATTTAGTGTGTATATGTCAAGTTGATGGGCCTATTAAAATGATCATTCTTAACTGATAATTGTTGCTCCTTGAGAAAAGGCTTATAAATAAAGCATAATACATTCGCACGCAATTTGGGATCCATTGGATTACTTGAAAGATTTGTCGTAGCTATTTCTGTCTTAAATTTTGTAACAATACATAAAATTGAGCTTGCTTAACGTGGCCATTAGATTCATGTCATTCTGAAATTTTAATAAAAAGTTACAGATGATTTAGTGCGGACATGTCAAGTTTATTGGCCAGGTAAATTGATCATTTTAAATTGATCATTGGTGCTCATTGAGCAAAGGTTTACAAATAAAGCATAATGCATGGCATCACGCAGTTTATCATATATTGCATTACTTGAAAGCTTTGTGGTAGCTCTTTCCATGTCAAATGTTGTAACAATATAGAAAAGTGTGCTAGATTAACGTGGGTGTTGGATTCGTGTCATTCTAAAGTATAAATAAATAGTTACCGACGATTTAGTGCGTACATGTCAAGATGGTTGGCCAGTTAAAGTGATCATACTAAAGTGATCGTTCTAAGCTGATCATTATTGCTCCATGAGTAAAGGCTTATAAATGAAGCATAATACATGGCAGCATGTAGTTTGGGATACATTGGATTACTTGGAAGCTTTGTCGTAGCTATTTCTATCTTATATTTTGTCACAATATAGAAATTTGAGCTAGGTTAACGTTGGCGTTGGATTCATGTCATTATGAATTCTAAATAAAAAATTACACACGATTTAGTGCGGACTTATAGAGTTTATCGGCTAGTTAAATCGATCATTCTACACTGATCATTGGTGATCATTCTAAACAAATGAAGAATAATGCAATATTGAAAATTGAGCATGCTTAATGTTGGCATTGGATTCGTGTCATTCTAGCTCTAATTCAAAAGTTATAGACGATTTAGTGCGTATATTTCAAGTTTATCGGCTAGTTAAAATGATCATTCTAAACTGATCATTGGTGCTGCTTCGGTAAAGGCTTATAAATGAAGCATAATGCAAGACATCACGCAATTTGAGATACACTGGATTATTTGGAGGCTTTGTCTCAACTCTTTTGGTCTTAAAATTTTGTCACAATATAGAAAATTCATCTACTTTAACTTGGGCGGTTCATTCATGTCAATCTGAACTCTAAATCAAAAGTTAAGGATGATTTAGTGCGGACATGTCAAGTTTATCGGCTAGGTAAATTGATCATTCTAAATTGATCATTGGTGATCATTGAGCAAAGGCATACAAATAGAGCATAATGCATGGCATCACGCAGTGTGGGATAGATTGGATTACTTAGAGGCTTTGTCGTAGCAGTTTTTGTTTGAAATTTTATCTCAATGTAGAAAACTGAGCTCGCTTAATGTGGGTATTGGATTCGTGTCATTTTGACCTCTATATCAAAAGTTATTGATGATTTAATGTGGAAATGTCAAGTTTATCGGCTACTTAAATTTAAAAATAGCGCATATTGAGCAAATGTTTAGAAATGAAGCAAAATGCATGACATCACACAGTTTATGAGATATTGGATTACTTGAAGGCTTTGTGGTATCTCTTTCAGTCTTTAATGTTGCAAAATATAGAAAATTGAGCTAGCTTAGTGTGGACGTTGGATTCGTGTCATTCTGAACTCTAAATAAAAACTTATGGACAATTTAGTGTGTACATGTCAAGTTGATGGGCCAATTAAAATAATCATTCTTAACTGATAATTGGTGCTCCTTGAGAAAAGGCTCATAAATGAAGCATAACACATTTACACCAAGTTTGGGATACATTGGATTACTTGGAGGCGTTGTCGTAGCTATTTCTGTCTTAAACTTTGTCACCATACATAAAATTGAGCTTGCTTAACGTCGGCATTGGTTTCATGTCATTTTGAACGTTTAATAAAAAGTTACAGATTATTTAGTGCGGACATGTCAAGTTTATTGGCCAGGTAAATTGATCATTTTAAACTGATCACTGGTGCTCATTGAGCAAAGGTTTACAAATAAAGCATAATGCATGACATCACGCAGTTTATCATATATTGCATTACTTGAAGGCTTTGTGGTAGCTCTTTCCATGAGAAATGTTGTAACAATATAGAAAATTGTGCTAGATTAACGTGGGTGTGGGATTCGTGTCATTCTAAAGTATAAATAAAAAGTTACGGACGATTTAGTGCGTACAAGTCAAGTTGGTTGGCCAGTTAATGTGATCATTCGAAAGTGATCGTTCTAGGCTGATCATTATTGCTCCTTGACTAAAGGCTTATAAATGAAGAATAATACATGGCAGCACGTAGTTTGGGACACATTGGATTACTTGGAGGCTTTGCCGTAGCTATTTCTATCTTATATTTTGTCACAATATAGAAAATTGAGTTAGATTAACGTTCGTGTTGGATTCATGTCATTATGAACTCTAAATTACAAATTACGGACGATTTGTGTGGACTTATAGAGTTTATCGGCTAGTTAAATTGATCATTCTACACAGATCATTGGTGATCATTCTAAACAATTGAAGCATAATGCAACATTGAAAATTGACCTAGCTTAACGTTGGCATTGGATTCGTGTCATTCTGGCTCTAATTCAAAAGTTACAGACGATTTAGTGTGTATATGTCAAGTTGATCGGCCAGTTAAAATGGTCATTCTAAACTGATCATTGGTGCTCCTTTAGTAAAGGCTTATAAATGAAGCATAATGTATGACATCACACAGTTTGAGATACACTGGATTATTTGGAGGCTTTTTCTCAGCTATTTTGGTCTTAACATTTTGTCACATTATAAAAAATTCATCTACTTTAACATGGGCGGTTGATTCAAGTCAATCTGAGCTCTAAATCAAAAGTTAAGGATGATTTAGTGCGGACAAGTCAAGTTTATCGGCTAGGTAAATTGATCATTCTAAACTGATCATTGGTGATCATTGAGCAAAGGCTTACAAATAGAGCATAATGCATGGCATCACGCAGTTTGGGATAGATTGGATTACTTGCAGGCTTTGTCGTAGCGTTTTTGGTCTGAAATTTTATCTCAATGTAGAAAACTGAGCTCGCTTAACGTAGGCGTTGGATTCGTGTCATTTTACCTCTAAATCAAAAGTTATGGATGATTTAATGTGGACATGTCAAGTTTATCGGCTACTTAAATTATCAATGGTGCTGATTGAGCAAAGGTTTAGAAATGAAGCATAATGCATGGCATCACAGAGTTTGGGATGGTTGGATTACTTTTAGGCTTTGTGATAGATCTTTTAGTATGAAATGTTTTGACAATATAAAAAATTGAGATAGCTTAACATGGGCGTCTGATTCGTGCCATTTTGAACTCTAAATCAAAAGTTACAGAGGATTTAGTGCAGACATGTCAAGTTGATTTGCTAGTTAATGCGGTCATTTTAAACTAATAATTGGTGCACCTTGCATAAAGGCTTATAAATGAAGCATAATGCATGGCATCACGAAGTTTGGGATGGATTAGAATACTTGGAGGCTTTTTCGTATCTCTTTCAGTCTCAAATATTGCCATAATATAGAAAACTGAGCTAGCTTACCGTTGGCGTTGGATTCGCGTCATTTTGAACTCTAAATCAAAAGTTACGGACGATTTATTGCAAATATGTTAAGTTGATAGACCAGTTAAAGTGATTATTCTAAATTTATAATTCTAAACTTATCATTCTAAGCTGATCATTCTAAACTGATCATTAGGGCTGCTTGAGTAAAGGCTTATAAATGAAGCGTAATGCAGTTTGGGATAGATTGGATTACTTGGCGGGTTTGTCGTAGCGATTTTAGTCTGAAATTTTATCTCAATGTAGAAAACTGAGCTCGCTTAACGTGGGCATTGGATTCATGTCATTTTGACCTCTAAATCAAAAGTTATGGATGATTTAATGTGGACATGTCAAGTTTATCGGCTACTTAAATTTATCAATGGTGCTGATTGAGCAAAGGTTTAGAAATGAAGCATAATGCATGGCATCACGGAGTTTGGGATGGTTGGATTACTTTTAGGCTTTGTGATTGCTATTTTAGAATGAAATGTTGTGACAATATAAAAAATTGAGATAGCTTAACATGGGCGTTGGATTCGTGCCATTTTGAATTCTAAATCAAAAGTTACAGAGGATTTAGCGGAAGCATGTCAAGTTGATTCGCCAGTTAATGCGGTCACTTTAAACTAAGAATTGGTGCTCCTTGAGTAAAGGCTTCAAATGAAGCATAATGCATGGCATCACGTAGTTTGGGATGGATTGGAATACTTGGAGGCTTTGTCGTATTTCTTTCAGTCTCAAATATTGTCATGATACAGAAAATTGAGCTAGCTTACCGTTGGGGTTGGATTCACGTCATTTTGAACTCTAAATCAAAAGGTACGGACAATTTATTGCGAACATGTCAAGTTGATCGACCAGTTAAAGTGATTATTCTAAATTTATAATTCTAAACTTATCATTCTAAGCTGATCATTCTAAACTGATCATTAGTGCTCCTTGAGTAAAGGCTTATAAATGAAACATACTGCATGGCATCACGCAGTTTGGGATAGATTGGAATACTTGGAGGCTTTGACGCAGCTCTTTCAAACTCAAACATTGCCATAATACAGAAAATTGAGCTAGTTTACCATTGGGTTTAGATTCGTGTCATTTTGAACTCTAAATCAAAAGTTACGGACGATTTAGTGCGGACATGTCAAGTTGATCGACCAG
This sequence comes from Pugionium cornutum, assembly GCA_018901935.1. Taxonomy (NCBI): domain Eukaryota; kingdom Viridiplantae; phylum Streptophyta; class Magnoliopsida; order Brassicales; family Brassicaceae; genus Pugionium; species Pugionium cornutum. The sequence goes on from CM032156.1 coordinate 18,072,264, forward strand.
TTAAAGTGATCATTCAAAACTTATCATTTTAAGCTGGTCATTCTAAACTTACCATTAGTGCTCCTTGAGTAAAGGCTTATAAATGAAGCATAATGCATGGCATCACACAGTTTATGACATATTGGATTACTTGAAGGCTTTGTGGTATCTCTTTCAGTCTATAATGTTGCAAAATATAAAAAATTGAGCTATCTTAACGTGGACGGTTGATTCGTGTCATTCTGAAGTCTTAATAAAAAGTTACAGACGATTTAGTGTGTACATGTCAACTTGATGGGCCAATTAAAATGATCATTCTTAACTGATAATTGGTGCTCTTTGAGAAAAGGCTTATAAATGAAGCATAATACATTTGCACCCATTTTGGGATACATTGGATTACTTGGAGGCTTTGTCGTAGCTATTTTTGTCTTAAATTTTGTCACAATACAAAAAATTGAGCTTGCTTAACATGAGCATTGGATTCATGTCACTCTGAACCTTTAATAAAAAGTTTGGGATGATTTAGTGCGGACATGTCAAGTTTATTGACCAGGTAAATTGATCATTCTAAACTGATCATTGGTGTTCATTGAGCAAAGGTTTACAAATAAAGCATAATGCATGGCATCACGCAGTTTATCATATATTGCATTACTTGAACGCTTTGTGGTAGCTCTTTCCATGTCAAATGTTCTAACAATATAGAAAGTTTTTCTAGCTTAACGTGGGTGTTGGTTTCGTGTCATTTTGAAATATAAATAAAAATTACGGATGATTTAGTGTGTGCATGTCAAATTGGTTGGCCAGTTAAAGTGATCATTCTAAAGTGATCGTTCTAAGCTGATCATTAGTGCTCCTTGAGTAAAGGCTTATAAATGAAGCATAATACATGGTAGCACGTAGTTTGGGATACATTGGATTACTTAGAGGCTTTGTCGTAGCTATTTGTAAGTTATATTTTGTCTCAATATAGAAAATTGAGCTAGCTTAACGTGGGCGTTGAATTCATGTCGTTATGAACTCTAAATTAAAAATTAAGGATGATTTAGTGCGGACTTATAGAGTTTATCGGCAAGTTAAATCGATCATTCTAAACTGATCATTGGTGATCGTTCTAAACAAATGAAGCATAATGCAATATTGTAAATTGAGCTAGATTAACGTTGGCATTGGATTCATGTCATTCTGGCTCTAATTCAAAAGTTACGGACGATTTAGTGCATATAAGTCAAGTTGATCGGCCAGCTCAAGTGATCATTCTAAACTGATCATTTGGTGCACTCGATTAAAGGCTTATAAATGAAGCATAATGCATGACATCACGCAGTTTGAGATACATTGGATTATTTGGAGGCTTTCTCTCAGCTATATTGGTCTGAAAATTTTGTCACATTATAGAAAATTGATCTTCTTTAACATGGACGGTTGATTCATGTCATTCTGAACTCTAAATCAAAAGTTAAGGATGATTTAGTGTGGACATGTCGAGTTTATCGGTTAGGTAAAATTGATCATTCTTAACTGATCATTGGTGATCATTGAGCTAAGGTTTACAAATGGAGCATAATGCATGGCATCACGCAGTTTGGGATAGATTAGATTGCTTGGAGGCTTTGTCATAGCCTTTTTGGTATGAAATTGTATCTCAATGTAGACGATTGAGCTCGCTTAATGTGGACATTGGATTCATGTCATTTTTACCACTAAATAAAAAATTATGGATGATTTTGTGTGGACATGTCAAGTTTATCGGTTACTTAAATTTATCTATGGTGCTTATTGAGAAAGGTTTAGAAATGAAGCATAATGCATGGCATCACACAGTTTATGATATATTGGATTACTTGAAGGCTTTGTGGTAGCTCTTTTAGTCTAAAATGTTGTGACATTATAGAAAATTGAGATAGCTTACCATGGCGTTGGATTCGTATCATTTTGAACTCTAAATCAAAAGTTACAGACGATTTAGTGCAGACATATCAAGTTGATTGGCCAGTTAATGCGGTCATTTTAAACTAATAATTGGTGCTTCTTCAGAAAAGGCTTATAAATGAAGCATAATACATTGCAACGCAGTTTGGGATATATTGGATTACTTGAAGGCTTTGCCGTAGCTATTTATGTCTTAAATTTTGTCACAGTGCATAAATTTGAGCTTGCATAACGTGGGCATTGGATTCATGTAATTCTGAACTCTAAATCAAAAGTTACGGATGATTTAGTGCAGACATGTCAAGTTTATTGGCCAGGTAAATTGATCATTGTAAACTGTTCATTGGTGCTCATGAGAAAAGGTTTACAAATACAGCATAATGGATGGCATCACGTTGTTTGGGCTAGATTGGATTACTTTGAGGCTTTGTTGTAGCGTTTTTGGTCTGAACTTTTATCTAATTGTAGAAAACTGAGCTCGCTTAACATGGGCGTTGGATTCATGTCAATTTTACCTCTAAATCAAAAGTTATGGATGATTTAATGTGGATATGTCAAGTTTATCGGCAACTTAAATTTATCAATGGTGCTGATTGAGCAAAGATTTAGAAATGAAGCATAATGCATGGCATCACGGAGTTTGGGATGGTTGGATTACTTTTCGGCATTGTGATAGCTCTGTTAGTATGAAATGTTGTGACAATATAGAAATTGAGATAGCTTAACATGGGTGTTGGATTCGTGTCATTTTGAACTCTAAATCAAAAGTTACGGAGGATTTAGTGTAGACATGTCAAGTTGATTGGCCAGATAATGCGGTCATTTTAAACAAATAATTGTTGCTCCTTGAGTAAAGGCTTATAAATGCAGCATAATGCATGGCATCACGCAGTTTGGGATAGATTGGAATACTTGGAGGCTTTGACATATCTCTTTCAGTCTCAAATATTGTCATAATATAGAAAATTGAGCTACCTTACCGTTGGCGTTGGATTCGCATCATTTTGAACTCTAAATAAAAAGTTACGGACGATTTATTGGGAACATGTCAAGTTGATCGACCAGTTAAAGTGATTATTCTAAATTTATAATTCTTAACTTACCATTCTAAGATGATCATTCTAAACTGATCATTAGTGCTCCTTGGGTGTTGGATTCGTGTCATTCTGAAATATATAAAAAAAAAATTACCGACGATTTACTGCATGCATGTCAAATTGGTTGGCCAGTTAACGTGATCATTCTAAAGTGATCGTTCTAAGCTGATCATTAGTGCTCCTTGACTAAAGGCTTATAATCAAGCATAATACATTGTAGCACGTAGTTTGGGATATATTGGATTACTTGGAGGCTTTGTCGTAGCTATTTCTAAGTTATATTTTGTCTCATTATAGAAAATTGAGCTAGCTTGATGTGGGCGTTGGATTCATGTCATTATGAACTCTGAAGTAAAAATTAAGGATGATTTAGTGCGGACTTATAGAGTTTATCGGCAAGTTAAATTGATCATTCTAAACTGATCATTGGTGATTGTTCTAAACAAATGAAGCATAATGCAATATTGAAAATTGAGCTAGATTAATGTTGGCGTTGGATTCGTGTCATTTTGGCTCTAATTCAAAAGTTACGGACGACTTAGTTCGTATATGTCAAGTTGATCGGCCAGTTAAAATGATCATTCTAAACTGATAATTGGTGCTCCTCGATTAAAGGCTTATAAATGAAACATAATGCATGACATCACACAGTTTGAGTTACGTTGGATTATTTTGAGGATTTGTCTCAGCTATTTTGGTCTTAAAATTTTGTCACATTATAGAAAATTGATCTACTTTAACATAGGCGGTTGATTCATATCAATCTGAACTCTAAATCAAAAGTTAAGGATGATTTAGTGCGGACATGTCAAGTTTATTGGCTAGGTAAATTGATCATTCTTAACTAATCATTGGTGGTCATTGAGCAAAGGCTTACAAATAGAGCATAATGCATGGCATCACGCAGTTTGGGATAGATTGGATTGCTTGGCGGCTTTGTCGCAGCGTTTTTGGTCTGAAATTTTATCTCAATGTAGAAAATTGAGCTCGCTTAACGTGGACGTTGGATTCAAGTCATTTTGACCTCTAAATCAAATGTTATGGATTATTTAGTGTGGACATGTCAAGTTTATTGGTTAAGAAATGAAGCATAATGCATGGGATCACGCAGTTTATGATATATTGGATACTTGAAGGCTTTGTGGTAGCTCTTTTAGTCTGAAATATTGTGACAATATAGAAAATTGATATAGCTTAACATGGGCATTGGATTTGTATCATTTTGAACTCTCAATCAAAAGTTACGGACAGTTTAGTGCAGACATGTCAAGTTGATTTGCTAGTTAATGCGGTCATTTTAAACTAATAATTGGTGCTCCTTGAGAAAAGGGTTATAAATGAAGCATAATACATTGGCACACAGTTTGGGATACATTGGATTACTTGAAGGCTTTGTCGTAGCTATTTCTGTCTTAAATTTTGTCACAATACATAAAATTGAGCTTGCTTAACATGGTCATTGGATTCATGTCATTCTGAACTCTAAATCAAAAGTTACAGATGATTTAGTGGGGACATGTCAAGTTTATTGGCCAGGTAAATTGATCATTCTAAACTGATCATTGGTGCTCATGAGCAAAGGTTTACAAATAAAGCATAATGCATGGCATCACTTAGTTTACCATATATTGGATTGCTTGAAGGCTTTGTGGTAGCTCTATACATCTCAAATGTTACAACAATATAGAAACGTGTGCTAGCTTTACGTGGGTGTTAGATTCGTGTCATTTTGAACTATCAATAAAAAGTTACGGACGATTTAGGGCATAACTGTAAAGTTGGTTGGACAGTTAAAGTGATCATTCTAAACTAATCATTCTAAGCTAACCATTAGTGCTCCTCGAGTAATGGATTATAAATGAAGCATAATACATGGCAGCTCGTAGTTTGGGATACATTAGATTACTTGGAAGCTTTGTCGTAGCTATTTCTATCTTCTATTTTTGTCACAATATAGAAAATTGAGCTAGCTTAATGTGAGCGTTGGATTCATGTCATTATGAAATCTAAATTAAAAGTTACGGACGATTTAGTGCGGACTTGTAGAGTTTATTTGCTAGTTAAATCGATCATTCTAAACTGATCATTGCTGATCATTCTAAACAAATGAAGCATAATGCAATATTGAAAATTGAGCTACCTTAATGTTTGCGTTGGATTCGTGTCATTCTGGCTCTAATTCAAACGTTACGGACGATTTAGTGCGTACATGTCAAGTTGATCGGCCAGTTAAAATGATCATTCTAAACTGATCATTGGTGCTCCTTGAGTGAAGGCTTATAAATTAAGCATAATGCATGACATCACGCAGTTTGGGATAGATTGGAATACTTGGAGACTTTGCCTCAGCTATTTTGGTCTTAAAAGTTTGTCAAATTATAGAAAATTGACCTATCTTAACTTGTGCGGTTGATTCATGTCAGTCTGAACTCTAAATCAAAAGTTAAAAATGATTTAGTGCGGACATGTCAAGTTTATCGGCTAGGTAAATTGATCATTCTAAACTGATCATTGGTGCTGATTGAGCAAAGGTTTACAAATGGAGCATAATGCATAACATCACGCAGTTTGGGATAGATTGGATTAATTGGAGGCTTTATCGTAGCTATTTTGGTCTGAAATTTTATATCAATATAGAAAACAAAGCTCGCTTAACGTGGGCGTTGGATTTGTGTCATTTTGAACTCTAAATCAAAAGTTATGGATGATTTAGTGTGGACATGTCAAGTTTATCGGCTAGTTAAATTGGATTACTTGAAGGATTACTTGAAAGATTACTTGAAGGATTACTTGAAGGATTTGTGGTAGCTCTGTTAGTCTAAAATGTTGTAACAATATATAAACTTAAGCTAGATTAATGTGGGCGTTTGATTCGGGTAATTCTGAACAATAAAAAAAGTAACAGGCGATTTAGTGCATACATGTCAAGTTGATCGGCAAATTAAAATGATCATTCTTAATTGATCATTGATGCTTTTTCATTAAAGGCTTATAAATGAGGCATAATACAGGACATCATGCAGTTTGGGATACACTGGATTACTCGGAGGCTTTATCGTAGGTATTTTGGTGTTAAATATTTTCACAATATAGAAAACTGAGCTAGATTAACGTGGACGTTGGATTCATGTCATTCTGAACTCTAAATCAAAAGTTACGGATCATGTCAAGTTTATCGGATAGGTAAATTGATCATTCTAAATTGATCATTGGTGCTCATTGAGCAAAGGTTTACAAATGAAGCATAATGCATTCCATCACACAATTTGTGATAGATTGGATTACTCGGAAGCTTTGTCATAGCTATTTCGATCTTATATTTTTTTCACAACATAAAAATTTGAGCTAGCTTAATGTGGGCGTTGGATTCGTGTCATTCCGAACTCTAAATAAAAAATTACGGACAATTTACTGCGGACATGGCAAGTTGATTGGCCAGTTGAAGTGTTCATTCTAAACTGATCATTGTTGCGCCTCAAGTAAATGCTTATAAATGAAGCATAATCCATGGCAACACACAGTTTGAGATATATTGGATTACTTGAAAGCTTTGTGGTAGCTCTTTTAGTCTCAAATGTTGTCACAATATTGAAAATTGAACTAGATTAACGTGGGCGTTTGAAACTTATCATTTAGGCCTCTAAATCAAATGTTAAGGACGATTTGGTGCGGACATGTCAAGTTTATCAGCTAGTGAAATCAATCATCCTTAACTTATCATTGGTTCTCATTGAGCAGAGGTTTACAAATGAAGCATAATGCATACCTTCACGCAGTTTGGGATAGATTGTATTACTCGGAAACTTTTTCGTAGCTATTTTGGTCTTATAGTTTTTCACAATATAGAAAATTGAGCTAGCTTAACGTCGACATTTGATTCGTGTCATTCGGAACTCTAAAGGGAAAGTTACGGACGATTTAGTGCGGACATGGCAAGGAGAATGGCTAGTTAAAATGTTCATTCTAAACTCATCATTGGTGCTCCTTGAGTAAAGGCTTATAAATGAAGCATAATGCATGGCATCACACAGTTTGAGATACTTTGGATTACTTGGAGGCTTTGTCTCAAATGTTTTCATAATATTGAACAATGAACTAGATTAACGTGGGCGTTCGATTCTTATCATTTAGGGCTCTAAATCAAATGTTAAAGACGATTTAGTATGGACATGTCAAGTTTATAGGCCAGTTAAAGTGATCATTCTAAACTAATCATTAGTGCTCAGAGTAAAGGCTTATAAATTAAGCATAATGCATTGCATGCAATAGATTAGGATATATTGGATTACTTGAAGGCTTTGTGGTAGCTCTTTTAGTCTAAAATGTTGTAACAATATAGAAAATTGAGCTAGCTTAAGGTGGGTGTTGGATTCGTGTCATTCTGAACTCTAAATAAAAAGTTACGGTTGATTTAGTATGTATATGTCAAGTTGATCAACCAATTAAAATGATCATTCTAAACTGATCAGTTGGTGCTCCATGAGTAAAGGTTTATAAATGGCATAATACATGGCAGTACGCAGTTTGGGATACATTCGATTACTTGGAGGCTTTAGTGTAGCTATTTCCGTCTTAAATTTTGCCCCAATATAGAAAATTGAGCTACCTTAACGTGGGCATTGGATTCATGTCATTATGAAATCTAAATTAAAAGTTACAGACAATTTAGTGCGGACATGTTGATTTTATCGGCTAGTTAAATCGATCATTCAAAAATGATCATTGGTGCTCATTGAGCAAAGGTTTTCAAATGAAGAATAATGCACGGCATCATGCATTTTGGGATAGACTGGATTACTTAGAGGTTTTGTCGTAGCTATTTCAGTGTTAAACTTTATCACAATATAGAAAATTGATCTAGCTTAACGTTGGCGTTGGCTTCGTGTCATTCTGGCTGTAATTCAAAAGTTATGCATGATTTAGTACATACATGTCAAGTTGATCAGTTAGTTAAAATGATCATTATAAACTAATCATTGGTGATCCTTGAGTAAAGGCTTATAAATGAAGCATAATGCATGGTATCACACAGTTTGGGATACATTAGATAACTTGGACGCTTTTTCTCAGCTAATCTGGTCTTAAATTTTGTCACAATATAAAATATTGATCTTGCTTAACGTGGTTGTTTGATTCGTGTCATTCTAAACTCTAAATTAAAAGTAACGAATGATTTAGTGCGGAAATGTCAAGTTTATCAGCTAGTTAAATTGATTTAGTGCACAAATGAAGTATAGTGTATGTCATCACTCAGTTTGGGATACTGTGATTACTTGAAGGATTTGTGGTAGCTATTTCAATTTCAAATGTTGTGACAATATCAAAAGTGAGCTAGCTTAACATTGGCGTTGGATTCGTGTCATTTTAAACTCTAAATCAAAAGTTACAGACGATTTAGTGCAGACATGTCAAGTTGATCGGCCAGTTAATGTGACCATTTTAAGCTGATCATTGGTGCTGCTTGAGTAAAGGGTTATAAATAAAGCATAATATATGGCATCATGCATTTTAGGATATTTTGGATTACTTGAAGGCTTTGTGGTTGCTCTTTCAGTCTCAAATGTTGTCACAATATTGAAAATTGATCTGGATTAACGTGGCCGCTGGATTCATGTCATTTTCAGCTCTAAATCAAATATTAAATACAATTTACTGTCGACATGTCAAGTTGATCAGCTAGTTAAAATGGTCATTTCCATCTGATCATTGGTGCTCAATGAGCAAAGGTTTGCAAATGAAGCATAATGCATGGCATCAAGTTGTTTGGGATAGATTGGATTCCATGGAGGCTTTTGTCGTAGCTATTTCAGTCTTAAATTTTGTCACAATATAGAATATTGAGCTAGCTTATCGTGGGCATTGGATTCATGGCATTGCAAACTTTAAATCAATAGTTACATACAATTTAGTGTGGACATGGCAAGTTCATTGGCCAGTTAGAGTTATCATTCTAAACTAATCATTGGTGCTCCTTGAATATAGGCTTATAAATGAAGCATGATCCATAACATCACGCAGTTTGGGATACATTCAATTAGTAGGAGGCTTTGTCGTAGTTATTCCTTTCTTAAATATTTTCACAGTATAGAAAATTGAGCAACCTTAACGTGGTCATTGGATTCATGTCATTCTGAACTCTAAATCAAAAGATATAGACGATTTAGGCAAGACATGTCAAGTTGATCGGCCAGTTAAATCGATCATTCTAAACTGATCATTGGTGCTCATTGAGCAAAGGTTTACAAATGAAGAACAATGCATGGCATCACGCAGTTTGGAATAGATTGGATTACTTGGAGGCTTTGTTGTAGCTATTTTGGTCTTAAGTTTTATCATAATATTGAACATTGAGGTAGGTTAACGTGGGCGTTGGATTCGTGTCATTCTGAACTATAAATCAAAGGTTATGGACGATTTAGTGGGGACATGCCAAGTTTATCGGGTAGTTAATTTGATCATTCTGAACTTATCACTGGAGCTCATTGAGCAAAGGTTTACAAACGAAGCATAATGCATGTCATCATGTAGTTTGGGATACATTGGATTACTTGGAGGCTTTGTCGTAGCTATTTTTGTCTTCAATTTTTTCACAATATAGAAAACTGAGCTAGCTTGACATTGGCGTTGGATTCATGACATTCTAAACTCTAAATCAAAGTTTCGGACGATTTGGTGCAGACATGTCAAGTTTATTGGGTAGTTAAATTGATCATTGTAAACTGTCATTGGTCCTCATTGAGCAAAGGTGTACGAAGGAAGCAGAATGTATGGCATGACGCAGTTTGGGATATTATTTGATTTCTTGGAGGCTTTGTCATAGCTATTTTGCTCTTAAATTTGGTCACAATATAGAAAATTGAGCTAGCTTAAAGTGGGCATTGGATTCATGTCGTTTTGAACTCAATTTAAAAGTTACAGAAAATTTAGTGCGGACATGTCATGTCTATCGGCTAGTTAAATTGATAACTGATCATTGGTGCTCATTGACCAAAGGTTTACAAATAAAGCACAATGCATGGCATCAAGCAATTTGGGATAGATTGGATTAGTTGGAGGCTTTGTCATAGAGATTTCGGTTTTAAATTTAATCACGACATAGAAAACTGAGCTAGATTAACGTGGGTGTTGGATTCGTGTCATTCAGAAATCTAAATCAGAAGTTACACACGATTTACTTTTGACATATCAAGTTGATCGGCCAGTTAAAATGATAATCTAAACTAATTATTAGTGCTCCTTGAGTAAAGGCTTACAAATGAAGCAAAATGCATGAAATCACGCAGTTTGGGATAGATTGGATTCCTTGGAGGCTTTGTTGTAGCTACTTTGGTCTTAAACTGTGTCACAATATAAAAAATTGGGCTAGCTTAACGTGGGCATTGGATTCATGTAATTCTTAACTCTAAATCAAAAGTTACGGACGATTTAGTGCAAACATGTCAAGTTGATCGGCCTGTTAAAATGATCATTCTAAAATGATCATTGGTGCTCCTTGAGTAAAGGCTTATAAATGAATCATAATGCATGCGTCACGTGGTTTGGGATACATTGGATTACTTTGAGGGCTTGTCGTAGCTTTATCAGTCTCAAATGTTGTCACAATATTGAAAATTGAGCTAGATTAACGTGTCCATCGGATTCATGTCATTTTGAGCTCTAAATCAAATCTTAAAAGATGATATTAGTGCGGACATTTCAAGTTGATCAGATAGTTAAAATGATCATTCTAAACTGATCATTGGTACTCATTGAGGAAAAGCTTATAAATGAAGCATAATGCATGCTATCACGTAGTTTTGGGATAAATTGGATTACTCGGAGGCTTTTTTTGTAACAATATAGAAAATTTGGTCTTAAATTGGTCTTAAATTTAGTCACAATATAGAAAATTGAGCTAGGTTAATATGGGTGTTGGATTCGTGGCTTTATGAACTCTAAATAAAAAATTATGGACAATTTATTGCAGACATGTCTAGATTATCGGCCAGTTAAAATGATCATTCTAAATTGATTTAGTGCTCCGTTCGTAAAGGCTGTTAAATGAAGCATAATGCATGTGATCACGCAGTTTGGGATACATTGGATTACTTGGAGGCTTTGTCGTAGCTCTCTGAGTCTCTAATCTTGTCACAATATTGAAAATTGAGCTAGATTAACGTGGGCAATGGATTCATGTCATTTTGAGCACTAAATCAAATGTTAAGACGATTTACTACGGATATATCAAGTTGATCAGCTAGTTAAAATGATAATTCTAAACTGATCTTTGGTGCTCATTGAGAAATGGTTTACAAATGAAGCATAATGCAGCGCTTCAAGCAGTTCGGGGTAGTTTGGATTAATTGGAGGCTTTGTCGTAGCTATTATGATGTAAAATTTTGTCAAAATATAGAAAATTGAGCTAGCTTAACGTGGGCATTGGATTCGTGTCATTTGAACTCTAAATCAAAAGTTATGGATGATTTAGGGTAGACATCTCAAGTTGATCGGCCAATTAAAGTGATCAGTCTAAACTGCTCATTGGTTCTCATTGAGAAAAGGTTTACAAATGAACCATAATGAATGGCATCACGCAGTTTAGGATAAATTGGATTATTTGGAAGCTTTGTCGTAGCTATTGCGATCTTAAATTTTATCACGATATTGAAAATTGAGCTAGCTTAACGTGGGTGTTGGATTCGTGTCATTCTGAACTCTAAATCAAAACTTACGGATGATTTAGTACAGACATGTCAAGTTTATCGGATAGTTAAAATGATCATTATAAACTAATCATTGGGGCTCCTTGAGTAAAATCTTATAAATGAAACATAATGCATTGCATCACACAGTTTGAGATACATTGGATAACTTGGAGGCTTTGTTGTAACTCTTTCAATCTCAAATGTTATCACAACATGGAAAATTAAGCTAGATTAATATGGGTATTGGATTCATATCATTTTGAGCTGTAAATAAAAAGTTAAAGACGATTTAGTATGGACATATCAAGCTGATCAGCTAGTTAAAATGATCATTCTAAACTGATCATTGGTTCTCATTGAGCACATGTTTACAAATGAAGCATAATGTATGGCATCACACAATTTGGGATATTTTATATTACTTGGAGGCTTTTTCTCATCTATTTAGGTCTTAAAATTTCTCAATATAGAAAATTCAGATAGCTTAATGTGGCCGTTGGATTTGTGTAATTCGGTACCCTAAATCAAAAGTTATGGACGATTTAGTGTGGACATTTCAAGTTGATCGGCCCGTTAAAATGATCATTCTAAACTGATCATTGGTGCTCCTTGAGAACATGCTTATAAATGAAGCATAATGTATGGCATCACAGCAGTTTGGGATACATTCGCTTACTTGGAGGCTTTGTCGAAGTTCTTTCAGTCTCAAATGTTATCAAAGTCTTGAAAATTGAGCTAGATTAACGTGGGCGTTGTATTCATGTCATTTTGAGCTCTAAATAAAATGTTCAAGACGATTTAGTGCGGACATGTGAAGTTGATCAGCTAGTTAAAATGATCATTCTGAATTGATCATTGGTGCTCACTGTGCAAAGGTTTAGAAATGAAGCATAATGTATGCATCACACAGTTAGGGATACATATGATTGCTTGCAGGGTTTGTCATAGCTATTTTGCTCTTTAATTTTGTCACAATGTAGAATATTGAGCTAGCTTAACATGGGTGTTGGATTCATGTTTTTCTGAACTCTAATTCAAATGTTAAAGACGATTTAGTACCGACATGTCAAGTCGATTGGCCAGTTAAAATGATCATTGTAATCAGATCACTTGTGCTCCTTTACTAAAGGCCGAGAAATGAAGCATAATGCATGTGATCATATAGCAAATATACATTGGATTACTTGGAGGCTTTGTCGTAGCTCTTTGAGTCTCAAATGTTGTCACAGTATTGAAATTGAGCTAGATTAATGTGAGCAATGGATTCATGTCATTTTGAGCTCTAAATCAAATGTTAAGACGATTTATTATGGTTATGTCAAGTTGATCAGCTAGTTAAAATGATCATTCTAAACTGATAATTGGTGCTCATGGAGCAATGGTTTACAAATGAAGCATAATGCAGGGCTTCACGCAGTTTGGGGTATATTGGATTAATTGGAGGCTTTTTCGTAGCTATTTTGATGTTTAATTTTGTCACAGTGTAGAAAATTGAGCTAGCTTAACGTGGGCATTGGATTCGTGTCATTCTGAACTTTAAATCAAAAGTTATGGACGATTTAGTGTGGACATCTCAAGTTGATCGGCCAATTAAAGTGATCAGTCTAAACTGCTCAATGATGCTCATTGAGAAAAGGTTTACAAATGAACAATAATGAATGGCAGCACAAAGTTTAGGATAGATTGGATTACTTGGAGGCTTTTTCGTAGCTGTTGCGATCTTTAAATTTTATCACAATATAGAAAATTTAGCTAGCTTAACGTGGGCATTGGATTCGTGTCATTTTGAACTCCAAATCAAAACTTACGGATGATATAGTACAAACATGTCAAGTTGATCGGACAGTTCAAATGATCTTTCTAAACAGCTCATTGGTGCTCCTTGAGAAAAAACTTATAAATGAAGCGTAATGCATAGCATCACGCAGTTTGGGATACATTGGATAACTTGAAGGCTTTTTTGTAACTATTTTGATCTCAAATATTGTCAGAACATAGAAAATTAAGCTAGATTAATTTGGGTGTTGGATTCATGTCATTTTGAGCTCTAAATAAAAAATTAAAGCCGATTTATTATGGACATGTCTAGTTTATCAGCTAGTTAAAATGATCATTCTAAACTGATCATTGGTTCTCATTGAGCACAAGTTTACAAATGAGGCATAATGTATGGCATCACGCAATTTGGGATATATTGAATTACTTGGAGGCATTGTCTTAGCTATTTAGGTCTTAAATTTTGTCACAATATAGAAAATTCAGCTAGCTTAATGTGGGCGTTGGATTGGTGTCTTTCGGTACTATAAATCAAAAGTTAAGAACGATTTAGTGTGGACATGTCAAGTTGATCGGCCAGTGTAAATGATCATTCTAAACTGATGATTGGTGCTACTTGGAGGCTTTGTCGTAGCTCTTTCAATCTCAAATGTTTTCACAATATTGCAAAATTGAGCTAGATTAATGAGGGCGTTAGATTCATGTAATTTGGAGCTCTAAATCAAATGTTACACACTATTTATTACGGACATGTCAACTTGATCAACTAGTTAAAATGATCATTCTAAACTGATCATTTGTTGTCATTGACCAAAGGTTTACAAATAAATCATAATGCATGGCATCAAGCAGTTTGGGATATATATCATTATTCGGAAGCTTTATCGTAGCTATTTCGGTCTTAAATTTTGTCACAATATAGAATATTGAGCTAGCTTAATGTCGGTGTTCGATTCGTGTCATTCTGAACTCTAAATCAAATGTTACAGACGATTTAGTGCGGACATGTCAAGTTCATTGGTGCTCCTTGAGAAAATGCTTATAAATGAAGCATAATGTATGGCATCACGCATTTTGGGATACATTGGATTACTTGGAAGCTTTGTCGTAGCTCTTTCAGTCTCAAATGTTGTGACATTATTGAAAATTGTGCTAGATTAACGTGGGCGTTGGATTCATGTCATTTTCAACTCTAAATCAAATGTTAAAGAGGATTTAGTGCGGACATGTCAAGTTGATCAGTTAGTTAAAATGATCATTCTAAATTGATCACTGGTGCTCAGTGTGCAAAGGTTTACAAGTGAAGCATAATGTATGCAGCACACAGTTTGGGACAGATATGATTTCTTGGAGACTTTGTCATAGCTATTTTGGTCTTTAATTTTGTCACAATATTTTGGACAGATATGATTTCCCTGAGTCTGTACAAAAGAACACTTTCTCATTCTTCTCAAGAGCCAAAAGTCTAAGGGATTTTCATCACCCTTGAAAGTTTCAATTCGATTCACCCATTGTACAACGTGCCTGGCCTTTTTCATTCACATAGAGCAAGCAGATAGTCCAGGAATGTTCCACCATCCTTTAGAAGTATCATCCATTTCTCCCTGTTCTCGGATCCATCCACTTAAGAGCTCACACATCAGCAAGTTACACTTCAGCCATTCCACAACTTTAATCCATTCATCCAATCTTCCACAGCCATTTGGAGTTAATTAGGGGCTTGATACTCATCAGGATCACATCAAGTTGTATCAGAGCCCATTCCAAACCAGGTTGTATCTCTACAAACCTGTTTGCACCCTTTGGTATTCTTGCAAAAACGTTTTTGTAACCTTTCGCCTTCGTTTTGCGATTTGTTTTAAAAAATTTCTGGGTTTGTTTCTTGTTGATCTTAGATCTTTGAATAACCTGGAAATTAACTTGAAAATAGTTTAGAACCGATTTCTAAAGGACAAAACTTGTGAAACACCGAATCGGCACCGTTGAGGTTCTAAGAAACTGTTTTTGTTAATCCGAGTTTATCACCTTTTGTTTGAATATTTTAGAGATTAAAACCTGAATGAAACTTGTTCTGAAGACTTAATAGAACCAGAAATACCAATTAACAACGTTTCAAAACGAATCTAAAGCCCTGATGGATGAAAGTATGGAAACCATGAGAGCTGAAATAGAAAGATCCATCAATGACCGACTTATGATAAGCCAGCCACCTTCTGATACTGAGAAATACTACAGTCACTCATCTAGGTCACAACACCCTAGGAGAAGGCGGTCAAGAGATGACCAACCGCATAGGAACAACCAACCCAATCCTCGCGACCATTTGGCTGGCCTTAAAATCAAGATTCCGTCTTAACATGGAACCAATGACCCTGAGGAGTATCTAGAGTGGGAAAAGAAGATAGAAATAGTCTTTGATTGTAGGGAATACACTCAGGATAGTAAGGTTAGAGTAGCACTAACCGCTTTTAAAGATTATGACTTAAGTGGGTGGGATCATTTAATTACTTCAAGGAAAAGGGCTGGGGATTTGCCAAGATTCGTGGAACCAGATGAAAGTAATCATGAAGAAGAGGTTTACACCTAGCCACTACCATAGGGAACTTCACTTTAAGCTTAGAAACCTATCTCAAGGATCTAGAACCGTAGAGGAGTACTTTAAGGAGATGGAAACCTTATTGCTTAGGGCTGATGTTCAAGAGGATAGTGAAGCCACTATGGCTATGTTTATGGGTGGCCTTAATGGGGAAATCATAGATTGGCTAGAGGTTCACCATTATGTCAAAATAGAAGAACTTCTCCATAAGTGATGAGGACATCAGGTCGTACATCCAGCCAGGAGACCAGACTGGCCAACCAGGAAGCTTGCCCGAGAGAGTCGGACCATCTGGCACGCCTGCCGGCCCAAGCAGTACCGCCGGACCCTCGACCACAAGGACCAGAGCAACCAGCACTGCCGGCGGTGAGGCCCAAGCTTCCGGCACACTTGGTGGTGATGTGGATGACACCGCCGGTCCCTCTGGTGATGCCACCGACTCCGGGATCAACTTGGCCGGTCCTGAAGGCATTCCGGCCAGTACCTCACACAATCCAGCCAGTACAGCCGATCCAGCCGAGTACACGCGCATTTCCACTTCTACACAAGAGGACTCGGACCAAATGAGCTACCAGCTCCAGGAAATGCACCTAGAGGAAGTATCTACACCAGTGGTACCTCAAGGAGCAATGACAAGAAGCAGATCAAGGGCACTCTTCCACAAATTCAGCTTATGGGTCGACAAGCTCCTAGAGAAAGATCGACTAAGGACAATGGGCCAAAAATGCAAGGAAGGGTCCAATGGCTTCTCAACAACACAAGGGACATCAGAGACTTGGGCTTTAGTGGCAAGAGAGGTCAGGGCCCAAAGATTTTTAACCCTACTCCAAGTCGAAGACTAGGAGCAAGGCGCGTGCAGCCACAAGGACGGCCACCTTCCATTTCTTGGCCATGAGGTAAGTTAAGGTAAGTTTCAATTCGAATATATGCCTCTTTCTGTTTTGCAGGGTAGGATCTAGAATATTTACTTTATTGAGTCAAAGACATTTTAGGAATAGGTCCTTTTTCGATTATGCACTTTTGTATCTTTTCCTTTTGTGCACTTTTGTAAGTTTTCCTTTTCTTATTTGGGTCGACCCTAGAAGGTCAAGCTGTCGAGCATATTAATAAGGCTCCTTCCAGCATTGTAGTTTGACAACCTTTTGATATTAATAAAGTAGAACTTTTTCCCTACGAGCTTTCTCTCAAGAGAGATTGTGCGCTTAGAACCTAGTTGAGACCAGCCCTCCTAGCTCTAGTTTGTGATTTATCACGAGGTTCATCACTCCTCGTGTGGTTCACTTCACCTTTCCATCGAATACCAACCTAAAAACCCCTATCCAAGAAGTCTAAGGTCGAGTTTCTCACCTAAACTTCTCCAAACAGCCCACGCGCATACATCCTTGAATCAAGGCTTGTATCAATAAGGCTATCATGTTTGAAAAAAACTTAAGAAGAAAAACTGTAAACCCGGATTTAGTTCTACTCGGTTTATTCAACCTAAAGACGAAGTCTAGAAAAGATTACAAGTCTTTCACTAAACCTAAGGTAGAAGATTCGAAACTTATGGAAATGGATACGGGTTCTAGCACCAAAGCTAGGGATATTCAGTGTTTTAAGTGCAAGGGCTTTGGTCACTACTCTAGGGAATGTACCAATAAGAGGACCATAGTTATTAGGGCTAATGGTGAGGCAAAACCAGAGGATGACCATTCGGATGTTGAGTCCTTGGAAGAAAATATAGACATGCCCCATGCTGGACAACAATTAGTCAATAGGAGAACTCTAAACTTATAAACTAGGACAGAAAAGATTGAGCAAACGGAGAACTTATTCCACACTCGCTGTCTAGTTAAGAGTAACGTTTGTAGCTTAGTGATAGATGGAGGTAGTTGTACCAATGTAGCTAGTGAGATTATGATAGAGAAATTAGGATTTGAGATTATTAAGAGGTCTAAACCCTATAAGTTGCAATGGCTTAATGATGAGGGTGAGATAGAAGTAGAGAACCAAGTCCTAGTTCCTTTTTCCATAGGCAAATATGAAGATGAGGTTTTGTGTGATTTTTTACCGATTGATGCTCGTCACATCTTGTTAGGTAGACCTTGGCAATCGGATAGAAGGGTTATTCATGATGGGTTTACTAATAGGTACTCATTTGAGTTAAAGGAAAGAAACATATTTTAGTACCTTTATCCCCACAAGAGGTTCATTTAGATCAGATAGCTTTAAAGAAAAACAAAACCCAATCCGAACCCAAAAGCAAACCCCATGCCGACGGCACCGCCAAACTACAAACCAAGCCACCAACCAAACAACTGATTAAACTTATGATTAAGTCCAACCCAAGGAGTAACTTACCACACCTACTCTTTGTGCTAAAAGAATGATTTCATACTAACCAATCTATGCAGGCCATTCCTAGAAAAATTCAACTTCTTTTGCAGGAATTTTAAGATGTGTTTTCGGCAGGCAAACCGCAGGCTTACAACCAATCCGAGGAATTGAGTACCAAATTGACTTTCTACCAGGAGCACCTCTTCCCAACAAGCCAGTCTACAGAACCAACCCCCTGGAGACCAAGGAGCTTCAACAGCAAGACGCTTAACTCATGGAGAAAGGACATATCCGCGAAAGTATGAGCCCGTGCGCTGTACCTGTTTTCCTTGTCTTAAAAAGGCTGGAAGCTGGAGAATGTGTGTTGATTACAAAGCCATCAACAATATCACTGTAAAGTATCGTCATTCTATACCTAGATTAGATGATATGTTAGATGAACTGCATGGTTCTAGCATCTTCTCTAAGGTAGATCTTAAGAGTGTTTATTACCAAATTAGGATGAATGAAGGTGATGAGTTAAAAAATGCATTTAAAACTAAACAAGGTTTATATGAGTGGTTAGTAATGCCTTTTGGCTTGAAAAATGCACCTAGTAACTTCATGAGATTGATGAACCATGTCCTTAGGGAATTCATTGGTCATTTTTTGGTAATATACTTTGATGACATTCTAGTTTTTAGCCGAAACTTAGATGATCATGTACAACAGCTCAGAAAGGTTTTTGAAGTGCTTAGAAAGGAAAACTTGTATGCCAATCTTAAGAAATGTACTTTTGGAACAGATAAACTTGTCTTCTTAGGTTTTGTTGTGAGTACAGATAATATTAAGGTTGATGAGGGAAAAGATAAAAGCAATTAAGGAGTGGCCGAGTCCAAAGAGTGTTGGGGAAGGAAGGAGCTTCCATGGACTAGCTGTGTTTTACTGGATATTTGTCATGGACTTTAGCACTATAGCATCTCCACTCACTGAAGTTATCAAAAAGAATGTGGGATTTAAGTGGGAGCAGGGGCAAGAGGAGGGCTTCCAAACCTTGAAAGACAAGCTCACACACTCCCCGGTGCTATCTCTTCCTAACTTTGATAAAACTTTTGAAATTGAATTAGATGCCTCAGGAGTTGGTATTGGTGATGTTCCTATGCAGGAAAGGAAGCCCAGAGCCTACTTTAGTGAGAAACTTGGAGGGGCCACACTCAATTATCCAACCTATGAAAAAGAACTATATGCGCTTGTGAGGGCCTTGCAAACATGGCAATATTATCTTTGGCCTAAGGAGTTTGTCATCCATACCGACCATGAGTCACTCAAACATCTCAAAAGGCAACAAAAGCTGAACAAAAGACATGCTAGGTGGGTCGAACTCATTTATACCTTCCCTTATGTGATCAAATACAAGAAAGGTAAAGAGAATGTAGTAGCCGATGCTCTTTTTCAGAGGTATGTGCTCTTGAACTCTTTAGAAGTTAAACTGCTAGGGTTTGAGAAAATCAAAAAGTTATATGCTACTGATGCTTATTTTAAGGATATTCATGTTTCTTGTGAGAAGTTTGGTACTGGAAAATACTTTTAGAGTGAAGGTTTCTTGTTTTATGATAATCGGTTATGTGTACCTAACTCCACTTTGCGAGACTTGTTTGGTAAGCAAGCATATTCAGGTGGTCTTATGGCTCACTTTGGCGTGGAAAATACATTAAATGTATTGCAGAAACACTTCTTTTGGCCACACATGAGGAGTGATGTTGAGGAAGCTTTCCAAATATGTGTAACTTGCAAGCAAGCCAAATCCACAATCCAAAAGCACGATTTGTATACCTTCTTCCTATACCTTTGCACCCTTAGCATGATATTTTTATGGATTTTGTTGTTGGATTGCCTAGAACTAAGACTGGAAAGGATTCTGTGTTTGTTGTAGTTGATAGGTTTTCCAAAATGGCTCACTTTATTCTTTTTCATAAGACGGATGATGCCGTTAACATTGCTGGATTATTCTTTAAGGAGATAGTTAGACTTAATGGCATGCCTAGGACCATAGTATCAGATAGAGACACTAAGTTCCTTAGTTACTTTTGGAAAACACTTTGGTCTAAGCTAGGAACTAAGCTTTGTTTCTCCATAACTTGTCACCCGCAATAGGATGGTCAAACAGAAGTAGTTAATAGAACCTTGTCTACTTTGTTAAGAGGTTTGATTAAAAAGAATCTTAGGACTTGGGAAGAATGCTTGCCTCATGTTGAATTTTCATATAATCATGCTAGACATTCTGCTTCTAAGTACTCACCATTCGAATTCAATCCCATCTCACCTTTGGATCTAATGCCTTTACCTTTGAGTGAAAAGACAAGCTTTGATGGAAAGAAAAAGGGTGAGTTGGTTAAAAAAAATTCATGAGAAGGCTCGGCTAAATATTGAAAATAAGACTCAGATGTATGCTGAACAAGTCAATAAAGGCCGAAACGAGTTAGCATTTGAGGAAGGAGAGTTGGTGTGGATCCATTTACGCAAAGATAGATTTCCAAGTGAAAAGAAATCCAAGCTTATACCAAGGATTGATGGCCCATTCAAATTCATAAAGATGATCAATGACAATGCCTACCAGCTAGATCTTCAATGTAAGTACAAAGTGAGTACAAGCTTTAATATTTGTGATTTGGTTCCATATTTTGCTGACGAAACAGATTTGAGGTCAAATCCTTCTCAACTGGGGGAGGATGATGTGAGCATGGCTAGCAAGGAACCACAACCTAAGCAGCAGCTTGAACCAGAGGAGGAAGAAGCCACTAAAGATGCTAAGGAGCAGCTAGAATCCGCAGATATTGGAGATGAAAGCCTACAAATCTTCAATGGCCCCATTATCTGATCCAAGCAAGCCAAACTTAAGACATCACTACAACACCTTCTCAACAACATTCATGCCATTTTAGTGTGTGCTAATCCAACCACATTGGTTGTGATTCAAGTCACCTAAACCTCACCAAGAGAGGTTCCTTGGATTGTACTCTTTTTCCCTATTGTTACTTTAGTCCCAATGGGTTTTCTAAGATAGGTTTTTAATGAGGCAAGCCCAAGGTAATTTATCATAGCCTCTTCGTGAATCAAAGCACATTCTATCTCATCATTCACGAAATAAAAGAGGAAGAATCAAGTCAATACATTATTTACTTCTTAGTCTTTGTATAAGTTGTTTTTGTAACTCCCTAAGAATTTCCTTTATTGTTTTGGTAGCATTTTAGGAGTCATTTTCGATTTCCTAGACTACTATAAGTACTCTCTTGTATCCTTCTTTCTGATTCATCAAATATTTTAATAGCATAATGCATTTGATCATCTTCTTGAATAAGGAATTTTAGAACATTTTCTCATTCCTCTCAAGAGCCGAAGTCTGAGGGATCTTCATCACCCTTGGAAGTTTCAATTCGATTAACCTCCTTGTCCAACGTGCCTGGCCTTTGTCATTCACACAGAGCAAGAAGATAGTCCAAGGATTTTCCACCATCCTTGAGAAGTATCATCCATTTCCCCTTGTTCTCGGATCCATCCACTTAAGAGCTCACACATCTGCAAGTTCCACCATCGTTTCACCCATTCCACAACTTCAATCCTTTCATCCACTCTTCTAGAATAATTTGGAATTGATCAGGTGCTTTATCCTCATCAGGATCACATAATAAACTGATCACTTGTGTTCCTTCAGTAAAGGGTTATAAATGAAGAATAACGCATGGCATCATGCAGTTTGGGATACATTGGATTACTTAGAGGCTTTGTAGTAGCTCCTTTTGTCTTAAATGTTGTCACAATATGGAAAATTGAGCCAGTTTAATGTGGGTGTTTGACTCATGTCATTTCGAGCTCAAAATCAAAATTTAAAGACAATTTAGTGCGGACATGTCAAGTTTATCAGCTAGTTAAAATGATCATTCTAAACTAATCATTGGTGCTCCTTGACTCAAGGCTTATAAATGAAGCATAATGCATGTCATCACACAGTTTGGGATATATTGGATTACTTGGAAGCTTTGTCTTAGCTATTTCAGTCTCAAATGTTGTTACAATATAGAAAATTGAGCTAGGTTAAGGTGGGGGTTTGATTCGTGTTATTTTGAACTCTAAATAAAAACGTACGGACGATTTAGTGCAGACATGTCAAGTTGATCAGCCAGTTAAAATTATCATTCTATACTTATCATTGGTGCTCCTTGGGTAAAGGCTTATAAATGAAGCATAATGAAGGGCATCACGAATTTTGGAATACATTGGATTACTTAGAGGCTTTGGTGTAGTTCTTTAAGTCTCAAATGTTGTCACAAGATAGAAAATTGAGCTCAGTTAACGTGGACGTTGGATTCGTGTCATTTTGAACTTTAAGTCAACAGTTACGGAAGATTTAGTGTGCACATGTCAAGTTGATCATCCAGTTAAAACGATCATTCTAAACTGCTCAATTGTGCTCCTTGACTAAAAGCTTATAAATGAAGCATAATGCATGGCATCACGCAGTTTGGAATGCATATGATTACTTGGAGGCTTTTTTGTAGCTCTTTTAGTCTCAAATTTTTTCACAATATGGAAAATTAGCTAGCTTAACATGGGCGTTGGACTCATGTTATTTTGAGCTCGAAATAAAAAGTTAAAGACTATTTAGTGGGGACATGTCAAGTTTATCAGCTAGTTAAAATGATTATTTTAAAGTGATCATTTGGTGATTCTTGAGTAAAGGCTTAAAAATGAAGCATAATGCATAACATCACGCATTTTGGGATAGATTGGATTACTTGGAGGCTTTTTCGTAGCTATTTCGGTCTTAAAATTTTGTCACATCATAGAAAATTGAGCTAGTTTAACGTGGCGTTGGATTCATGTCATTTTAACTCTAAATAAAAAGTTACGGACGATTTAGTGCAAACATGTCAAGTTGATCGGCCACTTAAAATTATCATTCTAAGCTTATCATTGGTGCTCCTTGAGTAAAGGCTTATAAATGAAGCATAATTCAGGGCATCACGCTGTTTGGGATCCATTGGATTACTTAGAGATTTTGTTGTAGCTCTTTAAGTCTCAAATTTTATAAAAATATAGAAAATTTAGCTAGGTTAACGTGGGCGTTTGATTCGTGTCATTCTAAACTCTAAATTAAATGTTACAGACGAGTTAGTGCACACATGTCAAGTTGATCATCCACTTAAAATGATCATCCTAAACTGATCATTGGCGCTCCTTGAGTAAACGGTTATAAATGAAGCATAGTACATATATAGCATCACACAGTTCGGGATACATTGGATGACTTGGAGGCTTTGTCCTAGCTCTTTCAGTCTAAAATGTTGTCACAATATGAAAAATTGAGCTAGCTTGACGTGGGCGTTGGATTCAAGTCATTCTGAACTCTAAATCAACAGTTACGGACATGTCATGTTGATCGTCCAGTTAAAATGATAATTCTACACAAATGATTGGTGTTTGTTGAGTGAATGCTGATAAATGAAGCATAATGCATGGCATCCCGTAGTTTGGGATATATTGGATTACTTGGAGGCTTTTTCGTAGGTCTTTTGGTCTTAAATATTTTCACAATATTGAAAATTGACCTAGCTTAACGTTGGCGTTGGATTCGTGTCACTTTCAACTCTAAATAAAAAGTTACAGGTGATTTAGTGAAGACATATCAAGTTGATCGGCCAGTTAAAATTGTCATTGTGCTCCTTGAGTAAAGGCTTATAAATGAAGCATAACGCATGACATCACGTAGTTTGGGATTTATTGGATTACTTGGAGGCTTTTTCGTAGCCCTTTCAGTCTCAAATGTTGTCACAGTATAGAACATTTAGATAGCTTAACGTATAAGTTGGATGATTTAGTGCGGACATTTCAAGTTGATCGGCTAGTTATAATAATCATTCTAAACAGATGATTGGTGTTGTTTGAGTAAAGGTTTATAAATTAAGCATAATGATTGCGTCACACAGTTTAGGATACATTGCATTACCTGGAGGTTTTTTCATAGTTCTTTCAATCTCAAATGTTGTCAAAATATGGAAAATTAAGCTAGCTTAACGTAGACGTTGTACTCATGTCACTTGGAGCTCTAATAGAAAGTTAGAGAAGACTTAGTGCGGACATGTCAAGTTAATCAGTTAGTTAAAATGATCATTCTAAACAAATATATTGGATAATAAATGAAGAATAATGAAGTATAATGAAGAATAATGCTTAAAAATGAAGAATAATGCTAATAAATGAAGAATATTGCATGACATCACGGAGTTGGGATATAATGGATATATCGGTACTCCTTGATAAAGGCTTATAAATAAAGCATAATGCATGGCATCACATATTTCAGGATAGATTAGATTACTTTGAGGCTTTGTCGTAGCTATTTGGGTTTTAAAATTTGATGATGATTTGGTGTGCAGATAGGGAATATAACAAACTTGATATGGTTGAGAGGCTAGTACATCATAATTAAGAATGTAAATTAGTTATATAGAATTTTACATACTTTAAATATATAAATTAACCTATATTTATAGTTAATTATTTACGTACGTATCAATAATAAATGGTTCGTATTTGTAGTATTTTCCTGATGATAAGACATCAATGACGACGTTTTCCGACTTTCAAGTTCCTTTTGAAAGCGTAGGATCGTAGCACTCACATTTAAAAAGTGTGATCTTCAAATTTAGGAGTCCAACATACTCAAGTTGAATGATATCTATTAAAATCCTGTAGAAATCATATGCATGTGCATATTTGTATTCTTTTTCGGAGAGCCATATTTCTTTACATTTACCACTTGGACGACCTATGTTAGTAAATATATCCGACACTACAGGATTCAAATATACTGGGACGACACCTTCATCGAATCATGTAAACTATATATATATTATACATGATATTTAGCACAAACATTTAATTAATTAGCCTTAAAATAATAATATTAATTAATAAACACAATAATTTATCGTACCTGTATTTTGTGTGTATGTGCAGCAAAGTAATGCTCCAAGAAGTAATATACCTCATCATTCACATATGATTCAACAATCAACCCTGCAGCGTATCGTTTGTTCTTCGCCTCGCTTTTCAGTTTCTTAAAAAACCTTTCAAATGGATACATCCACCTATAGTGCACAGGTCCACCCAGTTCAGCTTCGTATGGCAAATGTATAGGTAGGTGCTCCATGACGTCGAAAAATGCAGGTGGAAAGATTTTCTCCAAATTGCACAAATTTATGACTATGTTTTCCTTCAAAATTCGGACACGGCTTTGTTGTAATGATCTATAGCATAGATATCGGAAAAATACTTGAATCCCTATATTACCATCTAAAATTAATTACTACATGCAATTATTATTAATTTACGTACTTAATATAAAATATTTTTAAGAGTATATACCTGATAATGTCAGATGAACGTTTCGTTGTAAAAGTTCTCCAAATATAAAAGGGAGAAGCCTTTCCATAAAAACATGGCAGTCATGGCTTTTCATGCCCGAGAAATTCAGTCCATCCATATCCACACAATTTGCTAAATCTGCCGCATAGACGTCCGGAAATTTGACATCATTTTTTATACATTCCAATAAGCGTTCTTTGGCTTTTTGTGTCAATCAAAATATAGGGAATGGAGCATTACCCCGACCATCCACGTGCAACTCTTTTCGAGAGCAACACTTCGCAATATACAACCTTTACTTAACTTTATCTTTTGATTTATCCTTGACATTCATAACAATATTAATGATGTTATCGAAGAAATTCTTCTCTATATGCATCACATCAAGATTATGTCGAAGGTTAAGAT